>JAPMOR010063813.1:65383-162410 GCA_026543865.1 Argiope aurantia
GGAGACTGTTTTTTTTTGAATAAGCTCAAGAAGGAGACTGTTTTTTTAATATGCTCAAGAAGGAGACAGTTTTTTTTGAATAAGCTCAAGTAGGAGACTGTTTTTTTTTTTTTGAATAAGCTCAAGAAGGAGACTGTTTTTTTTAATAAGCTCAAGAAGGAGACTGTTTTTTTGAATAAGCTCAAGAAGGAGCCTGTTTTTTTTGAATAAGCTCAAGAAGGAGCCTGTTTTTTTTAATAAGCTCAAGAAGGAGCCTGTTTTTTTTGTATAAGCTCAAGAAGGAGCCTGTTTTTTTTGAATAAGCTCAAGAAGGAGCCTGTTTTTTTGAATAAGCTCAAGAAAGAGCCTGTTTTTTTGAATAAGCTCAAGAAGGAGCCTGTTTTTTTTTCGAATAAGCTCAAGAAGGAGCCTGTTTTTTTTGAATAAGCTCAAGAAGGATCCTGTTTTTTTGTGTAAGCTCAAGAAGGAGCCTGTTTTTTTTGTGTAAGCTCAAGAAGGAGCCTGTTTTTTTTGTGTGTAAGCTCAAGAAGGAGCCTGTTTTTTTTATGTAAGCTCAAGAAGAAGCCCGTTTGTTTTTTAGTGTTGAAATGAAAGTATACTGAAATTGTTCGGATGAATTTAACTTTTTGTTCAAATAAGTAACATTCATTAAATCTGATTGATGGGACGAGAGCTATTGAGTAATGTGAAGGATTCATATTTTTTAGAGTCAATTCTGCAATAGACACGAATATTCCTTTCGTATTCCAGTTCAAGTAAAATATTTTTTTCTTCATAGTTCACGCGGCACAGTTTTAAAGAAACATCTTTTAGTTTAAAACGCTAGTTTAATTTGAAGATGAAGTGAAATTTTCAATTATGGCTTGAATGATTCAGAAATTTTCTGTATCAAGTAGAAATAAGTTTGACATTTATAATTGGAAATGTAATTTTTAATTTAATTCCTAAGCGAAAGATTAATTTAAGGTATTTTTTATTTTGCGAATCAGATGAAAATTTTTCTTTGTCATAGCTATTTTTCAGAATCCGACAAGAAAACCAGAGGAAAGGCTGGGACGGAGACTTCTGTATGACAATGCTGTAACGCTGTCAAAATGGATATCATCTTCACATCGAGAGGTTGCTGCTTTTTTATTTGGCAATGAGTTAAAGAAGCGAGATAAAAACATTTTAATAAGATGTTAAAAACGTTAAGCTCCATCAATGAAATTAAAATATATTACAATGGCACAACTCGTGTGGAAGCAAGATGAAAATATTTTGATAAGATGTTAAAAACGTTAACCTCAATCAATGAAATTAAAATAAATTTTAACGACACAACTCGTGTGGATCTTACTAAATGTATTTATAATTAATTCTGTAGGATTAGATTAAATAGGTTAGATTAAAATAGATATGGTTATATTATATCTTTAGGATTAGATGTATAAATTTAGTAATTTAAACATAGATATTTAGAAAGATTCACACGATTATGTCTCTTTTCCGCTTTTTGTAAACCAAAGTCTTTTTATGAAACGATTATCGGCACATTACTAGTATTTAAAACTGATTTTTTATCGGCAGCATTTATTAAGAAACTTTACTTTAAAACTAAACTGTATCTCCTACATAGAAATGAACGTCGAAATTCATTATTATAATTTAATTGTATTGTTCTCCGTATTGATAAAAATTAATTTTTTTAAAAAAACTATACTTTTGTTGGATTATTTAATATCTTGTATAATAAAACGAATCGTCATTCTATAAAATGTATAAAAGTAATAATTTCATCGAAGAATTTATAAAAGTGCTCTGAAAATCATGTAAGGAACTTGATACATACTACTACAAACGAATTTTAAACAATTTTCAAACCAAAGTTTATGCTAAAATTCTGCTTAAATCGTTGTCTCAAATGTTTGATTGTATTTCATGTTAAAATAAACTTTCATCATAATTTAATGTGTTTCTTTCATAACTGTTCCATTAAAATAAATTTGTTTAAACTTATTTTTTCGATAACTTCACCATTTAGCATATTATTGAGTCATCTAATTAGTATGCAAGGTAAGGGTAGTTATTGTATCTGATTTTAAGTAATGTTCTGATTTAAAGAATGTTTCTATATTTTTAAATGCCGTAATCCCTTACAAACCATTTGATTTTCATAAATGTTTACCCTATTTGTCGAATTCTGGGTTATTAGAGGAGGAACGGCACTCAAATATACAAGATTTTTCTTCACTGGTAGATACAACTTTCGCTTATCAATACTTTAAATCAGTACCAATTAAATCGTGGTTTCCATGTTTCACTTAAGGCTGTCAGGAATCTGTAAACTTGAAAGGAAAAGATTGAACTCATCCTCTGATAAACTTAAAATGAATTAATTACCATCCAGGAATAAAATATTTTAATAATTTTCAGATACTCCTCGGTTGTCGCAAATTGGGAAATCGCTTCTATTGGTACTAATCAATCAAAACTGGCGGGGAAAAAACTGTTCTTCATTTTCAGTTAAAAGTATGATTTCCAGCTTAATTAATATAATATAAAATAATCTTTAAAATCTGTTATTTCTCATGTATAAGAAGAAACTAGATAATCGCTGAGAACAAATAATGAATGCGGAAATTGTTTTGATGAGAGCCAAAAGTGTGGTTGATCAAGAAAGTTGAATCTTTCAAATGAAAATTTTTGCTTCATCTACAAAAATAGCGTACTGCATCGAATTATCTTAAAACTAAAGGACTTTAGATATACCTTTTATTATAGTGTGGTACATAGCACTTTCTGAACGCAAAGTCGTATTTGAGCGAGAGCATATTGATAAATAAAATCATTTTGAGAAAGAATTGATTAAGAAAATTGGACACAGCAATGTATTCGGTATTTTCCTCGGGAATCGTGATGACGGGTCCGTCATTCTTTAGCTCCAATCTTGACACGCATATTTTAGTCTCCACAATCTTCATGACTGGATATTAAATATTTTTGAATTTAATTAATGTAAATGTAATGTTGTTTTGTATCGTAATGTACATATGTATTAATTTTCAGATTATTTTTACTTGAATGATGCATAATTTTGATTTTAAATGGAAACAAAGTTAGTGTAATTTAGAATTCGAGCATTGTCTTTTTAAAAGCCTTATCTTGTTCTGAAATGTAACGGGTATGAAAGAGATTTTATGCATCACGAAAGTGAACCTCAAAATCAAACTCTCCTCACAGCACTAATGTGCTTTTTTTCCCCTCACGGAACGGCATTTCAAATTATTGATATTCACACATTTGGCCAAAGTAAAAAATTCTCAACCTGAATGGCGAATTTCTTTAACTTCAACCTTAGTTATGCTGGAAATAACAAATAATTCTGTGAATTATTAATCACATAGGGAAATTAAAGTTGGATAGGTTCATTAAGGCAAAAGGATACAAATATAAGAAGTTTCAAAAATCTTGAAAAATTATTTCTTCAAATTCATATTCATGACTTCAATATATTTTTAATGAAGCAGGTTCTTATGTTCCAAGTATTTTAAAAATCTTGAAATTCTTCAGCATGGTCTCTCATGGAACCTATTCTGTAACTGGGATTGCTGCAGGTTGTTTATCGTAAAATATAATTTTAGGGACATTTATAATTCTATTGCTTGATTGTACATCAGTATTTAATGTCTGGTTTTATATATCTGACATATATGAGAGTGTCTTTACTTAGATTATGACATGCAATTTGGATTAAGAATTCCTAAGGTAATTTTTCTATTGTCGCGTAATTGTTTCGACCTTTTTTCGATTTGAGATTCGAACCAAAAGTTCTACTCTTAGCAAGAAACAAATAACTTAATAACAGTTACCTTAAGTTATTACTTGTTACGTAAGATCGATTTTGGGATTTATGTTTTAAAAAAATCTCAGTAATTCGTTTAAACTAGCAACTTTAAGGATATATTTTCTATCTCCAATAACGCAAAATGATGGCTTCAAGTTAGCTTTAAACTGCAACTTTCAAGTAATAAGTATCATTTCATATGTGTCAAAATTAATAATTCTGTATATTATAGTTAAATTCTTAACTATGCTATATAATTTAGAAATACGTAACGAAGTAAGAGGCGTTTGTACTTCTGAAAGGGAATGTTGTCTTGGAGTGGGGCAAAATTATTGATATTAATATTGAATATTCAAATTAAAAGTAATCGTTAGAAATAGGATTTCTGTCCAAGTACGAAATAGGGCTATGCAAATAGAATCTCATGAATATGTAGTTTTATACACTGATATTCTTCTTTCAAAATGTATTTCTTTACAAAGGTCCATATTTTTCTAACATTTGTATGTCCGCTTAAATGAACCACTTTATTCTGTCCGGTTATCTTGCTCAAATGCTGTTTCCACTGAAATTCTTTTCGCGCGATATTCACACGTGTTCTTCTCTTGTCACTAATAATAATTTATTAGAAGCAGAAAAATTATTATCGTGAAAAGAGTTTTTTTTAAATCTAAAATAAGTAGAATCCATAATTTTAATTTTTTTAAACTGATTATAAAGAATATGTTGTTGGTGATACAATAATCGTGATAAAGTATTTCGTATATTTGCAATAGACTCGGATAGACAGTGAAGGGAAAGAAAAGGCCCCCATCCCCAGCTAGGAGAAGAATTTCTAACGGGTGTGATGCAAATAAGAGAATTATAAAGATGAAAACAGTTTTGCTTATTCGTTGTTTTCTGAAATGGTACACCAGGATTCCGGAAAGAGTAATTCCTAATTTTATGGAAAAAGTCTGATTTCTATTAGTTTCACTGGTTCTAAATTTTGTCAAACATAGACACGGATGACTTATTGATTATCTATCATGTTTGAAATTCGGTATTATATAATTCTTATCTTTAGGGAAAGTCGTTTACTTTCCCTTCAGTAAGTAAATTTAACCATTCAATAGGTATGTCAACAAGATATTGAATGATCCTCGGCATTTAAAAACAATTACCAGTGAAGAGTGTAGATTGCAGTGTAAGAAATCAAGAACATGATAGATCAGAATGATTTGTTTTAAGACAGGTTGGCTTTGAAAACTTAATTTCTAGATAATATTTGAAATTTAAAGAGTTGGTTGCCCAACGTATCGAGTTAACTGGCTACGACTATTCTATACATTAGTTATCTATCGAAAAGTATGTCTTGGTTTCTCTAGTAAAATTGTGGCACGAACGCCTTATCGGAAAGATGTCATTTCGACCATTTTAAACAAATTATTTCCCGAAATAATGAATGGCGATTTAAAACCAAATTGTTCCGTATATCCGAAACTGATTTTTTTATAAACTTGCGATAGGGTATGTTTTTATCAATGGAAAGAAACTGCAAACATCTGAGTTGGTAATCTTCCAGAGGACAATAAAATTTTTGATATGTTTTTGAAAAAGGATGAAATCTTTGCAAGTTTGCTGAAAATTTACGTAGAGTCGGAATGAAAAAATTAGAATTTTATATTCCGAATTGTTTTACCCTCATCATTTAAAGTGTAATTTTGTTACATTAGATAATATTTGTAGTAGAATTATCCCAAGAAAGAGAAAAATACTCTTTAATTGAGTTAATTTAAAGCTGCCATTAATGTTTCTTTTTATGCTGCCATTAACCGTTTGTTGTCAGAATTTTTCCAGTCCCCGAATAAAAATGATATTGTGAAGGTTAAAATGATAGTTTAATAACGTCGGAGTATAAATAATAGAGAACAGTCATTTCCTTCAGAACTAGTCAAATAAACTAGTATTATTTTGTACATGTAGTGTCGAGGCATCCCCCCCCCCTTAATGTTTATGTCACAAGAGAAAAGTTCTTATTTCTGATGGATAGCAAGCGAAAAAAAAAATCTCAAGCCATCTTTATATTTCCATATTTTTCTATGGCTCATAGATTGTATTAAAAGTTTAATTTATCGACACTTTTGACCCTCTACAAGTTAATGGTAAGAAAATCCGATATCTAAAAAGCGTTTTCAATTAAAGTTATAGTTGATATCGGTTTCCCAATTTCAGAAAACCAAACAAGATATATTTATAAAGAGCGATCTTAAATAATTAAGCAAAATGCCTCTGTGGTAGCAAATCACTAGAGCTAGTTGGCTGGGTTCTTGATGTTTTATTTCATGGGATCGACATTTTGTTCATTAAATCACGCATAAATTGAACAGTGCAAATTATATTATCTGTACATATTTCAGCTGAATGAGAAACGGCGCGAGAAAATACCGATCAGTAGAAGATTGTTTTGTAAAACGGCGAGTTTGGAGATGGAGATTTGCCATGTAAAGTCCTGTCTGATTTCATAAGATGAAGTTCCCGTCATTATAATTGTAGAATTGAAGAGAAATGCAAGCTTCGACCGATTGCGCTAACTCCAATCATACTTTCTGACTGTTTTGGTACTTCCAAAGCTATTAAAATTATTGCACCTAGATCCGTACTGCATAAAAGCGACTCAATTAATTGGTATTAAAAGGCACTAGCTTCATAGGAAATTTTAATATCGAATCTAGAAATTAATGCTCGGTTTGTTTGAATGCCCATCTTAAAACACAAGCAACTAGAGAGGAAAATATTTATAGCACAATCTTTTAGTGATAAACTGTCGTTTGGAATTTTTTATTGATCATTGAAACCTCGATTTATCAGAAAGACTAATCAAGCTACAAAGCGACTCTTCTATCAACCGTACAAAACAGAAGTTTAAGACTTCCAATTGCGGGAATTAATGAAGAAAGAGATTTTAGAGTAAAATGCATGTCGTTAATAGCACGAATTCAGATATTAAACGGAGGATCAATATCGTTTTTCAAAATGTCATACCTCATTACAGGTGTTTTGATAAATATTCATGATACAGGGTATGTCGAAAGTGAATTGATTATC
The DNA here is from genome assembly GCA_026543865.1 of Argiope aurantia. Lineage (NCBI taxonomy): Eukaryota > Metazoa > Arthropoda > Arachnida > Araneae > Araneidae > Argiope > Argiope aurantia. Next base: position 72,297 of record JAPMOR010063813.1, read on the forward strand.
TCTCTGTCTACATCTGTTGTAAAGAAATTCCGCATACAAATGGAAATAACTCGTATATCTTAATCAACCATTGCGAGGAAAATGATTGTCACGGTCCATATTCTCAAAAATTGAAACATGCAGAAATTGTTTTCGAAAGTCGACTGCTTAAATGAATAACAATCGAATCTTAACAATACTCAAGAACAACGTAGAGACGTAAAAATCCCTTTGCCTGGTGTAGTACGACAATTCAAAATACGACCGATATCAATATTAAAAATGCCCATGCAAACATATAGATGCGAGGCTTCAAGGAATAAAAATTCTAACCTACAGAGAACAATTTACCATCTTTCGCTTACTAACAAAACTACGGTACACATCTCCGTTGCGTCATCCTAGCGCAATTTTAGTAATATCTGAACAAACCACATTACAACTGTTCTATATATGATAATGCAGCTTTGAGTAACATGCGCAACTTACTTGAGTCTTGGACCATTTACTATCATCATTAAGATTCTTACGGTTCTCAATACTTCCCGCAACCATTTTAAGTTTAAAAAAATACGATATAAAATTATCTTGGAAAAATTGAGATGCCTGGAAATCCCTTTACCTGGTGTAGTACTACAAAAAGTATTTTAAGACCAAACATGAAATTAAGAATAAGAATGCATTTCATGCTCCGACATCGGATATTAAGGAGAATCTAAGAGAGCATTGAAAGGGATTTTAAATTATCGATACACCAAGAGGGCTAAACATAACTATTCCATGACAAATCTCGCGCTTTCGAACCCTGGTCACATGACGGAAGAGGATTTTAAATAAATGGAGGACGATCGGCGACTTCATTCTTACTTTTCCGAAACATCGCACTAGAACCTCATTTAAAGGGTGCTTGCTAGTTTGATCGTGGATAACGAAATGGAAAAATATACAGTGTGGTCGAAATTCAGCGGAGGCGAAAGAAACATGACCGGATCAACCAGAGGTGGTTCTATGACGGCGCTGATCATTTACTTGCAGCATAAGAAAAGCGAATAAACTATAATTAATAAGTATTGAGGTCTCCTATTGCTTGTTGTAACAAATTTGATCTCGGAGAATGCGAAAATTACTTTCAAAAAATAATAACTGCAGAGATGCAAGGGCCAGTTTAAGGGCCTTCACGAATGTAAAGGGTTGGTGGCCCAATTTCGTTTAATAGCTGACTTTTAAATTCGAAAATTTTGTATACAGTTTTTAACCATTTTTCTTTGCTTTTACATATATCACTATGAATTACGTGCGTCATCTTTGCTGCGGTTTCATTTTAACTTATTATTATGCTTGTTTCTGCCTCTATGGAGAGTGAGGGGAACTAACTATTAACAGACCCTGAGCAATTGGTTAAATTTGCACACATTCCGATGCTCGACTGACTATCCGGGGGCAAGAGGAATATGAGACTGACAATGAATCGGAAGTAATATCATAATCAAGCGGGCGTGAAAAACAAGTAATGCTTTGTATCCATAAATATTGCCGAACTAAATGAATTCACAGCCTTTTTCTACTACCGCCAATGATCAATTTATGAAAAAAGAATTTAATAACATTTGGCTAATATTTCTTTCTATATAGACGGAAGAAGTATACCATCACTGATACTAATTAGATTAAAAGGCCCGATTATGCATCACTCGCATGCAGCTCATAAAAAAAGCGTCTGAATGCGAATGATGATGGTGTAAGCTTCATTCATTTTTAATGAGCTTAATTTATTTTTGATACTACATTATTTTTATAATCCTACTTTAATGCTATGCGAAAAATACAGCCTTTCAACAAGGAACAAGCATTTGATTTCTATACTAGAACATACGATCAACTCGTTAAATGTGAATGCTCACTGTCTATAAATTAAACAAACAACTAACCAATGACGGCATCCAAATGTCATATTTCGTTAATGAAGCAACTGAAAAATTGCCTTATTTTCAAATCGATTCTACCACAATAATAAGTTATTGAGTTGATAGAGTGCAAAAGTTTTCTTTTATGCGTCCACTCAAAAGAGAATTAATCTTTCTAAATCAAGATTATTTCCATATAAAAGTTAAAAGCTTATTATAATTAAATATTTTAATATGAATTATACTGGTGTTATTTTGAAATACCGCTCTTTAAAATATAGGTTACTGAGTTACGTATTGTTTAGTTTTGGATGTACAGCCTATAAATAGCGATTAGGGATATATTGCATTCTAATTTTCCTTGCTGTTGAATTGTCCAGCTTAAAGGGAAAGTAAGACACACATTAAACACACCTACTGACAACGTATCATTCGCATTCAGCTCATAAAGCAAAAGTGTCTGGATGCGAGAGAATACGTGTCCACACGATTTCTTTCTCCAGTTTCTTTTGTTGTAGAATAGATCTAAACTTTTAAATTACATCAGACATATTTCACAATTCTTCAAATCGGATTACAAAAATTAAAAAAAATACAACAAATTATCAAAAAATGCACGAGAATTGTCCAATCTCATTGAATACAGTGAATAATAGTTCGAATGAAAAGATGCAGCATTCATTTATGAATTGTTCTTAAAAGGTTACGATACGTGCTTCGTTTTCCTCCTAATTCCCTTGAACTTATTATGATGATGTCCAAGTTTGAGAAGTTTCTGATGACACTAAAAAAATTGAATAGAAAAATCCATCTGTCAGTAATATTATAGTTCCTTTTTGGAGAGACACGAAGGATATTTCAGGTAAATCTTTGCCGTTTTGAACAATGTCTCGATGACGTGAACGATACCCGAATCCTTCTCTCTCTGTCGTAATTTTGAAGTTGCTTCTAATCTATACTTAAAGCTCAATGTGTGTGTGTGTGTGTGTGTGTGTGTGTGTGTGTTGGCGCTCTACAGGCCAGACCATTCAACCTACAGCTACCAAATTTGGCACGTGTATACCTTGGAGGCCGGGAGTGTGCACCTGGGGTTATTTTTTCGAATTTTTAACTAGAATTTTATTTATTTAAAAATTAAGCGAAATTTTGACGTGTTTCTGCTATAATTTCCGAAAATATTACCGCACAAAAAAGATTTTTACTTGAAGTTAAAGATCAAAAATTTATCTTTTAAATGATACTAATATTTTAATCTTAAAATTAAATTTCTATTTTTAATGAATTTTTAAATAAATATTTTAACTATGTTTTTCAATAATTTTTTTCGTAAAAAATAAAAATTAAGATTAAGCACGTTTCACATTCACGGAAAAAAAATTAGCTTTTTTCAAAGTGTTGCCATCACATTGATTAAAGCCTCAATTAAAAATAAATTAAATCTTTTTGGAAAAGAAATCTGCAAAAATATAATCTTCGGCACGTGTTTGTAGGAAATGAAACAAATATGAAATATTATTTTTTCTAAAAAATAAATTCAAGAAAAATTATTTTATGATCTTTTACACTTTCTATACAGGGTGTTTATTTAGTCCCGGATCCATTTTGATGTTTAATAACTCATAAAATAATGAAGATATAAACAAACTTATGGCATTTATTGATGGAATAACTCATATATTTTCCTTTTCAGGTTTGAATATTTTTACTTTTGTAAAAATAGTCTGCGCGTGTTTTTAATTTCAGATAATTTCATTTTCCAGTCTAAATATCTGTACTTTTCTAAATATCGTCTGCTTATTAATTGCATTTTTCTCTATTTTGTTTTTGGCAACTATTGAAATGTTATGTTTACTTTTGATGTGTTTGTTCTATGTAGTGCTTTTGTATGTGATGTTTTATTCGAGCGGATATTAAGGAGAATGCATACACCACAAGAGAAAGCACAGCTTTTATGGTGGTCATAGAGTTAATTTCCAATCAACTAAATCACTGACTTTTAAGAGTTAATTTCGAATCACTTAAACTGACTGATTTATGAAAATTTGAATATCACTATTCAATAAAAAAAAAGAATAATTTTAGATTTTCCATCGATCGTTTCAAAGAAAATACGCCAATCAGCGCGCAGGTTTCTCAAGATTAATTGGACTAAGATTTTGAAAATGTCGAGTTTTTCTAAATTTTTAACATTTAAAACTTCATAAATAAGTCTTAGTTGATCGTGGAAAATAGAAACATTTATTCATTTATTTAAAATTTGGTGTGTCTAGAATATTTCTCAGAATATGATACCTTACTGCATTAAATTTAGACTTCATAATTTTTTAAATATATTTATAGGCCGGAACAAAATATTATTATTGATTTCATTTCAATCCTTTTGAAAGCAAAACTAAAAACTGAATTTTATGCTGAATCTCAGAAATTTTTGTTGAATTATTGTTTGAGATATTACATAAATGATGAAAAATATTTTGTAGGTATCATAAGACTTAAATACCGAGCGATTCTGTTTGCAATACTCACATTCAATAATAATAATAATTAATAAATAACAACAATAATGATGATAAATAAAATAAAACGCTTGGTTTTATTAAAAAATACCTTAATATTAATTGCAATTTCATCATTTACATTTTAAATTAAAGTTGAAGTTTTGCCGGAAATTACAACAAATTAGCAAAATATATATAGTAAATTGAACGAAACGATCTAAACAGTATAAGTTTGGTATGGCTTCAAAATTTGAAGATTAAAAATGTTTTTTTTGAGAATCCTTTAAGAGACCAGTTACTTAAAATATTTAATTGAAAATTGTAGCAAGCGGTAATACTGGCGAACCGGCTGGTCGCCAAAGGCGGCTAGTAATAAATAAACCACATTTCTTTCTAAGAATACGGTAGTCGCTTTCTTCAGCTTGAAAGAGAAAATTGCTCATTATTGCTTTTCTGTCGATTCATCTGTAGTTGGCGTTGGTTCTGATCGCTTCCGTGACATCAGAGGCCGGGGGAAAAGAAAAGTATTTAATAATAAGCATGCAAAATATCAAGAAGGCACGTTGTTTATCCAGAATGTGGGTTTCTCGCTCCACCATCAGATGTCAAAGCATATATTAGGCACACTGGGGAGATTTAAGAAATGGTAGACTCCGCAATCATTTCTAGCAGATATCAGGAAGCAAAATTTTACTGAACCAAATAAAAAAAATCTGTAGTATACTGTACTGAAATCTGTAGTATACTTTATTAAGCATTTGTTCTAGGGATGAAACTGATCTGAATAGATATGGCTCCTAACCCACGTAACATATTTCTCTGACATGAGTCCAAGAATTGACTCCGCGGCATCAGTTCCTGGACTCGTGTTCTGCATTTAAGAGGCCTATCCTAATAAAGCGCGTCTGTTGCTGAAAGATTGCGGAATTTGTTCCGATTGACATGAATTTAAATAAAATTCTCTTTCTGCCATACAGAAATTTATTTCCTGGATTATTCTTGTAAAAATTGTCAAGTTCCGTTATTAAAAGTATATTTTAAAAAATTTACAGAATTTTTTTAAAAAAATACTTTAATTTTTTCAGAGCGATTGTGGTGCGTGAAAAACTATTCTTACAAGGAAATTAAAATTGCAAAGACGCAAGTCTAGTTAACTCATCGCTTTTAATAAAATTGGAATGAATTATATTTTCAGAACAATAAATTTTTGCTTAGCTCGTCAATATGAGACTGTATTTTTCTATATAATTAGATGACACTCTTTCATTTGGAAACAACATCGGATAGCTTGAAGTCCATAGAACAGCTGAAAAGTTTGTGGATTTCCATCATTTTTATATTGAGCTGTAAATGAACGAATGGCTTCATTTTGGAAGTTTCACAGTTCCGATTCGAAGAATGAACCGGTGTTGGGATTAAGAGGGTTTGCATTTTTATCGCAATGCCAGAATTAGATGAGTAAAGCCTCTTAGAATTTTCACTACTTCCTCTCTTTCCTGAGAATATTAAAATAATGAAAACCCTTGAGATGGGAATAATGGAAATTTTGTTACTGTACAAAAGAAAATAAGGTATAATAATAAGAAAAAAATTATTCATGGAATATTTATGAATTTCTTTATTATTTTTAATAGCTTATAACAATTTTGTCTAGAAATCACGAACATTTTTGACTGGCCAAATACAATTGGTTTACTGTGGAAAAGGCGGAACTGCTTCGAGAAAAAAAATACTCTGTACATGAGATTGGAAAAGCGTTTGAGGATATAAACTTCCTTCTCTATTTACGATACTGGCCTATCTCTCCATTGAAGTTTGTAATTTCTTGGACAAATTTTATCATTCTGTATATTCATTTATTTTAAGTGAACAACATCTCGAATTATATTCCCGAATCTGATGTACAAGAAACATTATATTTTCTGAGATTAAATCTAATTTAAGCGCTCAACTAAGAGTGGCCGAGAGAATTCATCATATTTCACTAAACCTGTGGCATTCGTCTCTCTAGAACTGTCTCGCGTACTCTCTAATAGAGGCGTTATCCCAGAGAAAGCCTTGCATGTCATTGGCGTGCAATTATTACGATACATTAACTTTTCGCTTGAACTTAGCATTTTTAATGAATCTCTCTTGTCATCCTTTCTGATTCATTTGGCGATTAATCCCTGCCATGTAGTTAAATGTATTCGAAAATCAATTTCACGTTTCCTACCGGCTTCGCGAGAATTTTTCGTAACTGACTGAACCAAAATTATTCGGAAAATTACACACTAAATTTGATATATACTGCGTTTTTGAGTTATTGCGTTGACATGTTTCAAAATGTACAGACGGTCCACCACTTCTTGAATTCATCTCCATATTTTACAAGTGTGACCTCGATTGATAGCAAGCTTATGTACCAAATTTAAATGATCTAGCTCTTTCTGATTTGTAGTTTTCTGTGTTCAATTATGCCCGAAAAGCCGGACTTCTTGTGAAATGTGTTCTTCGTATTCAAAGTTTGATAGAAATCTGTTGCAAAGATCGTGTATCAATTTTCAGTCGTCTAAGCTGAGAGCGTTTTTGAGTTATCTTTGTCACAGTCTGACAAATGGACATTTTCGAAAAATGTGTTTTTCGAACTTAAGGAGTTCTGAAATGTGAAGATTTGTTAAAGTCTCCAGCTCGAATTTTTTGATCGTTACTATACTTTCTCTATACTATATTTACTAGAATGTAAAAAAATAAAGTCTTTTATTACATAAATAGCCTAAAGGGTTATATTTTTAAGAAATACAGATAGAGTTATAAGCTTTAATGGTTTTTGAACCAACAAAGTGAAAAGCTGCGTTTTCCCAACATTGCGCTTAACCTTTAAATAAGGAAGCGCCTAAACAAAAATATAAATCAATTCCAAAATTTCTTTAAGGCCTACTGAAGACGAATTAATCATTAGCAAAGAAAGCTATGGTTTTGATAATTAGGCCTCTGGATGTATCATTATATATATATGTTTTCCTGGATAATTTCTTTTCTATATAATGAAGAAGCTCCCTAGCTCAACGATTCTTCAAACTTCATCCCCTCTTGAAATGATGAGGTAATTCGCCTGCGATTACCAGTTGTTGCCCAACATATTAATTACATATATTTAATCATATTAACCGACTTTGATGCATTGCATATTATTACAACCAAAGAATGCGCTGTTTTAAATAAGCATGGAGCATAATGAATAGGAATGTTTGCTTGCAAAATAGTGAAATTAATTCGGGGAATCGATGCACTTGATGACGATAGGACGCTGTTAATTTGTTTTTATTTGCACGATAATAATTTAATTGGAAGCTTGAAGGAAGGAAGTGACTGTTGATGATGTTGGTAGGGGTTAAAAGCTCTTCTTTGAATGAAAATAGCGAATTCGGTAAAATGGTCGACCTTGTAGAGGTATTTATTTGTCTCTTTTTATAGGGAAAAAAAAACTCTATAAAGTTTGTTTTTTGCGATTTCATACGAAAATTGAAGGTTATGTTATATCTTGAGTTCAGGAGTTTTCATGGAAAATGAAATCTGAAGAAAGTGATATGAGAGTAGGGATCATAGAAAACTGTCGAATTAACTTCCGTAGAGAAAAGGGGTTAGCATTTTTGAAATGTCTCTTGGAACTGAGTTGTGATACGGGGGAAATGATCATCGATGGTGTATCTAGGCTCATAAAATTTTACATGAATTCAAAATTGGCAAAATGATAAGAGTGGTTGTTCTAGAAGAACTCATTTCTAATAATTTAATTATAATAATTCTTATTATTTTAATATATTAACAAGCTACACTCGTAGATCATTTTTTCGTCTACTGTATTGAGAATATATTAATTTAGCCACATGAAGGAATTTTAATGAATTGCAGCTCATCACAACGAAAGAAAAAATGGTTTTAAATTATGCTTGAGCTATAAACAAAGAGCAGCACCATTGCGTTGTTGTGTGCTTTAATTGACGAAAAACTCGGTTCAGTTTTTGAAGCTGGGTTAAATTTTTATTTTGTGATATTTTTTATAAATGGATAACTTTGTCAATTCTTTTCACCTTATTTCAATGAATTATATGTGAGATTTCTCTCCAAATCGGAGTGTTTTAAAGTATTGGTGACTACAGATGGCATGCAAGGAAATAATGTGTCTTCACATGAATTAAATCTACGAAATCGGATTAGTGGTCAGATCTACGAAAGTAATTTTTCTTATTATTTTAAATATATGAACCATTCACTTTAGGCGACCCGCTATTTAATAACCACGTTATTATCAAAGAAAATATTGTTTTATACTCTACTTATGCAACAATTTGGATCTTTTCTTGCCAATTGATGAAAACACTTATAAAATATTGATATAGTTTTTCAGGTTATGTCTCATAAGATTCTTATCCCTCGAAAATGGAGCACAGTAATAAAGGTGGGGTTAAACGGCTATTCCTTATATATTTAAAATATCATGAGAGTTTCTAGGAAACAATAATTGAAGCTTAGTAAAGAGCGTGGACTTCAGAGCTCATTATTCTTTGATTGTTTTGTTTCACCTCTGATGAGAATGTGAAGTAAAGAAATGCTTCTGAGTTATCTAACGAAAATGGAGGCTAGTGATGGACTTATGAACATTTATGGAATAAGGAATAATATTTTTTTCATGATTTAATAACTGGTGAAATCAGACCAATCATCTAAACTGAAGGAATCTATAGTTCATTTTTTTTGCAAGGGAATGCTTAATTGTGCAGTAATCAAGTATTTATCGAATACGGTTTCTGTTGGGAAGGTATGGTGAACACAGATCCTTTCTGCATTTCTTGAGATCTCATATGAAATAAAAACTAACGAAATAGGATCAGCGACTATAGCGGTGAAGCAGTTATTACTTATTTATTTTGAATATACTGTACGATGTAAATAAATTTTGAAAAATCGGTTTATTTAAAAAAAATGAATTAAAGACAATACAAAAGTAAGCTCATTCCTGTTCCAACGAAAAGATTTTAACAAGAAGCTAAAGAACGAAAATGTGCGCATATTCAAGAATTTTTTAAAATTGATAATTTATTATGTTACCAATATTTTATCTGAGATCATGCGATGTTCCCAATCTGGACTCATTTTCTGGTTTATTCAATCCGTTTCAATAGAGTCATTTATATTAACTATGTCTTTCATTTTCCATCGATTAGTGACAACGTCTTGTAACGCTATCTCTGACAGTTTTCATGTGAATTTATTGAATTCAAAATGTTACTTTAGCGGAAATTTTATAAAACTTTAAACCGGTTTGAAACGATTTTTTAGGTAACGTGGAGCATAAGGCATTGGCCAATATTTCTCCTTGTTTCGTTTGCATATCAAGGGAGCGAAGGCATCCTATCTCTGCGATTGCAAACAAGATAGGACGCCAATCAGTTTTACATTCTGCTTTGGAGAGGGGATTCTATACAGTGTTGCCTTTGTTTTGGAAACGATATAATGGAATGAATTCGCAGTTTCTTATTTTATAATTGAATACTCTACACAAATGTGATAAATGGGGAAATTGCGTTCCAATCTCTTTTTTCAACTTCGACGTATACCTTAGAATTTTAACCAGTGTTCTATTGAACCTTTTAGGCAAACCATTTATTGCACGATGATAGGATGTCAAAATTAGATTATCTATATTGTAGAGACAAAAGAGTTTTGCTCAATATTTTAGGCAGAAATCTAGTTCTTCAATTTACTTACGTAATTTTTGTGTTTGCTTTCTTCAAAAGAATATCCTTCAGAAGTAATCCTACTTTCTAAAGCACCTCGATGCTGGCAAGTGCTGATGTGATAGCATATTGAGTCAAATAATCAGTGCAAATAATGTGTTCATGTTTTTTAATCATGTTTTGCATGCAAAGAATCATGTGTTTTCTAAAATACGCTTAAAGAAACGATTTTTCCAATCCTCTGATAGTCTGTCTGCAGCTGGAATTTTATTGCTGATGAAAGTCATGCTTCATTCTTTAAAAAGTGGAAAAGGCATTGAAGAGATTAAAATGAAAATGCATCAATTCAAACTCTTACTAAGCTGTCAAAGATAACAAATGCTGAATTTTTCGGTCATCTTCATTCATTTCTATTTACCAACAGCCAGAAAAAATATTTATGCATGATAAACAATTGGTAACCTTTTAAATTATCCAATATAATTTCAATTCTATAAATTTCTTTCTTCTATAAACCTTTAAATCGGCGATGGATTAAGCAATGGTGTGACATTTTCCATTTTGACTCCTTAATGAATACCAAGAACTTGAAAATGCACTCGTGAATTTTCCCACGGACATGAAATTTCTGGAATAAACCTCCTTCAAAACCTTCTCTCTACTTCCTCTTGTATTACCTTCCTCTCAGCTGCATTAATTCTGTGCAATATTTGACTGATAGGTAAAATGTTTCTCGTATTTAATCGGTATTTTAAAGCATTTTATGCTTATCCTGGTTTAAAATTTCCGGATACTGAAGCTGCACCTTTATCAACAGTTCTGTTTGTTTGATATTTGGACATTGTGCTATCGCTTGTGGAGTTTTTATTCATCCAAGGTGAGTTCTTCTTACCTTCAGAACTGCTCTTTTAACTAATATATTCAGCCTATCTGACGCATGTGCTAATGAAGGAAATGGAAATTCGTTTGAAAATGTACAACCTGTTAATATTTTTTCCATCGTTTTTAAGGCTAATTAAAAACTAAAATACGTTGAAGAGTTTGGATTTTTCTATACTGAATCAGTGAGCACTTCTCTTTTCTGAAATAATGGGGAATTGTCAATCTTCTTATGCTGTATACGGTAATCGCCATTTCAGTTATTGTTTTCTTAAAAATACGCCGATGTTGATCGCGTCTTCAACAGTAAATCAGTGTGACCATTGCCAATTATATTTTGTAATGTTATTAAAAAGTCTGAGCTTAAGATTAAATTTTTACTGTATTATTATAACGCTATAAACTTATAAGATTTCTTCGTCACCTTCGCTGTTCAACACCCTACAAGATTCTGAAAATATTCCATCTACTTTTTTTAGAAGCACGTTCGACTTATTTACGCGCATAGCTTGCTTTATCTAGATACGCCGAATTTTGTGCTAAATGATATTGATTATAAAACTCACCCGAGTCTATTAAAGCAATGAATGGTTTCCCTTCAATTGTTAATATAATTTTATTTTCATCCATTTTGGATGAGTGTAGGTATAGAGGATTTTTTTTCCTTAGAAATTTCGACTTTTAAATGCACTACATTTAATTTTTCTTAGTTCTGGAAGAAGCTGAACCTTTTTTACGAAAAGGCGAACATCTTTACTGCTAATAATGTTGAACAGATCCGCTTCCAAATGGGAAAATTATTACTATTTTCTTCAGCAAAGGCTTCGAACTTTCTCGGTCACTGCCTAGCCTTAGAACTGTTGAATATATAGATTTTTTCCCGATAGCACTGATAAATGCGACTAGAATTTAAACCAATCTGCCAATCATCTTCCAAAATCCAAACATTGGTCTTGCATCGAGAAGGCTCTAGAGACTTGGTCGAAGAGCATGAGACGTTCTATTCGGCATTTAATGACAAACTGCGGTAGCGTAAGAAGAAAATGCACCTAATCTTTCATTCTCGACCATGTGAATTTCGATATTGGCGTTAACCTAATCAAAATTTCATTCCCTTCGACCCCAGCTAACTAATTAATGTGAAGCTCAGCGGTATAATTTTAACATGATAGAATTCCACTTATTTCTTCTCTCATTATTTGGCCTACATTAGAAAGAAGGAGCTGATTGCCCTCTTATGTCTGTAACATTTGGTAGTCTTACAGTTTGATTCTGGGTTGTTCGTCGTCGTTACTACTTGTCAACATATCCATTTCATTCCGTAAAATCGGATGTTGTTTTATATTTAATCAATCATTCCTGATTGACATTATCAGAGAATCCGTTCATGAGGTGGGCAGTTTTATCATCTACACTCATGCTTGGCAGCTGAAACAAATTGAACGAATGGAGGACTTGTTTCATTTAATACTAAATAAACCTCCGTTTTCCTGTTCCTCTTCTAACTTTTTAAACCGGCAAAAAGCTGTTAGAGAAAGTGGCTTTAAGGCGAAATTGGAATATTTCCCATGCTGTAAGCAAACATTTGTCATTTTGTCATTTTAGTACCATTGATTATCTCTGAATGTTACGAAGAAATAAGCATTTGATAGGCATGCCATCTCATCTCAACAGTTGAAATTTCTCTTTCTCTTTTAACCCATTTCACGGACTGCATACTCCATTGAATAGCATCGGTAGGGACGTCCGAAGAGTTTTGATTTGTACTTTATAGAGAAAAGGTTGTACTGTGGTGAATGGCTGAATGGCGAGCCACATTCAGATTTCATTCCACCATCACCACTTTTCCTCATTTTAAGAAATTCAGATATATGCTCTCTTATCTTCCCGATTCTTCGCAATTCTAAATCTGATGTTATTTTGCAGTGTTCGAAGCTCCCACACGCATGTACTATTTTTTAAAAATAATTTGATTTATTTTAAAATATGAACTAAAGTAGCAATCAATGCATTTCGCTTCAATGTTATAGAATAAAATAATAATATTTTCTGAAGAACTGAAGGAGGCTCGGTTTCTGGAAAGAATTATTTCTTTTTCTTTTTTTTACTTCAGATCACTTTTTATATCTTTCTTATTTGATTCATTTTCTTCAAGCTATTAAATTTTAATTTTGTTAATTTAATTCATTTCAAAGCAAGGCTAGGAAATGAATATAAAAGCTTTTTAATTACTTATTTTTCAAATAAGATATTATAAGAGTGGTTCGTTTCGTAAAATTTGAATTCTTGTGAGTTTTGAAATAGAAATTTTAAAGATATATAAAAAAAAATGGAGAGCTGAAAAACTTTTTCTGTCCTAAAAAAATGATGTAGTGGCAGCCGATTTTGAGTTTTTTAGTTCTTGTTCCGTTTTGAAGATTATTTATACTTCAAGAATCAACACAAGCTTTTTCTTTATTGTTACGAAGTTCCCATTAATATGCAAGTAAGAATGAAAAAAAAAAAACTGTAGGTGTTTTTGTTTGTTTGTCCTTTATTATTTTTTCTCTTCAAAATCACGACGAATGTGCATTCATCAGGCATCAATTTAATTTTTAATCCAAAATTTCAAATCGACCTTTAGCCAAAATAGGAACACCATTATCACTGGGAAATAAAATTTCTCATTTTGTTTTATCAGGGAACAACTAGTCATTGACCTCGTAATTTTAAAATACTTCTCACAGATAATATTGCATCCAAAATTAAAAATATTAAAGACACCCGTTTTATGCAATGAAGCCGAGAAAAAAACTGTTAATCATTACCCAAAATTACAACCAGCCATCCTTGAGATTCCTGTTTATTGGCAATTAAGAAATCAACGAATTTCAGTCAGCTTTTTCCTTCACAAGACCAACAGACACATTTTTAGAAAAAATAGTGAAGGAAAACAAAAGAAATAGATGGTTAAATTATTGAAATGTGGCGAATTGTGTACAAAAATTTACTAATTACAATTTTTAGCGCAAGACTTCCTAGTTTCAAACACATTTTTTTTTTAGTTTAGCAACAAAAAATTTATTTATCAAAAACCCGAAATAATTGCAGAATGATTTTTCTTTCTTTTATCCAACCAGACAACGGATTAATTCCCCTCTTATGTGTGTGAAATGCAATGAAAACAATTAAACCGCCAACTATAAATAATAATACTACAAGATCAATTCCGAAGGCAATCGTAAAGCAACGAACTTCGAATTTCCAAAATGGAGAAAAGATAAACAATTCCTTGGATTCAAATTCATTAATAATTTAACCTTCAGAGAAGGTAAACGAGTACAAGCTGAAACGAGTAGTGTTCCAGCATCACAACTGCTAGCAAGCGGAGCTTATAATCCTGGCAAGTGCATAATCAAAGATGGAATTTCCAACATATTTGTATAACATATGAAAGGTATTAAATACCTTATGAAATCGACACTGAATAAAGAAAATCGAAAACAAAAATACGGGAGAAAAGGAAAAAGAGATAATTTAAGAAACTTTTTTGTCAAAGAAACTTCTTCTTTCGAAGACATATTTTTGTTCATAGAAGAACTATTTTTTTTCCCGTTTGTTTCCATTCATTTTTTTTTGTATTCCCAATTTTCTTATGCCTTCGGTGTTTTCTTTATACTTTTCACCAGTTTCTTTCCCTTTTTACCCACATTCTTCCTTTTGTCATCATAGTTTAGAATGTTTAATTTTATCCAATCCAATGGAATACTAATTTCCGCTAATCAAAATCCCTTGGTACAAAATCTTCTTTTTCATTTTCAAATTCCTGCAACTTTCTTGAATCATCGAATAAAAGTTTCATCTTAAATTACTTCAATTGTCGTCAAGACAGACAATCAGATGGTGGAAAATGTCACATATTTATTGATGGGCAACTTTCTAATCAACGGATCACTTTATATTTAACCAGAATTAATATTGAGGCTCGAGTCATTCAAGTGGATTCTAAACATTTATAACCTTCCCCCATCAGCATACATTTACAAAAAAGGGTTTTCTGCTAATCGTTTCGACTGCCTCAACAATCAAATATCTCGGTTTTGAATTACCTTTCACTACCTCATCCACAAATATCCAGCAAGTACAACATGCAGTTTAAGTACAGGGGCTGATGATTTTCTTTTCTGGATTTTTAAAAATGATCCCAAAATGCTAACACATGCATGCTCACGTTACACCAACCTCATTATTCTTATTACAGCTCAATACCACCAAATCAGATGTTTACCCGTTCATCATTTTTGCAGTTTATTTCGATAATCAAGAAAGATTCAATTTTTTTCTGAATTCATGAAACGATGTACAAAATTTCAAGAAAAAATTAATTGGACGAAAATTAAAAATCTTCTACCACAGCATTAACTACCAGAAGATGATTTTACTTTTTATAATTCTTTTAAAAATGTATGCCAGTGAAATCTTTGCTGATGCACTTCAAAATATTATATCCTTCCATACAAATTCTCCTTGGTGCAACGACCACCGTACTTTCATTTAGGTGTGTAAAAAAAAAAAAAAAAACCCTCTGTTGTTAGATAGAGACCGTTTTTCACATCTCTGCTATGATTCAACGTTTAAAAAATAGACCTGAGGTATAACCTCATTTCAAAACAGAGCTTACATAAATGGAGCAGAGTTTATGAAGACGGGTTTTCTGTAAGAATCTAAGATTTTGAAGTCCAACCGCAGCAGAGATCACATTCCAACACCAAAATCATGCGAATTTCAGCTTCCTCATCTCTAACCGTCGTCAACAAGCTAATCTCCTCCCCTCCCCCCGAAAAAAAAATCTGTACCTTACAAAATATCGATGGGGAAAATTTCTCCGATTTCTACAGTGACGAATTCAGCAAAAAGAATCTAACTTTAAAAACATTTAAAACTATTATTCATATATTATATCATACTACGACATTCCTAATACCCAACATTTCCTTCAGGCCATATCTAAGCGCAATTTACATAAAATCTTTCCGATAATGGCTAACACTACTTATTAGAAAAATGAAACGAAATATCTAAAGTAACATAAATATTACAACAGAATAGTAAACACAAAAAATCTTTAAAATGCAGGAATCTACAAACAATAATGCAAATGCCTTATTCTACTTCTCAATTTTCTTCATATCTATTTCAAACAAAGTTTTCGAATGATTATTTCTAAAAGGAATAATCACTTCTGATACAAACTTTTGTCCTAATCATTCTATTTTCTTGCCACAAATGCATTGTCACTGTCTCTTTTCTATCTGACATCATAAAATTGTAAAAGTGAAAAAAAGACAAAATTTTATCGCCATCAAACTAGATATAACATATATATTATTTGGCTCGGAAAATTGGTTTGATTTATAAAAATCTTCAACTAGGTATTAAAGATATGGAATTGAAATGAAATTATGAAAGCTACTCTGATACTAGGAACTTTTTAACTTTTTGGAAAATTTCTAGATCAAATATTAAGCCTTCATTTCAAAGTTTTCCCTAATACAAGGAGTTAAAATGATTTCTCTTTTCCATTTATACATAAGAAGGATCAAATTGAAATTATTCAATCCCATACCGAAATTCTACTGTTTCGTAAGACATTCTACTGTTTCTCCAGTCTCTCATTTACCCTAAGAATCCTCCTGTTTTATTTTGATATAATAATCCAGTGGTGTAACGCTTGGTGGGATATATGAATCCACCCAGAAAAATGCGAATCTATTAATTTTTCTAACATTAGGTATTCTGTATAAAATAAATCGGACTGAAATTCCGTAGGAAGAAAATTTTAAATTCCTTAGTATATATTCTTTCTTCTAATGCAACTTTTAAAATTCTTTACTTCTTTTAAAATATCAGTTATTAAAAGACTGGATGCACTCAAATACATAGCAACCAAGAATTGGAATTGTTCTCCTTTCATTTAATAAAGTAAATTTAAGAATTAGAAGAAAACTGGAATCTGTCTGCAAACCAGAGAGATTTTTTCTATTTCGGAAACTCTGCTGGGCATTCTCATCGCTTCGTAAATGGTTCATTCTTGCAATTCTTTTGGAAGCGGTTCCTCATATATACTCATATGTACGATGCTAATCGAATGTTCTCTAATCAAATATTTAGCACTAAGTCTTTCATTTGCCTTATTCATCACATTATGTCCACCTAAGTCTTTCATTTGCCTTATTCAACCACCAAGACTAATGAATCTCAGAAAAATTCCTCGAAGATCGCATTACTAAATTTAATCGACACCTTTATCTTCATGCATTTCTTTTTCGATTCAAAGACCTGCCGTGAAGGCTTCAATTCAAGGCTTGTACCAATATTATAAACTTCAGAATTGCGGATAAAATAATTCTAGTGACTGATGCATGTCAGTGAAACAATGAATGCGCATCTTGTTTCGCAAATATTACTACAAGGGGAACCAGGTCAGGATCTATTTTAATTTATAACAGCGGTTTCACTCATGAATTTTTCGCAGTCATTCATGCGTTCAAAAGTTTGTTAACAATACATTTTATTGATTTATAGTTGATCGATCTTAAAAGACCTATAGATTTCACAAATTAATTCCAGTCTTATTATCGGTATTGGCACAGGAATTTCAAAAATCATTAACAAGGTCCTTTCCAATGAATTGATTTGGGCCACAGTACAGCCCAGCATCACCGAAAACGAGCTTGCTGATATTCTCATTACGAAAGGCATGTATTTCTAAACGGATATTTTGAAGCCACTTTATCTATTACTCCATAATTGTGAAAAAACAAGCGGCTCAAAACAAAAACAACATCGAAGAAATCTAAATATTATCATAATATTAAAGATTGCAATAGTATCAAAAACTCAATATTGCTGATTACCGTACAAAAATTAAATCGATATCATGTCACCATTTCCGAACAAGATTTTTCCCAAACAAAACGAAGTCTATTCAGAATCAGTGAACTCTTGCTCCACTCTGCTCCACAAGCATGCAAGATTTGGAACATACGAGTTTCAGTATATAAAATATGGAAAAATATACAGCATGCCATCTTAAAGTCATTCTGGTGTTCAGAATTCTCATTCAATTAGATTTTTGCCATCTCTACAGATGAAAAAACGACAGTAATCGTTATCAACAAATTTGATGTTGCATTCAATGTTAAATTGGATAGGAAACTAAATTTTATTTCTTTTTCTGTATTTCAATGCTCAATTGAATCAGTTTTTTTTTTCATTATTATATCCAGAAGTAGTTTGCGATTTAGAAAACTCATTTTGGAAGTTCACTCGAGTCCAAAAATCAAAATGTTTTGAGATTTTTATCCAAAACGTGACCCTATTGGGACAGATGATTATTGCTTATGTTTTTAAGAGTTAGGAATTTTCATATGAAAAATAACAGCGAAATCTTTACTGGGGATGGGGTTGGAGATCTTGAAGAAGAGAAGCGTTTATTAATATTTCTGTCTAAACTGCATGCTGGTTGGGTAGACATGCGATTGTATACGTCCTTAATTTGTGTGCACAAAAATTAGGAACTCCCTTCGAAATGAAACTGTCAAACTGCAATGGATTGGGACCTCTGCAGCGATTATTTAGTTGCCATCATTTTTTCGTGTATAATAAAAAAATGGCATATTTTCACAAACTTGAGCAATCCTGGAGAAGTTTTCTTCTTAGTGAAGGTACAGCGAAAAAATATTTAAAAAAATTTCTATAGAAAAAGAAAACTGCTGCAGGGAATTGAAACGTTTCATGATATAACAAGTCTCCATAAGACTCATAAGAAATAAAAAATTTGGCTGAAAGAAACTATTGAATTCGGCCAGGGGAGAGTGACAGTGATTTTTCCATTTCTTTTAATACATACTAGAAATTTCTGGTGATAATATGTAAACTCACAATATTAAATTCTAATAAAATTTTAATTAGATAATTTACTCATTTCAAGAAATTTTGATAAAATATTTCTTATTTCAAAATAAATTCAATTTTGTAAAGAAGATGCTATTTTTAATTATTTAAAAAAAATTTATATATATCCTTATGTTTTTCGGCTATTATTACAGAGTTGAAAAATAATAAGTGAATAAAGCTACATTAAACGGTTCGATTGATTTAGGCTCTGTAAATTTCTATTTCGCGATATATATTCGAAAGTGGAGGAAGCACATGGAATGACCATTGATGACGCATCTAAGAACCATGACATTTCAAATGAAATAAAAAGTGGCCTAATCTTTGCAGCGGATGCAACTGAGAATATCCTCTGAGGAATTTTCCCTATTGGTAGTTTAATTTTTTTAAATATTTTTATAAATCGAAAAAAAAGTATTTTTGAAATTCGTTGGAAAATAAAATTAAAAGCTGAATTTTACAATGAATCCATGAAATTTTTGTTGAAAAATTCTTTGAGATATTTAAAATTATGAAAATTATTTGTAGTGCATATAAGACTCTGCTCTCAGTTCTCATATTTTTCTTTTAAAAAGTATGCTTGCTTTGAGTAAAAAAATGTTTTTATATTAATTAAAATTTCATCATTTCCACTTTGATTCAAAACTAAAATTTTTTGGGCACTGATTGTAAGTTAGAGAGAGATGCGTAGTATAATAAATAGAACGGCTTACAGTCTACATAATAGTACAAGTGAATTATATGACTATCAAAATTTGAAGCTTAAAAATATTTTACTGAAACAGCTATTATGAGACCAAGTTGCATAAAATATTAATTGAACATTTTAGCGAGCATTAATGTTGACGAACTGACTGGTCGCCAAAGGCGGCTAGTAAGAAATAAAAGTCACTGTTGGAAAGTTAAAGCTTATTAAGTCTACTTTGCTTCGTTCAAATTCATTTTGGATAACGTTTGGTTGCTCCTCCAAGGCTATTTTTTTTCCCCAAGAATAATGTGGTGACGCTTTATAAGCCCTGCTAGCCGCCTTTGGCAACCAGCCGGATCGCCAATCTTAATGTACGTTGAAATTTTAATAATTTAGTATTTTATGGAACTCCCATTTTAATTGCTTCTTCATTAAAATATTTTAAAACTTCAAATTTTAATAGTCATATAATTCACTCATAATATTATAAAGGCCTTCAGCCATAACGTAATTTATATCTCTCTAATTTTCTGTTAGCTCCCCTAGAATTTATGCTTTAAATTAAAGTGGAAATGATTAAACTGCAATAAATATAATAATATTTTTTTTTACTGAAACGAAGCATTTTTATTTTAAATATGAGTACTGAAAACAGAGTCGCTGAGTATTTAAACCTTATGGGCACTAAAGAATATTTTTCTTAATTTATATAATATCTCAAGAAGTTTTCAACAAAATTTTCTCAGATTCATCATAAACAGATCGATTAATTAATAATGTTTGGTTTTAAATGCATCAAACACTAAAAAAATAAACAGAATTGTTTGAAATAATCTGTTGAAAACACATTAAACCTTCAAAACCAAGTCCGTATCCGTTGAAAATAGTTGTCAACAATCAGAACACAATGCGCATGCGTGAAATTCCAACGCCAATTATGGTAACGCAAATGCGTGAATTTTCTACTCCAGTTGGGGTAACGCTATGCAGATTAGAAATTTTTAATTTCCTTTATTCTGTTTTATTTTAATTCAAAAGTACTTCAGAATGACTCTAAAAGATCGATTAATTAACAATGTTTAATTTTAAATACATCAAACATTAAGAAAATAAACAGAATCCTTTGAAATAATATGCCGAAAATTTCTTAAGCCTATCCTCTTTAGAGTGGGGGAAAAAAAAAACTGAAGCCTTACTTATTTCGCGGTGGGGAAATGAAAAGATTTTTTTGGTGGGAAAGTTAGCTTTTAATTAATAATTAAAATTCTAATAAAAATTCAAAAAAGGAACCCTAGGTGCACATTCCCGACCTCCAAGGTATGCATGTGCCAAATTTGGTAACTGTAGATCGAAAGGTATGGTCTTTAGAGCGCCAACACACACACATTGAGCTTTAAACAAGTATAGATAACAGCTACGAGACATTAGTAATTGCTTTTGTCTCGTGGTTTTGTTACTCGGCAACAAACCCAAACATTGCTAGTTGGTCCTCGCTATCGCCAATAGTTACTCATAAGGAATGACTACTCCCACTTCCCACAATATACCATTTCTGTCAATAGATAATTCATTTTTTTTCTACTGAAAAATGTTGTAAGTGATTCTTAATTTGGGATGAAAAATCATTCAAAACATATTTAAATGCAATTCCAAAATTTTTAAATAAATATCACAATAAATGTCACTAATTCCTAACGCTGAAGCCAATTTTCTGCTTGACGAACCGCCACGTGCAGAAATCTCATTATCTAAAGTTTCAAAAAATATTATCCGATATGAGTAAATTTATTAATGAATCATTCACTTTGCGAATCTTGCAATAATAAATCTACCTTGATCATAAACGAGATGCAAATTGTTGATACGTTTTAGTTTTCTTAAGATTTTCTAAGCAAACAAAAGAAGACGGTTCATATTCTTTTTAAAATTAAGGTTTTGATTTTTTCATATTCTTTTAAATCATCCTCATTTATGTAAATCAACATATTTGCTACTTTATCCCAGATTAATTTAATCATGATTGCCGACTTATATTCTTTGAAAACATTTTTATACTTAAGTGCAAAAGAAAAAAAAAATCAAGTTTTATTCCTTTTTGGAACAGAAATCGGTAATGTTTGAACAGTTTTTAGGAGTTTGTCCAAATACAGGATATTCTCAATATACTGCTATGCGTAGCACTTTCAGTTTCGTTTTGTCTTTGCAAACGCAACAGCTTTCATTCCTCATCCCTTTTACATCCTGCCACTGTAGTGGCAAGGAAGTCGGAGACAAATTCTTTATCCTTCAGATATTCTTTGGATTTCAGTAAGATATTCTGTGATAGAAACTTTTGATTAGAATTTAGTGTTTTATATTTTTGGAAATTTTTTAATGGAATGTGAAAGTACCCCGTATAAAAATTTTAAGTTTAGCTTTTCAGATCAAAATTTTTCGGAGAAGCTAGCATAAAGAATGTATAATCTCTTTGAACTGTCTAGTTTACAAGTCCCCAACCTTGAGTATATACTAAATTTACGGGAAAAGATTTACTAGGGATTATTTTCATTATCGACAAGTTATCTGTGTTGACTAACGCATGAGGAGAGAAAGCAATCAAATTGTTAAATTGGGGTTCTAAAAGAAATTAGAACCTACTGTCGATATCACGCATTATTTGTTCAGTTATCTAAAAATGTTTCTGAAACTGGGTGGCTTCAAAATATCTGGTAAATCCGATTAATTCGGGGGGACGATATCAAAGAAAACTTATAAATACTTCCCTTTTTGAAATATCTTTTGTTTTATTTTTTAAAATTAATAAGTTTTTAAGTAATTTGTTAAAGAAAAATATCATAGTTAGAGCAATATTTTTCCTTTAATCAAGCACTTTACTTTTTTATATTATGCATACTCATTATATGGTGAATTATTAACCACTCTGCCAATTATGGCATAGATATAAATTTTGTAAAATATTTATATAGCTGATGTAAACATTTTACGACACTGTTCCTTTTTACAGGGTTTTATGGATTATTTGCTTGTGTTCAGTTTCTGCAATATTAAAAAAAATGTATTATAGTTCAATTTTTATAATTTATCTTCTTTCCGAAAGTAACACATCTAACTTCTCTTTGTAACCTTCATTAATTTTTTCGAACTGTAAACAAACATGGCTTCGAACATAGCTAGGCAAGCTACGAAACAAGTTCGACCAATATTGTCGACTAACAGAGAGGAAGCTCGAAGAAATGTTCTGCGATTATATAAAGCATGGCATAAAAATCTTTTAAGAATAAGTATATCACTTATTTAATTCATTCTTTCTGAAAATTGTTAATTCCGATATAGCACATTTAAATATTATTGTATGAAAAAGCCTTCAAATCAGTTGAGTTTAAAATTATTATGCTTTATTATAAAAAATGGGTGTTAAAATATTTTTGTTTGGATTTTTAACTTTTTATCAAATATGAATTGCATCTTAACTTCAGTGACCTTTCATCCATATAGGTGCTATTTCTTTTCAAAATTTGTGACCTCACTAAATTACATATCTTGCAGATGGAACTTTTAAAAATTAGTCGTTCATCAGCAATTATTTTTCATTATAGAATGCAAATTTAACCATAATTATTTTTTGCTAATGACAAATTTTATAAAAAATACATTTGAGCCAGTGCTGTACCAATAGCGGCCTTCTTATAGACATCGTTTTCAGAAGGAAAAATAAGTCAGTGCAAACATTAGATTGTGAATTGTGTAATATTTAAGGCGCAGTTTTCTGCATAAGTTAGCGCTTGTTAATATTTTGGTGCTATAAAAATGTTTTTTTATTACAATACATGTTTTAGAGAACTTCTATTAATCTGCTATGATTGATTTACCATATCAAAGAGTACTATTCTAATAATTGAGAACCTGTTGTAGGTAAAAACTCATAAATAGTTTATACACTATAGAACTCCAAACTACTGTATAGGTTTCCTTTGCATCTTTTTCGAAATTATCTTCCCACTAAAATTAAGAAAGGTTTAAAGAAGTTTTTATTTCAACTAATTGAATATTTAATTTTCTCTCTGTTGAAAACTATGCTTCCATGCTTAAAAATATTACAGGCTTTTAACATTTATTATATATAGGTTTTATATATTTTGTCTGGGATTTACATAAATTTATGTCAATTAGATGATATTTATGTGGTTTTAAATATAATATCCATTTTTTTTTTGTATCAAGGACTCTTTAAAATTCTGAAATTGATAATTTAGAATTTTAAATTACATGCATGTGCAATTTACATGACATTCATTATTAAATTAAGTGAGGTATACATGGAAAAAAATTGGATTATGAAATTTAAGTATATTTTTGTTAAACTTTAATCAGTTAATCAAATGCTAATAATATCTAATACAGATATCAGGTACATAAAAATAGTTATTTCATAGAGCTATGATGAGCAAAGACTCATTCTGTAAACTACACTCTGATTTAAACTGTATCATGATGATTTATAATCTTCACATCAGCTCTCATTTTTTTTTTCATTTATAAAATTGCTTTAAATATATGAAAAAAAAAAACTATACATGCTATACAAAACTATAAATTTTGTACAACTATTCATTCAGTGCTAAATAATATGCGTGTTGAAAATATATCAAATACATACATTATTCATATCATTGTAATAATGCAGAAATATAATATACACACACTTTTATTAACTAAATTTTATATTTAGTATTATCATTTTATTCAGAAATTTATTTAAAAATTTTATAATAGTATATATTTTTTGATTTTCACATTTATTTTGTGAAATAAGCCCTGCTGTTTTTTAAACATATCTTTATTAACCTACTATCTATCTATCTATCTCTATTCAGTACAAATTTTGTAATCAGTTTTAATTTCCCAATGAACTAGGAACTTGAAACTTATTAACTCGCTTTCTTATCTGTTTGATATAAATTTTTCATCGGGAAAACATATCAGGAAGTAATTCTAAAATCAGTTGCAAAATTTCACACACACAAGACTAAAAAACAGATTTATGATACCATACAGATTGACCTGAAAATTTGTGATTGTAAATTTTAAAGAAACAAATTATTTTTATTTAAATAATTACTATACTATGAAAAGTTTGTGGGTCATGTTAAAAAAATAAGCAGTTTTTGTAAATATTGTATCTTATTTCTTAACACATTTCACATTTTGAAAATCTCTGATTTGTGATGTTTTGTCTATAGTATTGCTATTCCTATACAATGAACGCACAATAGAAACTTTAAATCATTTTATGTAGGTATTTCCGAGTTGCCTTAATTGCTCAGTGAATCTTTAGATCTTTCCTTAAAAATTATTATTAATTTATATATAAATGTCTTTTGGCAGTTTTAAAAAAATGTTTTGGTACAACTGATTTTCTCATTTTAATTTCAGATGCAAATAGCAAGAGAATTTCTTGCTTTATTATATTTTAGATCAATTTTTTTACATTTTAAATACTAGACATGAAAATATTTTTATCCCTGGACAATGCCAGGCATATGATCAAACAATTCAATTAGCATCATTTTCTATTTAAATAAAGTGGTAAAATAGAATCCTAATGTAATGGTTTTTATGAAATGTTTTTTCAGTATATAATATTAGTTAAATTAAAATAAAATTTAAATAATAAATGGTAAAAAATATTTTCAATTATGTACCAACTAAAGTGTGTGTATGTGTGGTTTCTATTAAAGTATTTTTGAAAATGTTGTTTTTATGAACTTTTAAAATTATTAGGTAAAGATATAAAAAAAACAACAATTCTCTCATTTAAATATGTTTATGCAGTAGGCATACGATATATATATATGGGAAGCTCAAACTAAGGAAAAAAGAAAAACTTGTGACAGCATTGAATTTTTTCACAATTCTTTGTTCACACCATACTGCATAGCATTATCATTCAAGGTTGGTGACAATTAAAGTTTTGATGATGATTACATGATGCTAACAGTCTTTTATGCTTATCATTGTTAAGAATGATAGAAATATTTTTAAAATTTTGAATTGTCTTTTTTCATCAATTAATTATTGATTTTAAATCTTTTTTTATTGCAGTACAACTCCATAATTTGCCAATATCATTAAAGACAGGAAGGGATAAGATAAAAGAATCGTTTGCCAAGAATCGAGATGTAACTGACATTAGAGTTATTGATATGTTAGTTGCAAAGGTAAAAATATTTTACTTAATTTGCATTCATTAGATTATATATTTTTTAACAAGTAAAACAATTTATGTATACTTACTATAAATTTTTTTATCTGATAAGTCTAGGTAATTAACATCATTTGAAAAATGAAAGTGAAAATTTGTTGTAGCATGCCTGAGAAGTTTATTGATTTCCTTATATAAAATAAAATCATTAACAATCAACTTATCATCATTGGGGAAAGTGATGATAAAACAGAATTCCTGAGTATGAAGTTATGGGAACAGTTTCTTGGGATACACAGAATGGTTAAAAAAAATTTTTTTTTGTTAGAATTCCAACAAGGAACAGCAAGATAATTTAGCTTTCTATTGTGAAATTATAAATATCAATACAGTGTTAAATGCTTTTGACTGGTATTGTATTATGTCATAGGAATGCAAAACTCTGTATTCCAGCTGAAATTCAAAACCTGAACTGATCGTTTCGCTGGGAGATATTCAATTAATACCATATACAGTTGAGACCTTTCACCTTTTGATTACTGTATTTTTCTAAATCTTAGGACCTTATTAACTGGTGGGCATTGACATTGATGAGAAAATAAAACTGTTGTAAATAATTGTATATTATCACACATAACAGAGATTTGAGAAAAATATTTTAAAACTGGGTTTTTTATTATGATAAATACTTAAACTGAAAAAGAAAGAAAAAATAAAGAATTTTATGTAGCATTAGAAATTAAACGCCTTTGTAAATTCTTTTTTCCATTTGCATTTCAAAACAACCTTTAATTAAAAAGCAGGCCTTGTATTAATAAGATGTTACCGTAGTCACCCTTTATATTGGTCACAGATTGGATGTAACAATTCGATTGATCAAAATATGTAGAATTGTTTTTCTGTTTCTAAATACATAGAAAATCTGCTGAGTGTAATGATCAACAGTTTCCTTGTAGTAATGAATTTTGATGATTGGATAGGAAAGTCTAAGAAGGTTCATAGGTCACAAGAGCCAGTTTTCTGTTGATTGTTACCACCATTGAAGTTCCTCTATAGTGCCCTCCATCCAATGAGATCTTGCCTTTTATCAAAGAATATTATCCATTTCAAGATGAGCAAATGTGGTATGCTGGGCTTTAAAAAAAGTCTTTTGTAAGAGTTTAAAATCAACTTTTCAAATTAAGTGTGCAGATATTTTGAATATCAGATACAGCATTCCTGAATAATAGAGTGATATTGAATCTATAATCTGGATGGGTGACAATTTGACATCTAAGTAAAAATGATACAAGAAGCAGGAGGACATGGTTGATCTAATGAATGAGCGGTTTCTCTAAATAGTCGAAAATAATGTATGTAAAAATGCACAATTGCTTCATCTAAAAGCCAAAGACTTAGTAGATGAATATGATTTTTAAGCTCTAGACGGCTGTTTTCCAACTGGAAAAAAAGAGAGAACAGTATTTTTGTGAAACAACATTGTGAACAAGATAATGCCAACTATAAAACATTTGAAACATGGAGTTGAGAAGAATATCTGCCTTTGATCGTTGCATTTTTACTGATAGATGTGTTTAATGTAAATGACACAAGGGTCATTCAATGTTATATCAACACAGGGTGTAAACCTCACCATCTTAGAATTGTGTGAAATTTGGCATACTATTAATATAGACTTTAAAAATATGAAATTTTATCAAGACATGTCAAATCTTTTTTTAAAATTATAAATTGCTAAAGTTTTAAGAAATGGGGCTTAAAATTGCAAACTATAATTTTTTGAATTGTTTTAGAAATGTTCTTAATTGAGTTGGAGACTTGGGATAGGTGCCATTTTGCTGCATTTTTCATTCTCCAACCGTATGTAGGTTCAAATTAGAAAAAATGTCTTAAAATCTAATTTAAAAGTTTTTTTTTTCAAAAAGTATTTTAAAATTAATTTCATGAATAGTTTGCATTGTTATAAATTGCATGGCAAAATATAAATTTGGCATAATAATGGCTTCATCGCAGAAAAAATAAAAAAAAGTTCTTTTCTATTAATTTTAATTAATACAATAATGCTAATATTGACATTTTTATGAAAATAAACATGAACACTGATATAAAAATGCCACTATTATAGCTAAAAAACTTACTATTAAATAATAGGATCTGTTTATCATTTTAAGCTTGAAAAAAACTTCATTCATTTCTTCTACATCAAAGTTAAGAAGAATATAAATACTTCCAATATTCACAGGATTTACTTTTGCCAGAACATCCATATCTGAGACCCATAGAATATCAGAATATCTTGGATCAGAGAAGGATGGAGATGGCCTAGATGGATGAATAGACAATTAGAAAAACTAATCTTCTAGGCAAACAAGCTAGTTGTCCAAGATATCAAGTGAATTATAAATAAAGGACTTAGGAAGAATTTTATTTCATTCCAACCTAATATTTTTAGTTTTTTTTTTAAATCTGTTTTTATTATTGACATTTTTGACTGTTCTCCTCTTGTTCACTTTGGGGGAGTGGATCTATGTGATGTCAAATGCTATTTAAATGTAATGGATCTTTAATTTGCAGCACATATTTGTTTTGATCGAAGCGCAAGAATGAATTGTAATGATAATTTGTCTTTTTTAGGGCGAAATGGAGCTTAAGGAATGCGTAAATGTATGGAAGCAGCCTGTTCATGTCATGGCTTATTT
Source organism: Argiope aurantia (assembly GCA_026543865.1). Classification (NCBI taxonomy): domain Eukaryota; kingdom Metazoa; phylum Arthropoda; class Arachnida; order Araneae; family Araneidae; genus Argiope; species Argiope aurantia. The sequence goes on from JAPMOR010063813.1 coordinate 100,804, forward strand.
CAAGGACACTGTAGAACCCAAACCAAAGGATTTCTTGGGTCGTTTCTTTGCTGGTCTAGAGTGATATAATCTCCATAGGTTCTTTTTGCACATATAGAGATTTCAATTCTGAGTTGAAATTTATTTACTAAAACAATTACTTGTTTCACAATTTTTTTTTTGTTTCTAAAGAAAAATATCCTGTAATAAATGTGTTAGTGTTTGTGTTCCTTTATCTTGTTGTTATTGTATTGAAATTAAATCATTTTTTTCATCTTTGATCTTATTTCTAAAAATATTTTGCATGTGCTTTCAAAGGAAGTTTTTCACAATTATGTTAAAATGTTGATTATATGTATAGTTTGAAAATCACTTTCATATTCAGACAAAAATGTATTGACTGTTATCTAAATGTACTTGCAGATCTCAAGTTATTGATTATTTAAAAAATTCTTAAAATATAAATAATTTTTTTAAACTTTCCGTCATGATTTGTAATTTTATGAATAAGTCAGTGTAAAAAATAGCAGAAGCAATTTTTCTCACAATAGATTATGTGATTGTTTAGTTTTTGTTTAGTAATATCATATGTTTTGTTGACATTTTTATAATAATTGAAATTTTTTTTTCTTAAAATCTGCTATGAATACAGATATTTAAACATATGTTTTATTTGCATATCTTAAGATTTAAAAAAATAGATTTAATATTTTTAAAAATACTGTTTAATTACTATATTAAAAAGTAAATTACTATATTAAAAGTATTACTAAATGAAATAGTAAAAGCATTTTGTACTATTTCATTTTCAATATACAATTCATTATTTTGACACAACTCTTATGGAATCGGTTAAATTAAAGAGATCGATTCAGTGATGATTAAGTTAAAAAATATTAAAATAGTGTACTTGCATTGAAAATGCAGAAGCATAGGAAATTTTAGTTCAGCAGAAAAAGTGTGAAAAATTGATTCCAAAATTCTATTAAAACACAAATGAAACAAATCTCATTAGATAAAAATATATATGTATATATTTGTAAAAAAAAGTAAAAACGAAGTTGGCAAGAATGGGATGTAATACAATGTTTCGGGAAATACAAGGTACTTTTAAAATATCTCTGATATAATTTTGTAATGCAAAATATATGTGGAACTGGCTAGTGGAGATGCTTGCATTTAAAGAAGGAAAGTGCAAAGGAACGAACATTTTATTCTAAAGTTGATGCTCGAAAGAGTGACTACAGAAAAGATTCACGGTAATGGTGCATGCATTAGTAAAAAGGGCTGGCATGCCACTTTATGGCAGCTACATACAGCTTAGCTGCTAGATTTTGATTGAACTCATTAAGATGTTTGTAGGTCTTTCCCATACTCGCGGGAAAAAGGTAAAAGATCGATGTCGATGAAAGCGGTCCCTGATGATGAGGATAAGAGTAGCCCTGCATATCGGAGGAAGTGCCTTAGAAGGTTTGATTGGCAAGCCTTACGAGAAAGTAAAGAATTTCCCAAAATTAACGCAAGATCTGAAGTTGCCATCGTTCATGCAATAAAGTGTTGGCACTCCTATTAAAAATGCCATTTGACAGCTGATAGTTTAGGGTTAGAAAAAATTGGTTGTTACACAATAGATTTGTTTTAAATGAAAAGCAAAGTTTTTTTTCCTTTGAATTGTTATATTTTTATTGAATCACATACACATTCTTTTGTTGAAATTTTCCATGACTATTTCGTTTAAATGCGGTCGAATTTTGTAGATGCAACTTTGAATTTCCTCCTTCAATGCATGTGGACTTGTTGGTACAGATCTTTGAATACTGATATATTTGAATATCTTTGAAATAGTGTTCAACAATGAAAACGCGTTGTTCTATCGTGTAACGCTACATTTTTACTAACCTTAAACTATCAGCTGTCAAATGTTTTTTTTTTAATAGGGTTGTTAACACTTTACTGCGCAAATGGGGGCAAATTCAAATCTTGCGTTAATTTGGGGTTCGCTTTAATTTTTTTTCCCTGATGAGAGAAAAACAATTGCTAAAAATATATAATATAACAAAGTTTACCTTGCAATATTCAATCTTGAAAAGAGTTAAATTCATAGTTCCAGCAATCCTTGGGAAATTTATTAATTTTCATTTCCCAAAGTGATCGCGTTGCATGTTTTTAATGGTATCACCTTTATAAATCATTATAAAATTATGATGAATTACATTTTATAACAACGAAAGAAAATACCTTTTAAAATCAAAATACTGATTGCAAAAATTATCATTTAACATATACTCTACTTCCAGCGATCTGCTGTGCACATCAATAACATCTATCTAGCCATGCCAACCATCTTTGATGAATCCTATATCATCTCCACAAAAGTTTAAAAGCAGGCTTGAAAAGTAATCGTGGCGCCTTCTGTTTGATTGGAAACTCATTTTCTGATGCCAAATTTTATGTCTCTGTCTTAAAGGAGTAGTAAAGACTTTCTTCGATGGTGGGGGAAGGCTGTCATTGGTGTCAAAACTAGAGGTCATCATCTTTCTTATAAAACAGAGCAAAATCGGAACTGTGGTTTGTGTCTTGATTTTTCCTAATTATTTCATATATATTTATATAATTTCTCTCTTCATACTCAGAATACAACTGAAGACGTTCTTTCAAAGGAGTCTTTTCTTTCGGAAATCTAGATAAACTCTCCAAAACAATAACTTATACTTTTAAATTTTATGATAGCATCAGCACCAATCTATCAGATGTAACTTGTAGCTGTTTATTCAAATTTTAGAATATAATCTGCTATATACCCAACCCTTAGATAACAGATTTTTTTTTTATTCAATGACTTTTTTCAAATTTATTGCCTAATTTTGCCAAACATATTGAAAATACTTCTTATAAAACGTCCTCCCACTGTTATGGGCTCTCAATTTCGAGGCTTTCATCCTCACCGTCGAAGAATGACGAAGATAACTCTCGTGTCGCTTGAAAATGGGTTACAAATCCAACTCCCCAGATAGATATTAATAAAGTAGTAACAATCTGACAAAAATTTCTGTATTTGTTGATACGTTTATTGATTCAAATTATAATTGTGTCACTTTAAGCATTTTCCCAATCATCTGATAGTGTGGAAATTAGTTTTCAGCGGATATATTATAAACAAGTAATATACATATATTAAAGTCAATTCCTGCTTTCGCAAGAATTGAACTCGCATTCTTCACCTTCGCGTGAAAAATACTGAAATCTTTGCCTTTTCACCGATTGAGCTACTGCCCGTTGATTTCAATTTTCATCACAAACTGTTGAAACTCTATTTAAAGTATTAAAAATTAATTAAATGTAATAATTAATGAATTAATATTTGAAAACACTGTATTAACATCAAGTGTCACCCACTACAAGTTTTAAAAAATGTATTTGAAATTGAGTGGATGAATAAAAAGTATTTTATTAACGATTGAAAATTTGAACAAGATATATAAATATAGATAGGGAGAGTGAACTAATAGTAGGAATTGAAAAAAGACGAAACACAAGAAAGTTGCATACATATATAACTTTAAAATAAATGTAAAGTCCGTTAAATAAGAGTAAATGCCTGTATGAATATTCTTTATAAAATATTAATTTGCAGTTATATTTGTTAATTATTTCATGATTTGAATTTTTAAAAAGTTGAGGAGTTTTTGCATTATGGTACATTTTTGAAAGCATTTCCATTCCTAACAATCACCAAGTGAACTAAATAAAACTGAAAACCGTACAGGTTATTTAAGATAAAAACATTTGTGTGTAATTAATTTAGAAAAATAAATTTAATGCCGGGTTTACACTCGGCCAGTTATAAGGCGGCTATTAGACAGCGCAAACGCAGAAGGGACTGAATTATGTTTGCCATAATTTCATCAGATAGATTCAGGCATTCCATACTTGGCTATAAATTGCCGTTTTGACGACCCTGAATTATTCTTTTTCACTGCGTATTGTATTAAATTAATGGATATTCACACAAAGAAACATGATGAAAAAAAATGGTCAGCATACCTAAATTTGGAAAATTATAGAAAAAAAATGGCAAATAAAATAAAAGATATCGCATCAGAAAGAATAAAGGGCAAAAATTGTCGGAATTAATCTATGATAAGTGATCAATTTTTTTACTCCAAAAAAATCCCACCAAATTCTGCAAACGCATGCGCAGTAAGGGGAAAAAAATACAATACAGCGGCATGTTGTTGTCCCTTCTGAACAATTATTTGCAATCGACCGAGCAGCATTTTTCAGCCTTAATAGGCATGCGCTGCTTACTGGCTGAGTGTAAACCCTGCATAAATAATATTTTAATGTTACCATACTTGCACATCGCTTGCACTTCAAAGTCGGATTAAAAGGCTGAGATAAAATAACATTTCTAAAACTCTTCAACTTCATTTCATGAGTTATATAAACTTATTTCGGATTTATTAAGGCGAAATTTCGGGATTCAGGAAGGTAACTTTTTCTCAAAAGCTGCCATTTCTATTCTGCGAGTGAACGATGAGTTTTTATCCCCAGTGATTTTCAAATATGGCAATCATTAATAATGTTGTAGATAAGGTGAATTTATTTCCGAGTAGCAATATGTTAGCTATTTCGGATAATCGCCTTGTTGGAAATGAGAAAGCTAATCTCTCACCAATTTCCTTACTTAGAGGGAAAAAAATTCTTTTCATTTGTTTCAAGAAAAAAGTATAAGTTTCTCGCTTCCGACATACCTCTTACTGGGAACCACAAAGAATGCTCCTATAGAGTTTCCTTTCCTATACACTGAATTCACATTAATTAACCAATACCTATAATAAACCTATTTTATGAATCGGTGTATTTGTCTGAATTATCAGTCTAAAATCCTTGAACCGCGTTTCATGGAACCCTAATATTTCGAACCCTATTCCTTTGTGTTAATCAGCTATCTCTCCTTACAATTTGATTTGCACAGTTATTGCGTTCAATCATCCATGCTTATTTGGATACACATCTAATATGAAGGTTGCAGCAGGGGTGGGCAGACTTTTCTAGGGTACGGGCTGCTTCTACACCCTGGGGCGCAGGTGTGGTGAGCTAAAAAAAAGGTGCTTATATATTATATATAAAACTTATATATTATAAAAAAAGGTTACAATATTTATTTTAACTAGTAATAAATGCGGAATATGTACTTACCTACATAACTATGAACATAATAATAGTCACAAGTATAATACTATCAAATGATCCATTTAATATCAAACAATTCAACATATATTAAAAGATATATTTTATATAAAGATATATTTTATGTAAACTTAGTTCTTGTAGTTATAGTTAGTAGAAGACCTTGTCTGCATACTGTTCACCGATCTTGAATATCTCGGTATATAATTACTAATTGCTTATCTTGCCCTGGATTCTAAGCGGTCATTAGTGAGACGGGAGCGATACGTTATTTTAATTATATTAATCGAAAAGGCAGATTCAAACAGATAGGTAGAGCAAAAGAACGATTTTAAATGATAAGCAATTTTTTTTTAAATTAGGATACTTTACTTCGTCTATTAGATTCCAAAAGTTTAGTTTCTAAACTTGCCGATTTCCTTAGTTTCTGCACTACGTGCTTTTAGAATGATGTCATTTTGAAGGAGAAAAACTTCGTTTGCCTTAAGAGATAAAGAGAATATATAATTTATATTTTCAGTAATTCCTTCCACAACAACATTACCAATTGGGTAACACATGAATGTAAGCTTTTTTTTTTTTTTTTTTTTTAGTATGCGTGTCTTAGGTTTTAGTGAAGGCGTTCATTCCAACATGTCTTGGTGCTCCACAGGTCAGTCACGAATCAACTTATTGTCCATCCCTGGGCTAAAGTCATAGTTAAAAAAGGGTCGACACTCTAATTTTAATTCTGGAGCATTAATTGAAATCTTCTCACTCCTCTTTGGAAACTGATCGACGCTGCATTACAGTAGTGGAAGTATCTGTTCTGCAGACGAATGGTTCATCACAGATCTTCGATCTTAATGGGTCTTTCACCGGCAAGAATATTGCTCAGAGCTAATGAAGGAACAACAGAAATAATGAGTTACAAGGACCTTTGAGCTTCCACGTCACAGTTGCAAATTTTAGGTACTCGAACCTTATTTTGCTTTGGAACTGGAATTCTATTGGATCTGTCTGTTGAAAGAATGGCTAAGGGATGGAAGTGACTAAAGCGGTGGATATTTTTTATTCGTTTTTAATAATGAAATCTTAAAAATATTTTGAGAGAAACGAAGAAAAAAAAATGCTTTCGATAAAGCAAATACATTGATTTAAATAAAACCCTTTCTCGTTATTGTACTGGTCCGACGACCGCAGTTGTCAGGAGTGCGGAAGAAAGAACTATGGCAGATGGAAGGATGGAGGCACCGGACATGTGCAAGTGATCACGAGCTGTAATGAAGATTTATTAATTAATTATTATTATTACTTTTAATATCGCGAAAGATTAAATTACTCTAGACATATTCTATATTCAATCCCAACAAATTAGATTTAGAATATTATTACAGATCGACTGGTTTTAAAATCTATTCCAGACGTATGGACGCTAAGAATTGACAATAAAGCTTGTTACAAATATTGGCTCTTATATAGGCACAGATCCAAATTCGCAGTACAGCTAATATTTAAATATCTACGTATGAAAAAATTACAGGTGGAAGGCTGGTGGATATTCACTGATAAGATTCAAATCTGAGGATAAAATACATAAACCCCCCACAAATCAGTGCTGATATTGCATCTACTATTGTACATAACTGAAATCTTCAATTGTACACAACTCGGAATGAGGAGTCTTGCTGCCCGCGATCGAAGGTTTCAAATGCTTATTTCTGAAATACATGGGATTGATGTCTGTTGTAATCGTTCGGGTTTGACCCATTCTGATGAAGTAGTACAGAAGTTCAAAGAGAAAAATGGCAACTAAAATTATAACTATAAGAGACACCCCTCAGTATTGTAAAATATATTCCAAAAAGCGACAGTTTAGTTAAATTATTATTAATAATAATATTAGACTTTTTTATGTGCCAAGCAATAGTCCTGTGTTTCCTCAATAGCACAATTAACTAAATTAATATATTTTACAATATAAAAGTTTAATTTTGCTTTTGAAATTTTAAATCTTTTATTTTCTTCAATGATTTGGAGGTAGTATATTCGAGAAAAATCATTTTTTCAATACTAGGAAGATTTTGAATATATCCGAGGATAATTAAAGTTATGCAAATAATGAAACGGCAGATCCTTTTTTTTTTTTTTTCTATCCTTAAAGTCAATACTGTCATTGAAACTGAATAGAAAAAAAATCTTCAGTTTTTCTAACAAAATATCAAGCAATTTGAATAGAACTTTGGATGGTTCTTGATGCTTAGAATTTGTTGAATAGTCTATTTTCTTTTCAAACTACAAGATATGCCATTTGATAAGACTCTGAAAATTTAAATAACAGATTTTTTTTGAAAAAGGTATTTGCGCTTTTTATACTTGCAAAAGTATGCTTGTGGTGAGATCTCAAGAATTTCAGCGCCTCCCTATTTCATTTCACTTGCGAGATTGCTGACGGGGCTTCAAAAATTCAATGTGACTTAATCAAGTCATTCGGCAATGAAAAAGAACCATGCCATTATAAAAGTATGTGACTGGAAGAGGCTTGTCTGCGTCTACTCAAACCCGCATTTCTTTTTCATCAGCCAAATATATATTTTTCTCACGAGTCCGGATTTCGGTTTTCTAAAAATTGTAGCAGTTGCATAACTTTATCTTCTCTTTTGGATAATAGAGGGCGATGCCTGATTAGGTACGTATCCCATAGCGCATTGCGATTGTGAATATAATGAGAGATACTGTTCTGTTAAGAGGTGCGCTTTAATGTCTTTCGTGTTTGTGTTTATTTCGTGAATACGATCAATGAGAAATGTTCTCGAAAACATATGTCCCCTTGCTTCAATTGCACGGATCATAATGATCTCTATTCCACCACAAAATGTCTTTATTTTAATACTAGATATTCTACCATTTACAATATGATAAAAAAATTATTGTATATAATTTAAATAAATGATAGCATTCAATCTCAAATTAATCGTCAATACATTTTTTTAGAGCCAGAAAAAAAAATTATAATTTATTTTAAATAAATTCAATGAATGCAATTGTCAATGGTTGAAAGAATCGAAAATTCTTGAGTATTAAACAGACACGCATAATGCAATTGTAAAATAAATTGCGAATAAATTCGCTTAAAATAAATATTTACAAAATTGGCAAGTTTCGTGACGACATTTTTAGAAAAAGCGAATAAATATCTTTCTCTCGTGCGAATGAAAGCAATTCTTGTTCAGATCAATAAAAATTGTGAATGTCACTCAAGTTTGAACGCCTTTGTCAATGCGAATATCTCTCAGCGAAATAGAAGAGATGTAAGCGACAAGTTTAGAATGAGTTGGGGGGGGGGAGAAAATTGTTCAGACGCCATATTGTGACGTGCGTGGAGCTAATACTCTGTTGAATTCACAATTCGCAGACGATGTCAAAACACTCCGCGAACTGGTAGCTTTGTAACCGCACAGCTAGATAATGGAATTACGGAGGAATGGATGCTTTTCTACTCAGTTTGGGATTTCGCCGCTAATTTTCAGAACAAATAAATGGATTCCTATTCTTTTTTTAATAGTGTTTGAACCGTAAGAATTTTTTTAAAGTTTAAACATTTCTTATTTATATTTGTTTCATATTTCTTCTTCAAGTTATAACGGATGCGGATTAGAGACCAGTATTTTAAAAAGGTAAGTGATATGATAACCAATGTTTTTTTTTCAGAGAGCTCAGAACAAAATTTTTCAATTTTTGAAATGTTACCCTAAGATTTTCGAAACATTTTTATTGCATTCTTATAAATAAAAAATTTCGGCAAAATTTATTGGTAATTTAATATATATATATATATATATTTTCTTTCTTGAATGATGATTATTTGTGGGTGAAAAAGTCTCACTCACTCTTTTATATTTGTAACAACAGGGGGAAAATGGAAAAATTTTTTTAGCTTTTTTTAATCACATGTATTTGTTTCACACGATATTTTGAATATTCAACATCACTGGTAATGAAATTTTTGGCTCAAATCTAAATTTATATGAGTTTTCTTTAAAAATTAAAAAAAGACCAATGCGATAATAACGCACGAAGCTTTCAGAAAACTCATTAGCGATTCATTTATGTAATATTTTATCAAAGTCCAGTTATACTATACACGAGAATGGTTTTAGAAATGTAGCTAAAATGTGATATTTTAAAAAGTGGATAGCATCATAAAACTTTAAGAATTTAAATATTAAGAAAATGCATACAATATACTTAAAAATTCTATCTGAAGTATCCCTGATATAAATAAAAAATGCATACAGTGAGTAAGCGAATAAAATGATCTGAAAAGTTTTTTTCAATAAAAAAGAATGAGCATATGTTGGCCTATTTCAGGTCACGTCTACAACAACCAAATTTGGCACAAATATACTTTGAAAGCACAATTGAGGCACAAATATACTTTGATACGAATCACCGATAATTAAATTTTTAATTAATTAAAATTAATTAGTCAATTTGGAAATTTAATTAAAATTTTAATTAATTAAAAATTAATTAGTAATTTTTTGAAATTTAATTAAAATTTTAATTAATTAAAAATTAATTACTAATTTTTTTGAAAATTTAATTAACATTTTAATTAATTAAAAATTAGGCTGGATTTTTGAGGGATTTTTTCCGCTATAACTCCTAAAAATATTCCAGGAAAATTATTTTTACATCATCTTAAAACTCGAAAAATTATCTTTTTAATAACATGAAGTCATTTCATTAAATGTTATTCATGAATTCATGAGTAACATTTAACACTAAACCTACCGGCATTTCACCGATACATTGGTATTGCCATTGGAAGCGGGTCAAATGACCCGCTCGTGGTAGCTTTAGTGTTAATAACATAACTGTCGTGCTAATTTTTCATTAATACTGGAAAATAAAAAAAAAATCATTTTTTTTTCCCTTCAAAAAATTATTTGCTTCAAGCTATTTTTATTTTTAATCGCATAATTTCCTTCCAATATTGAAAGTTGAGGAAGAAATTGTTTAATATCCATGATACTTACAAGGAAGATAAAAAAGCGAAGTTATAGTCCTGCGAATATCGGATGAAAGCTTTAAAGCGTCGCTTTATTACGGTGGTCCAATTCAAGATGAGTAAAAAGGGAATAAATCTATTAAAATAATATGGCTTTGTCACATTTTGATGCTTAAAAATACCTTGTCCTGGAAAATTGAATTTAAACAAGCTTCTTGGCGAGCTTTTGATTGACGGCCAAAGCCGACTAGTGAAAAATAAAATTGGGCAAAATTACTTTTTGCCGATTCTCTCCATTTTCAAATTTATAACTGAGGGATATGGATTTTCTAAAAAAACCTAATTTCTATCACCTAAATGAGAGTTTTAGAATAATTTATATTATTTCATTAATTTTGAAACACTCAACTGTACTTGAAATTCGTGCACTGTTCTGGGTTCTTCCCGACAATGTGAATAGTAATCACTTAAATACGCATTCATCTTTCGCAATTTTACAAATATTCATTTTTTTAAATATCGAATCTACCATCGCGAAAAAGAATTAAATATAGAAACCAATACTTAAAAAATATTCAAAAATAAATAATTTTACAAATTTTGTAATTTTTTAACCAGCAACTAAAAATAAAATTAAAATAAATGCCTTTTATACAGAAATCGTCGAACTGAGCGATTATTTTACTTGGATAATAATGGCAACAATTTACTTGGATAATTAAAGCATAATAATGGTAACACTCCATGATAATCCAAGGAAAATTAAATTCCTTAACGAATCGCTTGTTACGATTTGAATCGCATTGCTTTTACAATAAAATAAATCATTTGAAAAACCGATCCTTAGATTTCATATCCTTAGATTGTATTATCTGTTATTTACTTTCATCATTATAATGGACACACATGAAACTCGCAGCATTTTATACATACATACATCTATCTCTATTTATATCCATATCCATATCTATATCTATATCTATCTATTTTTCTATATCTATATAAATATATTTATATATACATACATACACATTTTACTGCATGTATTAAATTTATTTTTGTATCTATTCTGTATATATATATATATATATATATATATATATATATATATATATATATATAAAATCATTGATGAGAGAAGCCTAACTCTGATCAAAGGAGTCTATTTGTTGTATTTAGGATAAGGTTGAATACAATTTTTGACTTCTACTTGATTGTTGAAATTATTTTGAGTAATTCGTTACAATATGGTTTTATAATCGTTTTGAAATGACACAGAGTTGGATATAAATTTAAATATTTTGTTAACTAATTATTACAGTAATTACAGGAGATTTTAATTATTACCGTAAAAGTATGATTTATCCAAAAAGGAGCTAAAAATATGTCATAAAAAGTATACCAGGAGAAAAAGACAATTTTTAAATTGAAAATGTCTAGCAAAAATAACTTCTTAAAATTTTTAATAAAAATTACAGTATTGATAAACGAAGAGCGAGTAGCTTTAATAAATGATGAGTAGCAAATTTTTTATGATTATAGAATGATAAAATTTATAAATAAATAATTTATATGTATAAATAATATTCAGAACATTCTAAGCATAATAATTGAAATATGCTATAAAGTTTCAAAATACTTCATAATTCACACTTAAGTAAATAAGATTAAATCAATCAAGCATTCAGTTTAATTTATCAAAGTGAGTTTTCCCTTTTACTTTGTTTTTCTTTGATTGAATGCATTTTGCATTAAGAAAATTCTCAAGTGAACGAGACTTCAAAACTGGTCTCTGTTTTTAAAGGTTTATGAACATAGTAAAAAGAGCTATTAAAATAACGCGATTTTAATGATTGGTATTAAATTTTTATGAAACCGAATACAAAATAAACCCGAAATTCTGCTGTAGTGAAATAATCCAGACAATAAATTTGGTAAGTCTGTTTTAATTTAAAAATTTAGAATTTGAAGGATTAACCTGAGCAATGATAATCAATAGCATTTTCTTTTGATGTGAGCTGCATAGTAAATTATATATATCTTTATGTAATTACAATCTTAATTCATTTCCAAATTTTCATCCTAATTTAGCCATAATAACTTGATTCTAAAATGGTCTCTTATTTCCTGATCCAATTCTCACTGTTTTATTTTATTAATTAAACACGCAAAATGCTATAAAATCTATAAAACTGCTCATTCCCCCACTTTGCCACGTCCAGCGAAGAAATAAAAATCATTAATGTTTGCAACATTCTTTTAAAGGTACCTAAAATTCTATTTCCTAAGGCTACACATGCCAAAGAGATTCTTATCAAATTCTCATTGTAAAACCACTGAAAGGAAAAATTTTGGGGTTTTTTTTTTTGCACTTCTACTCTTGTATCGCAATGTAAAACGTCAGTTTCATCACTGTTTCTTATATTTAAAATGTCTCTCATAATGGAATAAATCGAAGTTTTTCAGAAGTTTCTTCAAATTCGATGAGTGGACATCTTCTCTATCAGAAGTGCAATATTTATTTGAGAATGAATTCTATAGAAAAATCCATTTATAAAATGGGGCTGACACACAGTGCGCCATAGAAAGTAAATGTGCAATACTATACATACTGAAGATGTATATTTACGAGGTTTAGCTGAAATAAATAGAAATGGATCCTTTCCCGTGTTAAGATCTATTTGTATAATAATGAATTTTATTTTTAAGACAAGCAATTGCAATTTATTTTTTCTCTAATTATTTTTTTGATCAAGAGTACAAGCATTGAACTTGGATAGATTTCATAATTTTTTGATAGTTTCTGATTTATGCAAAGAGTACGACGACACAACTGACTTTAAAGATATCTCGTAAGGAGAGTCAATTTAGATTGCTCTTAACTTTCATGGAAACGTTATGACACAGTGATTTAGTTAGAACAGATAGTTAAGCAAAACCTGGTATTTAAATGAATTTAATTTTCATTTTATTACATATTTTTATGAATTTTGAAAATTTAAAGTTATTTTTAGTGAAATTTATTTGTTTCCCTCCCCCGAATAAGCACAATAGAAAGATATCGAAGCGAATTTTAACAGATGTCCCACATGCCAGGAAAGCTGGATGTGATGCAGAAGGTGGATAATAACGGACTGGTTCTGATATCACTGAGAAAATAAAGTTCTTTGTTCTTTTGCAGCTTTCGCTTCACAAAGTGGTCTATTTCATTGTTACCGTTACAGCTCAAGCGACATCTAAATGATTTAGGTTTAACTTTTTTCCTTTCATGAAAAAGTGCTTCGTTTATTTACTACGACTCCCGATTCCAAAGCGCTCACATAATTTTTTAAAACAAACATTCAGTGCCTATTTATAACTAGCCGCTTTTCGCCACCAGCTTTTAACTCCAAATAAGTCAATTTTTAGGTATTTCAAAAAATATATTTTTAAAAACAATTTTCATGTGTTATGTTTTTTGATGCGACTGAAACACATGAATTTAATCAAACCAGTCTACTTAAATATATATATATATATATATATATCCTATTTATTCCATCCCGGGAGGTATGATTTATGTACAAGCAAGAAGCGATGACATACGTTAGTCCACGACACATGAGAAGAGCAAACGAGCGAAAGAGACAAATATTTTCGGCATTGATTTTGTACTATGAGATTCTGATAGAGATTCCTTTGACACGTGTCGATTTAGGTAAGGGAATTTAGGCATCTCTAAAAGAATGTTGCAAAACATTAAAGATTTTTATCCTTCCACTCGGAGCGTGGGATCTTGCTTATTAAAGCAGTTTTACAGAGCACCTGTAGGATTAATTAAATAAAAAAGGTGGAATTCGATCAGGAATTAAGAGAGAATTTTACGATGAAGTTAATATGGGTTAAATTAAGATAAAAATTAGGAAAATAATTAAGATTTAAATTTGATTAAGAGATATCATTACACACACACACATATATAAATTTAATGAAGCTCTCTGAAACAGTCGTTTGATGCCTTGTTTACATCTGACTGTTGCCGTTCGAAAATTAGTAATAAGAGCGATTTCTGGGCCACGTACGTTAGTTTCTTCTTATATACTTAGCTTCTTATAACTGAACCTGAACCATTAATCATATTTGAGAAAGTATTAATATTATCCTAATACTTTTAATTAATAGATTTCTTGCTTTCTTTTAGTACAAATTTAATTATTTGGCAAAAAAAAAAAAAAGACATTTCTTTAGTCCACTTGCCTGCCTGCCTCTCTTCTTAAACAGCTGCCAGTTGGAAATATGCCATCGAGGATCACGTAAAGCAAACTGAATTCTTTTCATTTCGTTTTCGCCCAAGTGAATGAGTCTTTTCGGTAACGCTTCTTCAAGACTATGGCAGTATTTACAAAAAAAAAAAAAAAAAAAAAAAAAAAAAAAAAACTTTGTAATTATTAAAGTGTGTGTATCACTTTTAGGTGAACTGCAGTCGTTTTCAGGAATCGAGCGTCTCCTCCCGTTTTGTTTGTAAACATCCCTTATCCTTTCGATCGATTCGGTCTGGTACTGGATCTACTCAAATCTACCAACTTTTATACCGAGATAAATATTCGAATTTATTTTTAAAGCTTTTTGTGTTTTTCAGTCTTAGCATTCCTAATCGATTATTGATAATAAACTGGTTATTATTCCGATTTTCTTTTTACTTTAACGTGACGTTTCACATTTACATGATTAAAGAGATCAGCAAAAATTGTTACAATTCTGCTCATCACATCTTATTGTAAAGATGATTGTGTTTCTGTTCCTCATTCTCTGTGGGAATGTTGGCGCTCTACAGGCCAGACTACAGCAGCCAAATTTGGCACACATATACTTTGGAGAGTTGGAATATGGACTTCGCAGCGATTTTTGGAAAATTCCATTAATTAATTAAACGAATTTTTGTTTTTTTTCCCTCGATAAGTTCCAGAGATATTGCATAAAAATGAATTTCACACTGTTTTAAAGATTTAAAAAATATCTTTATATTGATATTAATTTAATTGCCTTGCAAATCTTTCCTGAATTTGACAATGTATTGAAAATATCTTTATGCCCAATTTCCGACACTGTTGCCATGATATTAAAACCGTCTTCGTTGTTTTATCAAATATTTAATTTCCTTTTGTTGTTGTTACTTTAGGCACTTGCCATAGACAAGCCCACTGACGAAGTCAGCGATTTTAAGCCGAGTTTGTGCAATAACTTCTGAGGGAAAATGCCCCTGAGCACTCGAGGGCAGAAGTCTGACTTCTAGCTCATATGAGATGACACTCACACGCTTGCTTGCACAACCCCTTTTTAAAAGGGGAACTCTTTCACACATCTCAAAGGTAGAAAACAGAATAAAGAACAACCTTGCCGGAACCAGGACTCGAACCCGGGACACCCAGCTCTTGGGAAGACGCATTACCCGTAGTCCAGGACGTCAACCCTGATTTTCTTCCATTGTTAAGAACTAAAGAATGGAGATTCTGTTTAAAACCTATATACTTAGACATATTTCGTGTCTATAATATTTCGGAACGATGCTTTTAATATTTTAATCAAAATTTTAGTTAACTGAAAATAATATCCGGGAATATTATAGCACCGATATGATTTTTACATCATCTTAAGAATCAAAACACCAATTTTTTTTACCATGTAAATTTTCTATTTTTAATCAATTTTTTTTTTAATATTTGAAAAGTATTTTACAGAAAAGTATGTCATTGTTGAACTGAAGCTCAATTCGCTTTCATTATTGCTACTAATATTTTTGGCTTTTTTTTCCATTGATGACTGTCACGCTGTGAATTATTCCATATTCACAGCGTGACAGTAGAGTAGGTCTCTATTTAAAGTATGATTTACATTAAATTTTTCAATGCTGCTGCAATTGAAGCAGACGATTCATTTCGAATTTTTTCAAAACATTCGGGCATTCTTAAACACTTCATTGTTGTTGTTCTTTTAGTCTGACAATTTGCTTTCTTACTGAAGTATTCTATTTTTTTTAATCGATTCGGAGAAATTTTTATCGAATAATCATCTGATATATTAAGTGACCCACGTGCTATATTCTGTAATTCATATAAGGCTTCAATCATGAATGATCCTGTCCTTGTATGGACTTGCTCCGATTCAATGAGAATGCTACTGGATTAGTTGGATTTTAATCAGTTCCCTTGAAAAACCAAATTTTGAGTGAAAGACTGGGAAATAGAGAAATGGACGTAAATTTTTAAAACAGTACGAATTATATAAACATTCAAATTTTAAATTTAAAAATACGTTGCTGAGAAAAAACTCATATTTACCATTTGCACTCGGGAAAATAATTCGATGTATAATTATTCACCTAATACAAAGATCTGTTTATTGCTTCGAAAAATAAATATACATAATTGTTTTATGTCGAATTTCTTTGAAAGATTAATAATCTTTTTACCATTCTGTAGGCATTTTTAACAATCAAAAATGAAATAACAATCAAAAATTCCCTTTTCAGTAGCAGTTGATATTAACATCTGTCATTCACTTGTATGCTTAAATAAAGGAAGCGTCTGAGACCAAAAAACTTTTTAGTATGTTTTCTTTTGGAATGTATTGAAATGGAACTTAATTCGTTAAATTTCCCAGTGTTGGCCTAGAAAGGAATATATTTTTCCAAACAGGAAGTCCCAAGCATTTCTCATAGAGGTGAGACTATTAAGAACTTTGTTCATCCAAAAGCTTTAGAAGAGTAGTTAATTAATTCTAAAAATTCGAAAACTGTTCGCCATAAAGAAATATACAGTCGCTACAGGTTAAATTTCGATACCATCGAGGAAAAAACCTGCTCTGCCAAAATATTTTAAATAAAATGGATTAGGGAAAACGCGAAAAGTTTTTTTCGACAGTGAATTTATTGAACAGCTACAAACAAAACCAAATAGCGCCAGTTTATAAATTATAATTAAAAATTTAGACATAAAAGTAACATTTTTGAAAAAGAGTCCGTAAGCCAGATTCGGACATCTCGCAATGAAGCATCAAATAATTGCAATTTTGGGTAAAGATTGCTGCCACCTTTATGGCTAACATTATAATTGTTCAGGAGAATTTCTCAATTATGTTATTTTCATTTATTGGGAAAGTAAATATTAATTTAATTAAAATATCAAGGCAAAGGAGATAAACGAGCATTGAGTTAAGAAAATTTTCTATTAAGCATGGAAGTTGGAAAATATGTGCCAGAAATATCAAAGACTGTCCGCAGAAGGGTTCATGACTTCATAAAATGTTTCAAAACTAATAATTAGGTGGAAAATAAGCCTAAGACAACCCAGAATAAGATTTTCAAAGAAGGAGATAATCAGAAAAAGAAACGAAAATCCGTTCCTTAGTGCACCAAACCTATCTATTATGGCTGAAAAAGAATCAGGAAAAAAATTTAGCCCATCAACAGTGAAAAAATGTTCTCCATAAGGTAGATCTCATTGGAAGAAAAGCCAGCCAGACGAAAAGCTTTTCATAAATAAACGAAATCAGACTAAGGCTTAAATTCACAAAGAACATTAAAACAAGGATTTTTCCTATTAGAAAAATGTTTTATTTGTTCATGAGAGCATTTTTGGATCCGATGTCCAGCTTTACGTCTGGAAAAATCGAGCGAGGAATTTGAAAGCAACTGTGAAGCACGATGGTCAGTAATGGTCTGGGGCTCGTTTTCAGCTCCTGTCCCCCAAAACCCAGCATTTCATTGAAGAGAGAATGGATCAGAATGTACATTTGAAAGAAAAAGTGACAACAATGTGTGCTGAAACTTTCTCTTGGCAACAACTAGCGTTTTTATCAGGATAATGATTCGAAACATAAAGCTTATCGAGTGCGTTCCTTGCTTCTATATAATTATCCTCATATCATGGACACTCCACCCCCAAACACCTATATAAATTCCATTGAAAATTTATTGGAATACCTTAAGAAAAAAGTCCAGGAACATGCCATTTCTTGTAAAGATGAATTGAAAAAAGTATTGTTGCAGGAATAAGAAAATATTGAACATAATTTTTGTGAAAAATTCGTGCAATCTATGCCTAAACCTCTTAATATGGTTATAACAAACAAGAACTTACATGCAAAATAATAGATCACTTGAAATATTAACTAGTTTTTAAAATCTTCTTATCCGTCCGAGTTTGGTTTGCGCATTATTTTTTATTTTGTTTTGTTTTTTGATTTCATTTCTGATTAAAATGAATTAATTTATAATTTTTTGTTATTTTTATTCGTAATTGCAATACATGTACTATTGAAAATTCGTTTAACTATGTTTCTTATCATTTTTAGTTTACAAATTTTGACTGTATTAGTATTTTTTCTTTGATGTCCGAGTTTGGCTTGTAGGGACTGTATACGTTTTGCTTCTCATTAATGCAGACTGAGCAGTGGGTGCAGCAGTAAGTATTAAAAAATGTTTGCTTGCATTGGTGTTGGGATTTCTTTAATGTTAAATATATTTTTATTTTCTTACTCTATTTTGATGAATGATAACTGTAACCACTGCTATGAGAATGTGCCAAATATTGCTCCCAAAATATGGAATTAAGAAAATTTTAATGAAGTTTTTTTATTAACCCCTTCGCATACAATGATGGCTTTGATACGCACAGGGAATACTGAATTTTTTGTTTTTGATTATGCTGTTCAGTAAAATTATTAAGTGATTTAAAATGAACAAATCTCTTATAAACGCTTCAATATTCCATATGTCCTTTACGTTATGACAAAATAACAGTAAACGTTCTAAATAAAACGTGCTAAGAAGTTAATGAAATTCTTAAATGAAGGTGTCAACTCAGTGGTCTTAAAGGACATGAAAATATATTATTTATTGGAAGATGCCCAGAAAGTAAGTAAGAGTACTTTAATGCAAACAAAACAAGTTTTTATCATCTCTGCAGTGTCTCATGCGATGAGTTTTTATTCCTCTTGTCCGTGTTTATGAGTAGGAAACAAGCGTTATTAAAGTTTTTCCCTACACAAAGTTTAATATCACATACTTCCATTTGCGAGGAATTCATCATGTGAAGATGGGATTTATTAAGATATTGTAAATTTCCTTAGTGTTGTAAAACACTAATGAACAAAATGTTGGATCTTATGTGTCCAGAAAGATGGAGTGAAAAATCTTCCTAAAAGTAATTGATAATTTTCAAATATTGACCATGCAAATGAAAACAACCGAGTGCATGAATTGGTTACTAGGATACCGGTGCTACTATGTTACTTGCATTTAAAGATGACGCCATAAATTCGTAGCGACACCTTGGCGTCTAGATCAAAGAACATACTTGGAATTATTAAAATTATTACTTTTATATATTAGATTAGCTGGTAACCGGCACGTTTCTGCCGCAGAAGAAATAATTTTAGAAATATCGTTTGAAATTTCAAATAGCTATCTTGTTTAATTAGGAATGATAGAAAGAGTGACATCTATTTTCTTGTCGACAGTAAATACGCTCAGTGAAATTGAATATATATATATATACACACATATATATATATATATATATATATAAAGTAATAACTTTATTATTCAAGTATACTTCAGGACAAACAATATTTTTTGCTTTTCCATCTTCAAAAAAAAAAAAAAACATTTCTTTTTAGATGTTAGATATAATAATTGTACTACGCCTATAATCTTCGTGCCAGTGCAAGCAGTAAGTTTGCAAAATTTTATCGCAATCGGATGAACAGTACGGCAGCGCATAAAATACGAACGAACAAAAATTCATTTTTATAAATTAGAAGATCACCTTTTAAATGTTAACGAAATAAAAGATTAAATTCTTGTTTATTCTTTTCGTTACTGCTGAAACAGTTTTTCTTCTTTTAATTAGCTTTCGTTCATTTTATGGTTAACATAATTAAGAAAAATAAGGAAAACAATCTTTTATACAGAAATGAGAAGGAGATTGAGAACTCCGAAACTAATGAGGTGTAGACAGAAGCACTTTCACTGGGTGGATATTTCAGAATACATGTCAGGTTTTCAAATAACACTGGAGAATCATCCTTCATTCGAATTCCTTATGGCTTCCTTCTTCGTTCCCTATTCGTACGTGTTTCTGATAACGTTGCTTTCAGTTCGCCGAGTTCTTAGGATTTGATTTTAAACAATACATTTCTCATAAAAAATGTTTAAAACTTTTTATTTATTTTCAGCTTTTCAATTTGAAATTTATTTATATAGTAATTTATTTATACGATACATTAAATATTATGATATTGTTAATTTATTTTTTAAAAAAATCTCTACCCGAGGAACCACTCATATGGTGTAAAAATGTAATTTAATTAATTAAAATTTAATTTAATTAATTAATTTAATTAATTAAATTTAAATTAATTAACTTTAATTTAAATTAATTAACTTTAATTTAAATTAATTAACTTTAATTTAATCAATTTAAATTTAAAAATTTTAAACTAATCGATTAACTGATAATTTAATTTTGAAAACTATAAAGTAGATTATTTTCACCGAGACCATTTGTACAGAATTGTACAAAATTTATAACTATATGAAAAAAAAAAAAAAAAACTTTACATATGCAAAAATTGAATACAAAATTTTTTTCTCTGCAATTCCGGTATAAATTAGTAATAAGTGCATTAAAAATTAAAAAAAAAGCTTCATAATGAGATTAATTATTTAATAACTTTCTGCTTGAAATTCTGAATAAGAAGATAATTTCAAGCACATGGAGTCTTTGCTCCATTTTAATTTTATTCATTTGGTTTATTAAACAACAAAGTTATAATATTTCAGTGTTGACAAGTGTACTAGATATAGATATTTAGATACTCTTTTTTTTTATTCTGTAAAGAATAATGACAAAATTTGAAATGTGAGTTAATATCAGTTTCCCTTCTTTTGCTTGTTTTATAATTAAAACAATCAAACTAGTTTTAAAGAATTTTGTCAGTTGCTAAAGAGCATGCATGCTTTTAATTTTCTCATATAAGAAGAAATACGAAATCAACTCTAGCACGCGAAGAATGTTCTTGTGTATAAAAGAGAAGCAGCCAAAAACTGAACTCGAGATTTTGGTTGCATTGCTACATTTCAGATTTCATCGAATCCTAAAAAACACATTTTTGGAATCATGCCTGACTGTAATTCAAATTAGGTTGGAGAAATTTGCTCTTACACTAAAATAGTAATATTCGGTCAACATTTATATTGGACTGCCAATTGCAAATCTGTTGATCTGGCAGTGCAACACGCAAGAAAATGAAATCTGATATGATTTCAAGCCTGTCAGTGTGCGCCAACGTCAGTGTGGTTAAAGGGACGGATGATTGCTTCACTGGGTTTACAAAACGCGACGTTTTGCGTGTACTTCGAGAGATCTCGCAGAATATAATTAGAAAATGTGTGAAAAAAACTTTTAAAGTTTAATAAACAGAGAGCAAAAAAAAAAAAAATGTCCATACTGTTCAGTTGGAGAACCTTCCATTGAGTGTGTAGGCAAAGGAAATTTGGCAACATTTTGTTACTGTATTCCGAAGTTTCACTTGAAATAAAATGAAAGATGGAGGAAAGTTAGCGGCGGTTTCACAACATTCCGCCTTTGAAACATGACGTTTGAGATAAGAAGCGTTGCAAGTATTTTTCATCTTTCCCCGCCGCGTCTCGAATCGGTTTGTCTTTTCAGTATTTTTAGAAGTCGAGTTTTCTAAAATAGCTGCTTCTTTTTGCAGTTTGCATCGAAGTATAAATTAGAAGTATTATATTGACTTTATCGACTTGAATGTTGTTAGTATTATTCGACATGAATGAAAGTATTATTCGACTTGAAATTGATTACAATGTTTTTTTTTTTATTTATAAAATTATCGAACATTAATTTTGCCAAATTATTTACGTTTTCGTATACAAAATATAAAAAGTTTCAAAAAACAAATTGGACTTTTTTTGTTTCAAATCTTTTTAGGTATTGAAAACTCATCTGCTAGATCATATCGGTCTCTCTACATGTTAACTAAGTTCAGTTCAGTTCAGTTATATTAACGTCCCATTTTATAGCAACACTTGGGCTATTTGGGGATGGACTTCTTAATTTTGAGCTGTGGTCGAATGACGAGGACGGCACCTGAGCTGGCACCTTCCTGTCCAAGCTTCCACACCACACTAGCGGCAGGGCCCGATGGATTTAATGTGCACCAGACCCAAGCGGTTCTTTGGTGGAATCAAGCCTGAAGCAATCCGGTTTTTGACCGAGACCCTACAACCAGGCCACCGCGGCCCCCTGCATGTTAACTAAGGATGCAACTAGCGAAAAGAATGAAATTAAGTTTATTGTTTTATTACAGGCATATGTCAAAATTTGAGCCAACACGCCAATCTGTACGTCTGTCGGCGATGATTAAAAAATGTAAGAAGTTAGATAAATGAAATTTTGTGCGTTCTATCTTCATCACAATTTTAAGTTTCTATTTTTTAAATCGAATATGCAGAAGGAAAGATCTTCCGTAATTGTTTTAATTGCACTACACATTCAATTTGAAACATGATTATTGTGAACGCACGTGAAAGAGTCGAGGGAAGAAAAATCCCATTGTTTTCCCTTCAGATCCATAACTTTTTAACTAAGTATATTTCAATTTTTGAAATTTTTCTTTTGAGCCTTGGAGATTCATGAAAGTTAAGAGTGAGTGAGACTATTCTTAGGAAAAAGTTTAATTCTTAAAAAGTTCCGTTTTTTTAAAGCGACACTAGGGCTATTTTGAGAAGGAGCTCGTAATTTTGAACCGCAGTCGGATGACGAGGACAGCACCTGAGCGGGTACTCCCTTTCCTAACTTCCACACCACACCAGTGAGAGGACGTTTGGCTCTGAGGGAATTATCGTACACCAGACACGCTCACACGTAGGTTTTTCAGTGGAACCGAGTCTTGAACATAAAACCCTCCAGTTCAAAAGCCAAGACCTTATCCTCAGCTTACCGTGGCCCATTAGACAAAAATTTCCATTATTAGAAAGTTAACATTTCGAAGAAAATATTTTTCAACTGGGAGAATTTTTCTGAAAAAAAAATCACCTAATTTGAATTTTTTTTTTTTAAAGTGGTGTGTATCCGAGTTCATTTGATCTTTCGCCTTCTGTACCATACATCCTTCTCCGACCAAATTCAATTTACATTTCCTAGCTAAAATCCGCTTACAAAAGCTGCGAACTTCCTGGATTCAAAATGTTATAAATTTCTTGCTGAACCGTGTCATAGTACTGGATACACTGCTTACTGAGTTTTCAGAAATAATGTTTTAGAATTTTCAAAAGTTCAACCCTTTTTTAAACAAAAGAAAGTAAATGCTAGCACTTTTATTACATGAGATCTTTAGAGTCATTATTTTAAAAGCCACATTTCTTGAAGAATTGAGCAAGATCTTCGTTATCAAATCTCTTTACTGGATACACAGTAGAGCTTCGATTAACTGAAACTCTTTTAACCGGAAACCTCGTTTGACCGACGTCAGTTTCCTGAGGGCAGTTGCGGTAGATGCGGCTAACAGCAGAACATGTGTTCACGTGGGACGTTTGGTGAAACAAGCAGATGGCGTTAACATCTCCGGCTGTCCAAATTCATTGTCTGAAGAGATGAAAGGACTCATGAACCGGCCAACACTATTTGACATTAAAAATGAGGCAAGAGCTCGAAAGTTCGGAATTGATAGACACATGTGCAAAACGATTCTATTTATAGCCCGTCAGAGTGGTTTTTTTTTTTGTTAGCCAGCCTGCCCTTCCGTCACATGAGACCGGATATTCGAGAGAGCACTGTAATATTATATTTAATAATATATAAAGTGATAACATTTTATTTTTAAATGTTTATTCTGTGTCTTCTGTCAGATTTCTCCATTTGAAGATTACAATTCATTACACCACCAAGAATAATGACAAGAAAAGTGCTGTTTTGCATTTGTCGAGAATTTAAAACTTTGAGCTGTTGTTTAAAATGCACATATTAATAAGACTCATCCACCGCAAAAAAGTTTGAGTTTTGAGATGGCCTAAATAAAGGATTTATGAACAAAATTCTCTGCTTAAAATTGTTTTCGAAGAAACTTAAGTTACTGAACATTATAAGGCTTAGTTGAGTTTAATGAGTTTATAATTCACAGTAAATTTCTATTAAGGCAAATCACCATCAAGCGCAAGGTTCGTTGAAATGAGACTACCAGAATCAACCGAATTTTCATTATTGAACTTTAATACTTAGATCAGCAGAATTTATCAGTCTTTTTATGAACTCGATTTCCATATGATAATTCTCACATTTTCTGTTTCTAAAATAAATAATAATTTGGGTGTATTTTATTTTTAAGTGGCTCTCACTTATCCACAGAGTTGCTCCTTTTTTGTAGTTCAATGCATTATGATTTTCTCGTGTCTATTTTATTTTTCAGTGCTCTCACTTATCCACAGAGTTGCTCATTTTTGTAGTTCAATGCATTATGATTTTCTCAAACACAGTTAAATTGATATTTATTTTTATAAAGGTATTTGGTAGCTACATGTACATATTTGTAACGGTTCTATCGTATTGAATATCCTTAGTTTACTCCTCCCATCGATGACGGGAAGTACTTCCTCAGGGAAGGGTTGTACTGTGGCCGGGGATGGCCCTTAGGATTCAATCACAGTTCCCACCAGTGTTGCTGTAGCAACGGTCCGGTCATTCAGTTTTTTTATTCGTGTGCCTTCGAGGCGGGTCGGAGAGTCAGTCCCCATTTTTCATAATCTTTTTAAGCGATTCAAGTTCCAAAGAGAGAATCCAATGACTTCCTTCCTTGGTTTTCATTAAATATTCATATTTAATTTCTTCATCCTTTAGATCCTCTTTTTGATATCTTATTTAAATAATTCTCTGCTTTAGATTAACCTTTATTGGCCCTTTAACGATAACATCATCTGTCATCGATTCGTTATTTTCATTTTTTTCTTTGATTGTGATGCTTCCCTTGTTATATTTTTTAACATTTTCAACAGAGAAGGATAATTAGTAGATTGAATGTTTGTTATTATAACTTCTTATTACTCTTAGTTATTATCAAATAGTTGTCCCGATAAGACAACCATTTACCATTGTCCCGCTGGGGTCACGTGATGTTACTGAGGCAGGCGTGGCCTTCCAATGCTCGCAATAGTTAGCCTCGTGTGAATCTGCTTAAGGGAATAAATCATATGATATGGAGCTAAAGTTTACATTCGAAAAAGCCTCATCGAAAAAATGGCCACACAGATTGCCTGCACTCTGCCTATTGAGTAATTTAAACGGTCGTTTGTATTGACTCGCTGCTATTAATTATTCTATTAATGATTGTGAGCTATTATTTTTATAAGAGTATCAACATGAGTTTCCATAACATTTTATTTTAATATGTGTCTTAATTTATTACAATATCAAAAGAAATTATCGTATTTTTTTCATAGGAGAAAACTCGCAATTTAGTTTAAACCTGAATTTTAATATATTATTCTGCATTATCATACCAATGCATAAATGCGCTTTCCTGCAAGAACAAATAGCTGGAATCTTTTTATTTTTTGTGTATATTTGCGACTCTCACACACACTTTTTCTTCATAACCAATGACTCAATTTTTGAGCTGAAATTTTTGTCGACAAAACCAATTGACCAAGAAATCAAGAGAGAAAACATTGTTAAGTTATAAATTACAAGAATTTAGTGCTTTGGGAGCACAATTCAAAAAGTTTAAAAGTTATAATAAGAAGTGTTAGCCCAAAAATTGAATAAAAAGGATCGTTACTGAACCCTTCCTGAAAACGAATTCTTTGTGGTTAGATGGTTCATATCATTTACTTAAATTATCACAGGAAGTGTAATAAAAAATAATAAAAAATAAAAAGGATCGTTACTGAAAAATAATAAATTAATAAAAAATAATAAAAAGGATCGTTACTGAACCCTTCCTGAAAACGAATTCTTTGTGGTTAGATGGTTCATATCATTTACTTAAATTATCACAGGAAGTGTAGAAACCATTTTACTTTTTGGTCCGAATCCGAAATACCAGCAGATCATTAAAAGCTTTGAAAGTTGCAGCACCAAAACATCGAGCAAGAAAGAAATATTGAAGGCACAAAGAAGGAAGATGATTTCGCAATGAAGGAAATAAAGATTTAGCAGCAATTGTAAAAAAGTTGCATCATTATAAGAATTCGAAAATAATTTCGCAATTAAATTCTGAACATGTTGGAATTTGGGGAAATGAAAAAGCTGACAAAGCAGCAAAAGGCTCAATCCTGATGAAAGAAAATGTTGCTCCATCACGAGAAGCGATAAAAATAATTCAAAATAAATTTTGGAAATCTATGTGGGAAAAGCTCTATGCGAATAAACAATTTCGAGCACAGCTATCCGTCAAAGGTTTCAAAAGTAAAACTCTAACCAGAAAGAAAGATGTCATTATCACGAGACTTCGAATAGGCCACACCTACTTAACTCAAAAACATCTTTTGTATTCTGATCATGCATCACTTTGTAATAAACGCAATTATGTTATCAAATTCTGCCTGAATGCTAAGATATTAGTAAACAACGACAAGTTATTTTGGAGCGACTCTTTTTAACTAAAGCGTCATTTTAGGCGATAATCTTCATTCAAATATTTTTGTCTTTTTAAAAGATATTCAAATTTTACCTTAGATTTAATTGTATCTTTTTAAAAATGCTTTAATTCTTAACACGAAAACCATGTCTAACAAATGGTTGGCGCAGAATGACCAAATCTGGTCTTCTGCGCCAAATAACTCTTATTATTAAGTAAAAGTACCAAATAATTTTGCTTATTCAGGTGTAGTCCTCATCATCTAGCCGCGGTTCGAAATTACGAGGTTCAATCCAAAATAGTTCTAGCGTTATTTTAAAACGGAACATTAATATAACACCATACTTTTAGATTCCCCTAAAGTCCCGAACCATTCTTTTAATTTTATGGGGCTATATAACCCCGTCCAGCTAATTTGTGATAAATTACATTGTGACACCTTAAATATGAAGTTACCGTAAAAATAAGCAGGAATACAAAAACAATGGTTATTGTGTAGCTCGTAATAGGGTTAGCATTAGTATCAGAGTCTGAAATCATGATTCGTTCCGGCCTTGGATTTCTAGGCAGGGTGGAGGTAATTTCTTTATGGTTATTCAAACTTTAAAAATGTAAATAATACGTAGTTAAAACAATAGAAATGACGTGAATGATTTTATAACAATGAAAAACTTTACTTAAAAATATGCTAGAATATGAAATTAAAAAAAATAATAAAGTTAGTGAAAAATTGAGCAAAAAAAACATTTCATAGAGCTTTATGCAAAAAATGGGTAGTAACATTTTCGGAATTTGTCAACAAAAAAGCGACTTAATTTTTGCTTAATTAAATTTATAACAAAATTGCACCGAAAGTCATATTTTCGTTCTCCAGGTCAGATGCATTTCTAATATTTTTGTTAGCTATGTATGGCGTGATGTGAATTATTATTATAATAGTCTTCTTTATGATAGCTTAACTTTCAGTTTCCCCAAATTATTTTTAAACACGCATCATGCTTGCTTTTGAAAAAGAAGCTTGGGTAAATTTATGATTCTCGTAAAAATATAAATGCAATTAAAACCTTTACCGTAGCAACCTGCAGAATTTCGTTCGGGAAATCGATGCAATCCTAATAAGTGGTGGAAGTCGAAGAAGGGGTCAGTTTCATGAGGACAGGCGTGCTGCGACGGAAATTATAAGGCTCTTTTTATTTCATGCGCGATTCATAATTTTCACTTAAAAAGGTGAAGAAATAAAAATGCGGTTCGATAAATAGATATCTGATTCGTGACAGAATGTAATTTCACTTATTCGTTATTCATTAACATATTGAATTACTGAAAATCAATCAAACCTCTGCAGTTTTCCATAAGAATCACTCCGATTGTTTGATGCCATTTTTATGTGCTCGCATGTCCGAGGGGAATGGCAGGAAAGAGGAAAATAACAGCGACTGGATTGAATGGAAATTGCATTCAAATTAAATTTCACCTGGGCACTTAAGAGAGCTTGTGTGATCCCTTGTCCTCCATGAAAACTTCAATAATATATAATATTTACAGAATATTATATATTATTTTCAAGCAAGGATTTCAAGGTCAACCACATTTTCGACATATTAACTTTCTTTCAGTGTACCTCTCGGGTTGCACGCAGGAGGTTTTTGATTTCCGTTTCTGGAAAGAGCTCTGCGTTCCACGAGAAAAGGCGTGTTGCCCAAGTGGAACGTTTACTTTGAGATTCGTCGAAATTCTTAAAAATACAACGGAGTTGTCAATGTTTAATTTTGGCATAATTGACTCAGATCTTCTTGCAGATCTTCAGGCAATGGTTCTTTCACACGCGTTTAAGTTAAATTGACTAAGCTAGCATATAAATAATTAGAAATAATGCGTGTATTAATATCAAGTTGGTGTAGGCTTCGCTTAGGAACGCTTACTTCCTTCAAATGGGGGACTTGCGAAGTTACCGTTAGCAAATTTGACATAGAAATTTTCACTTGGTCCTACTCTTATTTCATATATTAAAAGCACTTCCCTTTTAATTTTATGATGAAATTGAATGTAATGATGTTAAAATAATCCACGAAGTTATATTTTTAAAAAAATGTTAACTTTTTTAATATTAAATTTCCAAGTTCCAAGAAAGGATTCATTGCATTTCCGCATTAGATATCAAACTTTTAAAATCAATTTCAACCCTTCTTTCATGATTTTTTTTTGTGAAATAAATCAGAGTGATATAATTCTTGCTCTAGATTAAAGAAAAAGGTATTTAAAAAATCCTAGTATAAATATATAATATATTGTAAGATAATTAAAAAATAGTATGAGGGAAATATCCATCATCATGAAAATTTATTTGTTAAACTTAGTACAAAATCTTCAATGCTCATCTCTTCTAAATTACTACACTCTTTATTGCTTTTTATTAGCAAAAGAATCAGAGATTAGTTATAAAAAATATTCAAGATATCGCAAGTTTCTTTTAACCGCAACAAACAGCGGAAAGACAAGTTCAAATCCACTATAATGATTGTGAAATTTAATCATTATTTTTTTGACAGCTGCTATTCTCATTTTGCAACAATCCTTTAGCAACGCTTACCTCCTTCTAATGAGAGGCTTCCGAAATTACCATTAGCAAATCTGACACTTGGTTCCACTCTCATTTGTTGTATTAAAAGCGCTTCCCTTTTAATTTTATGGTGGCGTTGAATGTAATGATGTTAAATTCATCCACCGAAATATTTTTAAAAATGTTAACTTTTTTTTCAATATTAAATTTGCAAGTTCCAAAAAAGGATTCATTGCATTTCCACATTTGACACAAACTTTTCAAATCAACTCGAATCGTCTTCATAGCTGACTGTTTCTATGTTTCTATTGATTTTTGTTGAATACTTTTGAACATTCAATCAACCATTTCATAGAAAAATACATTTTTCTATTTAAAGAATTTATTAGAAAAGAATTTATTAGGTTTTCTTTTGCTTTTTTTATGAGTTTTTGAGAGTGATATTATATTAAAGAAAATAGAGATTTTCACTAACTTTTTCCCAACATTTGATAACTGTTAATGTAAAGACCACCTAATAAATTTCATTCCACTAGTTGGTTATATGCTCGAGTTTCATGCTCGACAATTCCAAAAATGATTAATTGAGAGATGAAAACCTTTCTCGCTCTGTACTTACGTTAGGGAAGAAAATTTTTTAAGATGATGCTCAAATTTAATTAAATTTCTTACGATTAGTTTTTATTTAACATGAGAGGGAAACTAAAAAAGAACCCTCTCTTTTAGAGACGGACGCTTACTGATGTGGGGAGGGTGTGAAGGGGGGACAAACACAATTCCTGTAATTACCTCTCCCAGTTGCAATGAATTTAACTTCAAACTAATTAATTTTTTAATTTTACATTTAATAAAAATCAGTTGAGTACCGAATAATTAACTCAAAGTTCTTCATCCGCTTAAGTTTCTTTTTTATTCAGATGGTGATTCTAATTTTTCTCTCATTGTTAAAAATTATCTCGGATATTTGTAAAGAAAAGCATTCAGTTTCTTTTACCAACCATCAATAGATTATCCGCATGTGAGTCTATTTTTATGAGAGTTTTGAGATTTAATTCTGGAAAAAATATGGATACATTTCCTTCAAGACTTTATTGTGTCGATCGAAATACAAGTTGTAGCAATGAATCATCTAAATTTGTTACAGCACGATCATGGAAATATTGAAGCGCATTTTAACCAGGAGTGCGTTTTTAACTACTTGGAAAATGGTTCGAATTTCGCAAGATTCTTAGTCATTCTTTAATACTTATAAAATAATTCAATTACAACATGAATGAATAGAGCAGGGCTACAGCCAGTAATTTATAAACGACTAATATTATCATATGCAAAATAATGCTTAATGAAATGAAATAACTAAACATAAAAAGTTTTCTTGATTAGTTCATTTTGTTTTAAGTGAACATGCTTCCTCAATATATACAAATTCTCAATTCAATATATACTCAGTATATGCAACATGCCTCCTTAATACAACTGGGAGTGTAATCTCCTTAAAACTTTCTCGCATACTCTCTAATAAACGTGCTATCAAAAAGAATGTCTTGCATGGAATTGGCGTACAATAGTTAAGAAATATTAATCTTTTTCAGTGAATGTAACATTTCTACTAAATCTACCATGCCACTCTTGGCGTGTATTGTGGCGATTAATCCCTGACGTACAATTAATAGAATTTGAAAATTGAATTTTTGTTTTAGACATGTTTTTCAAAAGCACTGAAACAAAAAAAAATGATAGAAATCTACAATTGTAGTCACAAGATCCCATGCCAAATTTAATATATTTAAGTCGCTGCGTGTTTGAGTTATCGCATTTATATGTTTCTGAAAGTACAGACCGACAGACGATCAATTCCTCATTGGATTTGATTTAAAATTGATAGGGTACACTATAGGTGTTAAATCAGTTAACCGAATTTTATTTGTCTTGCTCTTTTTTGTTTTGTAGTTATTAATTTATATTCTAACAGCCGAACAGACAGACTTAGTCTTAACGGAGTTTGTTGAAAATTTGACAGAAATCACGAATTTGGTGTAAAGATATTATACTAAATTTCATCCGTTTAGTTCTAAGTGTTTTTGAGTTATCTGACGAACCGGCGGGCATTTTCAAAAAAATGTGTTTTTCGAACTCATTAGTCTAAAAGTGGAATCGAAAATCTAAAACGTAGAGATTTGTTAATATCGAGTTGTTATATTTTTGACGATTACATTACTTTTTCTATATTACGCATACGTGAAAAGAAAAAGAAAAAAAAAAGAAGATAAATGCAAAATACAATATCGGCGCAAGAGAAAATATGAAAAATAAGAAAAGAAATCGTATGTTTATTTTTACAAATCCCTTCCAGTGCAGAAGGAAAAGGGGGGGAGGGAATCCTTTATCTTTGATGTCGACACCTTGAAGAATATTAGAGCTTCCTTTGTTTTCAAGTGATAATTTTTGATTAAATAATTTCTCATGGATTCTTAATTCTCTTCACTGCCACTTCTAAGATCGGAGCTACTCGATTTTTTTTGTATTAATTCTGAATGCTTCATACTCTTGTGTCTTTTATCGTAAGTAATGCCAAAGCGTTCTTGCCAAAAAATGCATTCAACTCTATATAGATTAGCCTGGAAGAGATATCATGTTAAATAAACGAATATATATCTTTATAAGGGAGGTATATGGCATCAATATAGAAATTAAATTCAACTGGTTTCATAAAAGAGAGTTTTCAGAAATTTAGAATAATTAATGAAAAATATTCGATATTTCCACCCAAAAACCTTTCTTTGGTTTACTCGCCTGATGAAACAAATTTTTTAATGAAGATTACAACAGCGAGCAGGAATTCAAATGTGCCCACGAACAGAAATATGCTGCTGTTCTGAGACGAACTGTGTAAAATGAAAAAAATATATTGATTTTTAAGAAGTTGTAGAAAATTTTTTAGGAAATGTATGTACTGAAGTATTCTTTTATGTAGTGCTTAGAAAAGTATGAAAAATTCAGCGAGGAATGAACGACTTAAATGATAAATAATAATTATAATAATTATTAATATACATGTAATTATTCAGCGAGGAATGAACGACTTAAATGATAAATAATAATTATAATAATTATTAATATACATGTAATTATTTATACGTGTATATTTAAGCTTAAAAGCCACACATTTTATTCAAAAACAATAAGATCTTGTATCTGATTTTTCTTATCTTCATTTTTAGGTACGTATTCTTATCTTTAAGTATTTTTTTTCCATTCGAAGTTAATGCAAACTAATATTCCCTCCAAAACGAGTTTTTCCTCGTCGAACACATTGTTTTGTCTTAATATGTTATTATATACATGTATACTGTATATTCTATGAATAAAGATTTTAATTGTTTTACCAAGACACCTATATCCAATGTCTATTAAAAATTCAGAAACACTTCGGATTATCCAATTTTTGTCATGAAAGATAAAGAGAGAACACAGAGGAAGAAAAAATAACTTTCCCCGATCGTATAGTTACAGTACTAAATTTTGAAAAAATTCAGGTACTATTTTATTTAGCAAGTTTAATGTCTATTTGGAAAGGCTCTCTTAGTACAGCTTCAAAGCTACCATATCAAGTATGCTTTTTTTATCATTTACAACAGATAATATTTGATTAACTGAATAATTCAACCTAATAAAGTAGAAACATTCTAAAATTTTACTTTCAATTAAACCTAATTTGCAACTACACAATTTACTTACTCCAATGATTCATAGTGAATTCACATAATTTGGCTACAGTAAAGAAAAATTCTTCATAGCATCCGTATTGCTAAGTGTAAAGAATGTCTCCTATGTTTTTTCAAATTTATTTCAACCATTAATCAGATTTTAATTAGAGAATTATCATAAAGAAATGAGCAAAATATATTAGGAAAACTTGCAATGACAATTCTTTTCCAAATTATTCAATGAATCTTATCGCCCAGTTCATATGTAAAACGGATGCTTCAATTTTCTTAAATCCCGCCGACAAAATAGTCAATGAAAATAAAAACTTTTCATAAATCATAATGATATTTTAGCCGAAAAACGAAGAGCAATCAACGAAAATGCGACAGTCTTATTCACTTGCTGCCTTGTCAGTTAGTTATACGACTTAAGATAGTGCAAATTATGACGAATGAACGAAATTGGAATTAGATGTCTGGAGATTTGCGGACTTAATGCCATCGACACCTATCGATGTGAGTTCATTGTCAGCAAAATACGACATCTTATTGACTTTTCACTCTGTCTCTTCTACCAAAAGAAGTCATTCTACGAACATAAGCTATTGCTAAGATATTTTAAATGTATGCAATGAATAAATTTCCAAGATGGTTTTTAAATTATCATATTCATTCATGCCTATCTCTGGACAGCCGTTCTGAAGCGGTGAAGACTTTAGGCACTAAAATTCTCGCCGCCTCTGCTTTTTTAAAAAGAATCATTTAATGATTTCCGTCAGTAAAAATATCCTTCTGAATTAGTCTGCATTTGGCGCAAATAAACATGTAGCTCATCTACAAATGTGACCCGGTATCGTCTGTTTGCATTGGCCGCCCTCAGCGTCCGTCTTCCCGCCAAACACCCAGGTACCATAGCAAAGGGGAGGGGAAGGCGAGCAGCGCGGGCGCGGAGCCAGCTCTGTCGACGGAATCATAACCTTGAAAGCCGCTGGTGGTGCAAAAAATATTTCCTCCCTTCTCTCTGCTGCGATGATAAATAAATATTTATTTCGCTCGTTTCGTTTCCTCTAGAGAACATTTATTTTGGGACGCTCCGTTTCTGCGAAAGTCAATTCAATAATCACTGCAACTGAAGCCCTCCGCCCCTCCACACTTTCTCGATTACGAAGTTCGCGAAGAGGCAGTACTGAAATCGATATCGAGATGGATCAACATCTCTAATCCGATCGACATCCCGATATTGAGATGGATCATACATCCCTGAATTGAAAAATACAGACACTTTTGGTTTAGTTTAGTTTTATTACCGTCCCGTTTTAAAGAAACGCTAGGGTTATTTTGGGACGGAATTCTTAATTTTGGACCGCGGTCAGATAACGAGGACTATAAATGAGCTCCAAACTTCCTCACCACACCGACAGGATGCATGTTTGGAATTATGTCTCAAGCCAGAGGGAACGCCACTTAAATCCGTCGTTTCCGGCGTGTTCGTCACATTCCCAATCATTGTAATCAGAAGCCGCCGCCAAGGGAGGGGCAAGCACCATTTCTCTAATTTAGCTGCAAAATAACTCCTGATAATTAATTTTACATTTAATTAAAGCCAATTAATTAGTAAAATTCCTCATCCACTTTCTTTTCTTTCTTTTTTTAAAATTTTTTTTTATACGGAACCTCGTTTTTCACTCTCTGTTAAAAAAAATTTTAGGATATTTTTTAACAAAAATCCCCGGTTTCTTTTACTAACCATCAAAGGTTTACCAAAATTTGTGTCTATTTTATTTATATATGCAAAAAAAATGAATTATTCGAACAGGTTACCTTAATGAATAAATGGCTTATGTTGGATAAAAAAAAAATACTGGATTGGGCATGCAAAAATAATACTTAATAAATTGAAATAATTAAATCTAAAAATTGAGAAAATTTTCTTGTTTAATTAATTTTTTTGATCAATAATGTTTTTAACGTGGTTTATGTTGTTTAATGTTTAAATTGATCAATAATGTAATGGATTTTGAAAATCAATAATGTTTCTACAATATATAATTATATTAAAATAAATTATAAAATTGTCAATGGAAGAGACAACAGGAAAAAAGTAAACTACATGTTTGCTCTTATAAACCCATTCTAATTCAGAAAGGAAAAAAAATTATTTATCTTTGACAGTGGTAACCTGAAGAAAATATTAAGATTTTCCATCATCTATAAGTGAGAAACTTTTAAGAAATCATTTCCTATGTTTTCTTCCTTTTCTTCACCTCCCGCTTCTAAGACTGGAATTATTCGATTTTATCATGCTAATCAACGTTGCTTTATATTCGCGTATCTTTTAACGTAATCAATGTCAAACAGGGCATTCAAGTTTTTGTAGATTGTCACTAGATGGCATGCCATGCTAAATGAATAAATGTATGCTCTTATAATAATGGAGGCTGTATAAAAGGAATGCAGAAACTGAATTCAAATGGTTTCATGAAATAAACTTTTCAGAATGATTGAAATTTTTTTTCGATATTTTCGTTTGTTTGAAGTTTTGAACAAGGACTGTAACAATGAGCAAGAATTCAGATGTATTTCGAGTCTGAGGCGAACAAATTTTCTTCATTAACAAAATGTTCCGTTCAAACGAGCAACATAGAATCCGGAAAATACGATGATTCTGTTCTTCTTTCTGTTTTTATTCCTAAAAAGAAGGCTAAAGAAAATATTTTGTAAAAATAGGTATAAACATATTTTTTTACATTATGTTTCAATATGAAAAATGAACAACTCGCATTTAATTCCACCTGCATTCATTTATATGTGTATATAAAAACTTAAAACCCAATGCATTTTATTAAAAAAAAAACAATTAGATCTTGCATCTGAATTTCCCTATCTTCATTTTTAGGCTCGAGTTCTTATCGTTAAATACTTTTTTCCCTGGGCTAATATTTCCACAAAAAGCCCCCCCCCCTCAGCTGCATGCATTATTTTGTCTTAAAATGTTACATATGAATATCCTATGAATAATTAGTTTAATTATCGTTGGATATAGACACTTTTATCTAATGTCTATTAAAAATTTAGAAAGACTTCGGATTATCTAACTTTTTTCATCAAAAATAATTGAAAGAAAAATTGAAGACTATTTTCTTCGATTGCATAAATAATACTAAATGTAGAATCTGAAAAAATTAGATACTAATTTATTTGCCAAGTTTAGTACATTCTCGGATAAATTGTTTAACTTGTCTATTAGTAGTTTTACCATCTAATTATTTAGTTTTACTAATTATTTAGTCTTATCATCTAATATACAATTATCTTACGTCGTCAGTTGGAGATGATAATATTTCATTAATTAATTGCAACCTAATAAATTAGTATGCATAAAACAAGATATTTTACTGTTAATTAAACCTAACTTGCAATTACACAGTTTATTTATTCCTGTGGTTTATATTGAGTAAAAATAATTTTGCAACAGTAAAACAATTCTTCTTACTAAGCATATTGCACAAATGTGTAAACAATAATTGCTTATGTTTCTTAAAATTTAGAACCAGACTTTAGTCAGAGAATTTCCATAATAAAATAAGCACAAAAGATTATAAAAAATTCGTGTATTCATTACCGAGAAATTAACAATTGAATGAATAAAATGACGATTCTTTTCCGAACTATTTAATGAATTCAGAATCGGGGAAATAAATCCATGTTCTATCCTGCATCCTTGCTCATAGCTGTTAATAATTTAGATGAGTATGTATGTGTGCTGGCGTTCTATAGGCCAGACCGCTTCGTAGAACGCTTTCGCAAGAACTATTCACTGTTAATAAATAAAGGAAAGACAAATTGTCTGAGGTGATGGTGTCGAAGAGTGACAAGAAGATATTCCGTTTCCCGTAAAAGGGGCCGCGGTGTCTTGATGGTAAGTTCTCGACTTCGGAACTAGAGGGTTTTAGGTTCGACACCCGATGCCACATAAGAACCGTCGTGTAGGCGAGTCTGCTGAACATTAAATCCGTCTGGGTCGAACGTCCTCCTGCTGTTGGGGTGTGGAAGTTCTGACAGGGGGCTTAACCGCCTTTTAAAATTAAAAGGTCCGTCGAGCCTTGATGTTGCTTTAAAAGTTTCAAGGGAAAAATCTTTCTGAGTAGACATTTTAGATTTCAGTTATCCACGGTTTCATCAGAAGGAATATTATTTAGAAATAGACATAAAAGTAGATAATAAGTGTCGAAGGAAAGAAAAGCATCTTCAGGCATTGTTATTGCTTGATAATTAACTTGAAGAAACAGTTCATTTTGATTACAAATCTATTTCAAAACAATATCTTACCAATTTCCCAATCACGTCAATACTGCTAAACTCCAGTTGGCCTTCATTTAAAAATAAAATAATCAACCATGATTTCACGGTTATCTCTGTAGGCCCCATAAAAATCATCTTTCTGACTCTCCACCTGCAAAATATTTCATCCTTTCATCTCACAACTTGTGATATGAGGCTTTTTTTTAAAAAAATTATCTTCTCTTCAGCATCTCCTGTGTTTTTGATTTCACTCCCAACATTTTGGTTTAAAAAAAATATTCAATATTTTAGAACATTGACAGAAGAGAGAAGTGTACACTTAAAAACATAACTTTTATTTTCATTCACTTTTACTTCTCTGTTTTTAATTTTTTCGTAATATACTCCTACCAATATTATTAATCGTCTTCGGCTGTCGGCTGTTGGTCCGTCATATTAAAAGTATTCATATGATCATGGCAACCAACACTGATGAACTGCATCCTATCATAACAAAAGGAAATCTTGTTTGAATTGTACTTGCTCAATAAACAGGGAGCATTCTGACTCATAAGCGACACTTGCAGAGTGCTGGAAGTAATTGGCGGAATCGCTTTAGCTTTTAAAGCTGGAGACATGGCTAAAGTTTTATAGTTCCAACCATCATTTTGCTATGTTGCTCAAAACTGTAAAAGTGCGCCATGATTGATAAAAATGATAACTAACGACTTATTCAGTGGTAATGAACTTTTCATGCGAAATTCGTATTGGTGATATTGGCGTGGTAGTTGGGCTGGGTGTCGTAGTTTAACCCATCAGTGAATATAAGGTAAAATTGTATTCTTGAAACCTATCCCAAACATGGTTTGCTCCTCTTCTTTGCCTTACACCCAACTCGGGTAGGTAGGAGGGAGGGGGGAGGCTGAGGAGGTGCAC
This sequence comes from Argiope aurantia, assembly GCA_026543865.1. Classification (NCBI taxonomy): domain Eukaryota; kingdom Metazoa; phylum Arthropoda; class Arachnida; order Araneae; family Araneidae; genus Argiope; species Argiope aurantia. The sequence continues at coordinate 139,085 of JAPMOR010063813.1, forward strand.
AAACATGGTGGGCAGAAGATCATTGATGGCTTTTTTTCTTCTCATTTTAAATTCCCGGAACACTAATTTTTGGTATTATGTCTGTCTGTCAATATGGTACCTATAAATAATATAGATAAACGTGACGAGTGATCTAAATACTAAATTTGTAATTCTATCAAATTTCCAACGAGATCCGTCCAAGAAACCCTGCCTTTTCGAATGCATATGGATGAGAAAACACGACTAAAATAAACTAAAATTTACTGATCTCCAATTGAAATTTATTGAATTTTATACAATCTTATCGCTAAAATAATGCTAATTTTGTTTTCAGTCTATCTAAAAAAAGCGTTTAGTATTCCTACTTGATATTCTTCTATACTCTAGGAAGCACAAAACATTCATATGTAGGATTCTGAAAATGAAAATCTGAGCACTCAAGATCTTGTCCAAAACCTTCAAGACAGGAAAGGAGAGTGCCTGGATTTAGCAAGAGATTATGGTTTCAAGCATTTCATTTCATTTTGTCAAGCCTTTCATTTTGCAGTTACACTATTAAATATGAAGGCTGTTAATGTTACCATCCAACCGATGTATTCTAACGCAACCCAAAAATATTTGCTTAATGTTATCAATTTTGAGTTAAAAATTCCAGTCCGTCGTTTTTGACTAGAATTATTGATTGACTCTCGTGGAAATCCACTAGTAAAAAGGCTACTGGGGGGGGGAGGGGGTCATTCCCCTCATTCCTTTCAATGGAGTTTAGATTCTTTTGAAGGAACCACAGCGATTGAAGAAACAGCTACGCTACTAGTATGGTTTGAAATTTGTTGAACACTACAAATCACTGTTATCTGCGATTGATAATTTCAGAAACATGCAAACGCGATGACTTAACCCTTTAAAAGTCCATTTTTTTCTAGTCATGGTATATTAAAATATTTTTAGGATTGAAATTAGCTTACGAAACGTGATCCATTTAGTTTATTAGATAAATTTAATTTGATTGATTCATTCATTTGGTTAATTAATAATTAAGTAACAAACCAAGTCACACCATTTTGTGTGAGATAAGGAACTGAAGCATCTAAGTTTCTGTTTTATTGAAAAATTTCTCAAAGCTCACGTCAACCTACATAACTTCATACAAAGAGTGAAGAATTTGGTGGGAAGCATTCTTCCCATGGCTTTAGAAAGGGTTAAATATATCAAATTTGGTATGGGATTTTGTTACTGCATGTGTAGTTCGGTGTAAAAGTTTTTTTTTTTCAATTGGTTGGAGAAAACGTGTCTAAAACCCAAATTCGATTTTTGGATACAATGAACACTTTTGCAGTCCTTTCCTTTCTGTTTTCCCTCCGTTTTTCGCCACAATAGAACAAACAAAAATTAAAACTCAAACAAGCAAACATTTACAAAGCGTTTTAAGCTTTTAAAACTTTTAAAATGTTGAAGAACACTTGAAGCGCGTTACAGCCGCCCTGCAGAAATTTCACTTTAACTCGCTAGACGCGTTACGTGCGACGAAGAGGTTAAAGTCCTGGCAGGAATTAATCTCCAAAATCATCGCCAATAATCATTCGATAGATTAAGAAAAAAATCCTGAATTCGCATCAAATGTTAATATTTCATAACTATTGTGCGCCAATGCCATGCAAGACGTTCTCAGGGATAAGACCTATATTAGAGAATATGCGAGAACGTTTTGAGGAAATCCCCCCCCCCGGTTTTTATAATAACCCCTCTGTCTTCGACAAAGCAGATGGAAAAGTATCATATAGTCAGACTGCGTGTATGGAACAAATTTGATCAACATATCTCTTCAGATTCAATTTTAAGAATAATTTGGCGCTATGCTGTATTTTGTAAAGTTTTTGTGAATTTTAGAGACTACGCGTTTTCTTCAGATTCGAGCGACTATTTGCGCAACGCCGGAACCTGCTCAGATGAATTCTCATCGTTCAGACCAACGCCCTGAACTTTACGGGGAAAGGCGAAAATAGCGCATAACTGTCGGCATAATAATTAAAAAAAAGTAGCGAAAGCAGTTTGTTGTCATGGAAACACGGCGAACAGAAGAGCCAAATAACGTGCTTGGAAAAATTATCACTTGGAAACTTCAAAATAATATTTAGCTTCGTGACAAGTAAAATGTTTGTCTTTAAACCTTCCCTTGGTTTTAAACTTCATTTTCTAAGCGTGTCAACACATTTTTGAATCAGATTCAGGGACTAAACTTTAATAGGTAAAATTAAGAAATAAAAGAAATTTTAGAAATGTAATTTTACATACTTATTAGAAAGTGTGAAATCGTTTTTAAAAATCAAAATCCCTGGAAAGACAGGTAAACATAAAACATCAAAATAAATTGGAATTCTTATCCGATTTTTGAATGGTACGGATATCCAGATTTCAGATAAAATAGGACACCAATATTCAGGTTTCAGATAGAAATAACTTTCTACTTTTCTGTATAAAAATAAAAGCATATATTAAATTCAGTTCGCGTATTTTAGCCCTCTTGTTACAGTTTTTTTTTTTTCCCTCAAATTCGTTGCCAAGTGGTTTCATGCTCATGAAAACAGAATTTTCTAAAATGAATCAATTAACTGATCATTAAACTCTGAAAATATTAAAATAGTGTATTATCATTGAGAACAAACAAATGCACAGAATGAACTATTACAGAAGTTCACTCTTACTAACGTAAAGGAAAGTCAAATGAAATAAAAGTTCGTAAGAAAGATAAAGTTTGTTAGCTGTAACAAGTCAAAAAGTAATTTCCAAACTATAATTTTTAACTTGATCCTGTATCCTTCAGCACTGTTATAAGCAGGAGATTTTTTGCGTAGTTGTTGCAGCATTTATTGAACGTGAAGAAAGCGAAAAAGAAACATTGGGACGAAAGTGCGCGTCTGTCATGGATTTTTTTCGATATCAATTACGTATTTCACGCATTGATTTGATATTTTTTTAAGATGCAAGTTTGTAACTTCTTTTTCTCTTGTTTCTCTGGTAGTCTAGAGTTTTGAAATTTTGAGCAGGTGAGTCTCGAGGACAATGCGATATTTTGATAATCAGACTTTATCAATTAATCAAATTAATATTTAGTGAATGTGAGAGCTGCTTTGGCCTAATGGCTTGTCCCAACTTCAATTTTCAGATTCAAAGATCAAGATTGCCCCCAAGGTTCATTGTGGATTTAGGTTTGATAGATATAAATCGGATGCAAACGTTTGTAAAGGTGGGTGCTTGTTCAAATCCTGTTCTCTTCATCTAACAGAGGTTTAGTAGTATAAAGTCCTTACCAAAATATTGTTTGTTAACTTAACCCCCACATCACTTTAAAAAGATAAATTAATGTAGCTAACGTAATTAAATGAATTTCGGTGGCAAAGATAGATTCTGTATCATCTAAATTAAGGTTTTCAAATTTCTTTTAATTCTTAGGAAAAAACAATGGAATTTAAATAAATTTAGCATTTATTGTATAATTTAACATTTATTGTAAAATAAATAATTTTAAGGTAAAAAAAATATTATAAAAATAATATACTAACACGTTTTTAAGTTAATGACAAAAAAAATTGTATCAACTGGGGAGAACTAAAAAAAATATCAACTGCATTTTTAAAATATGTGAAGAAATTAATTATCAATTGAAATTATTGTTCTTTCAATTTAATGCAGAGAACAGCGTTTCATGATACAAATTAAAAATGAATCGTTTGGCTAGTAATTAGATTAGTAACATCTAATTTACCTACTAATTTGAGCAGTAAACTCTTATCTCTTGCACTTTTGAACATTCCAGTTATAACTATTAACCAGGGGGTTAAAAGGGAATATCTCATCAGCTTTTTTAAACTATAGCGATTTCTTTCACCTGCCAAACAGTATCTTATCGTACTTAAAGAAGTGTCTTATCAAAGGGAAAAAAAGAAAAATGCCAGCTAAATTTCATGTGCCTAGTCCCAACGGTTAAAGAAATTTGAGCATTTATGAATGTTGTTAAAGAAGAAAATATAATTATAGAAAACCATTTAGTTTATTTAAAAAAGCGAAATAAATATATGTAGAAACGTGCAGACATTCTCCCTTCCAGAGTAAAGATTATAATAAATTACATTCAAAAAGGTCACAGCACATGCTACTTTCTAAAGCTGATATTTTCACATAAAAATAATCGTAAATCTTTCTATTTATTTTTATTTAACTAATTTTCTTCAAGCTATTAAACTTTAGTCAATATGAATTTAAAAAAAAAATTAAAGCGAGGAAAGAAAGACGTAAATGATTTATCGCACTATTTTTTTTTAAGTGGCTATATAGAATATGTTAAAAATAGTCGGAACTTTAGATTAAAAATGACTTTTCAGCCCCTAACCTCTAAGCAACTACCACCATCGAAAATCTTTTGATACATGAGATTCTATTTCGCCCAGTTTGATTTATTGTTCGACTTTTAATCTTAAGAAAAATACGGGTAAATGAAAATTTCAACCCTCACATACACCATTTCAACCCCTCTGCTCTGGATGGTCCATCTATGATTTTTACTCTTCTTACAACATATCACAGGCTGGTTTAAAATTAATCAAAATGATTCTTAAAAAGGAAAAATGACTCTAGTTATCGTTTTAACGAGATTACATGTTCAAAGCGAGGTATACAGCTCACACACCCATACATAAGCCCATACACTTCTTTTTTTTATAAATATAGATATTTCTGAAAATGAAAGAGCATACTATACCGATTCTGTCAATTTTTATTTCATATAAAAGTTCCAATTTTAATAAAAATCATCAATGATCTTCTGTCTACCATTTACAGGATAGGTTACAAGAATACAATTTTGCCTCACATTTTCTGGTGTGTTAAATTTCGGCACCCGGTCCAGTTACCGCACCAATATCGCCAATTTGTATTTCATATGAAAGCTCATAACCATTGAATAAGTCATCAGTGGTCGTTGCCATCCTCATCAATCAGAACGCGCCTCCCCAGTTTTGACAGATATAGCAAAATGATGACTGGAACCGTAAAACTTTGGCAATGTCTCCTGCTTTAAAAACTAAAGGGATTCCGCCAATGCTCTGTGAGCGTCGTTTGTGAGTCCGAATGCCCCCTGTTTATTGAGAAAGTATAAATTTAAACAAGGCTTTCTTTTGTTGTGATAGGAGGCAATTCGTCAATGTTGGTTGAATAAATTAATTCTTTTAATAAGATGGGCCCATAACTGGTAGCCGAAGACGACCAATAATATTCTTAGTAGTAAATTCGGAAATAATTCAAAACAGGGAAGTAGAAAAGAACGAAAATGAAGGTTATGTTTTAAAAAGTACACTTCTCTCTTTTATCAGAGTTCTAAAACATCGGTTAGTTTTTTTAAATCAAACTGTTGGCAATGAAATCAAAATCTTGAACACTCGGAGCTCTGAAGAGAATACGATAAGGGTGAAATTGCGGCACATTCAGTGTTATGAGTTTTTAAATCTCTAATTTACCCTCTCAAGAGTTTGTTTTCATCTTTGAATTTTCGATAAAAAATATTTTACTTTTTTATATACTGTTTAGGAAACTTTTTGCTCTTTTATCCTTAGTAATTGCAGAATATATATTTTTGAATTAATCTTAGTAGTTGTAGTGCATTTCTTTAATTGAAAATATATTTTCAGTATTCGGATCTCCGTTATTCTTAATTATTGTATTCTATTTTACTGAGTTAAAGTAATTTCTGCTTTATATTTTTGCTGTAGTATTTTCAGTTACTTCTGCATGCTTCAAGAATCTATCTTTTGCTGACAGAATTTAATATTTATTTTAAAGGATATTATTATTATTATTATTCTAAATATTCTGCCTGCTGATAGAACAAAATTTGCAAATGCTGTATCAATATATGAAATGTATTTGAAGGTTTTGCCCAATGGATGACATGCTGTATTTTTACATTACAATTTTTCTTTCATTGTAGATCCAAAAATTTAGCTAAATCCTTGAAAAAATATTTATTGTTATGAAATATTATGAAAGGGAATTAACGTTCGAAAGTGGACTGTTTTTAGATTCCCTTATTATAAAGATCGTATATGCTATTGAGTTTTACAAACGAAAATTTTCAAAATTCATTCGAAATTAATTTTGTTTGACTTTTGTTTCTAAATTTGAGGTGCTGTTTCTTCATTGAATGCCTAATACATATTGCTTCTTGAAAATAACGTCAAATTAATGGGAAAAAATTCGAATTAAAAGAAATCAAAAAGATTTCTTCTCGGTGTGCCAAAAAAAAAAACCTTATCAAGAAATATCATATTTCATATTTACAAATATAAAACAGGAAGAACTAAGATTAAAATAGGAAGAAAACCGTATAAAAGGAATATTAAATTCGACAGTTCTGCAAATAATCCTTTCCTAGTTTGAATTATGAAACCGGCTCAATGGTAAAGGCGCTTCAATACCAAGACAATTATATAAATAAAAAAACTACTATTGTGCGGCTGACACCTCTTTGACGATTGCCAACTGCTCACTTATTTCACCAGCGCCCTTGCGAAACAGACGAGGGTTCTTCAGTGATTTGGCAGCAAGCACTGAAATGCCAGATCAGCGAACTGCTTGCTCCCAGTGAGGTGTTTCGTTCATTGTACAAGAAGATTTTGTTTTGCACTTGGCTTTTTGTTTTAATTACAGCCAGTCACCCTGTTACCATAAGAACTAATCCGTATAAACAGACATTATTGCGATTGGCTGTTATGCTCATTAACCATCCAACCTTGGCACAAGAAAACAAAAGGCCAACAAAAGTTCAAGGAATCTTCAAACTGTTGGCAAAAGGCTCTTTGCAAGTATCTGAAGGGAACATATGTAGGCTCGAACTGAGGCAGGCAACTCTGTTTCGTTATGATGACGAAGGGATCAAATAATGAAGAGGAGGCTGAGAAGACAGAAGTTTTCCTAATATTTACAGAGCGGCCTTTGTTGCACGGGGCTTCACTCAACAGGTAGCGAATCCAGTGATAGTCTTATAAGATATTAAAAATCTACGTATTATCGCATGAAACGCATGGTCGTAATATGTTAAATGTAAATTGGTCCAAAATTTCTATTTAATTTTGCTTTACTGAATTATAATATTTAATTGCTAAATGCACTCCAAACTTGATTTTTATTATTTTGAACTGGGGGGGGGGGGTGTCAAATCTGGGTCACTGGCATTAAGCGGTGATTTCGAGAGAAAATAATTGCTCTATAAATTCAAGACAATGCACGATGCAGTTAATGCCTGGCAGTATCCCAATTAAGACTACACCGATTTTAGATTTATCGAAAAAAATCTATTTCGAAAGCCAGTTTTCGAAAAATATCTATCTGTCGAAATCGTGATCATGATTAAAAGTTCATGATGAATCGTGATATAATAAGTCGATATTCACAATTAGTTTGCATTTTCGATTTCGTTTGGTTATCGGTTGGTATTTATTTTTGTTGCTCTTCATTCTTTTTCACCTTTATACATAATTTTTGTTAATATTTCTATAAATACTGTCAAGTTCTAATATATAAAAATACATGTTTTAAGCATGCCATTGCTTAATGTCACGCATGCTGAGGCATTGACACAATCTATTAAAGGGGTTTCAATACAATTATTTTCTAGCTATTTTTATTCAAAAGAAAGCAAATATTTTTGTTATATAAATTGAAATTTGTTTTTATCTGGATTCGTTCTGACCAGTCAATATGTTAAGAGATTCTATTTATAACTTATAATTGTTATAAATAAATAATGATATTACGATACATCTAAAAATATCGATATGAGTTGGACGATATATCGCGATAATGAAGTTGGGTCATCGCTCAGCATTAATCGCAACAATGTTGTTGGGCATTTTGTGCAAATAGGTTATACAATCATTTTCTGACCGGCGTTCAGAAATACACTGTCCATTTTAAAATAGCGCTCGTGTTGCTGCAAAATGAGGCACCAATATGGCTAAACTAAACACTCGACACTCCATTTATGGTAATGAATGGTTGCTGAATTAAAGATTTTAGTATTTGAAACTAAGAAAAATCGACTCTAATTGTGGTTTAAAAAAACTATTCCTTTACTTACGAACGCGAATCACCAGAAAACGAATGTGCGTTTTTTAAAATCCTTATTCGTTCTCTCAATGTAAGCATTAGTTATTGATTGCAGTCAATCATTTCTCAGAAAGAATTTTTGTAACATTTTCCCATTTTTTTTATATTGTTAGCTACTAACTTTCCTTCATAAGCATATATTGATAGAATTTTGCATAAATATGGATATTTTTCATATTGAGAACCTCTTCAGTAATGATTGAACCAAAGATTAATTGTGAAATTAAATAATTGTTAATTAAATAATTGTGAAATTAAATAATTCAGTTTTTTTAATCAGCTAACTTTTTCCACTTCCTCTGAAAATGCGTATTTAAAATTATGTCACAAAAATTTAGCGATGACGAGTGTACTCGTCAAACACAGAGTTGTGTAATAAGAAATTATATTGCAATGAAATGACTTATTTTTTTCTTTCAATAATCACATTTATTTATTTACTTAAACTAACATACATTTTTTGCCTATGAACGAAAAGAAAAATAATTAATTTGCTGTTAGAAAATAGTATTGAAGAAGGCATGGTACAAAAAGATCCTCATCACACCTAATACAACACAGCGATACATTTAAGAAAAACAATTCATATTATATGATTTTTTTATAATAATTATTAATGGTCTTTTGTTTGTTCCTTTGATTTCGACATGACTTCAAAATATTTTAATTATTTTGATATTTACGAATACATTTGAGTTTTTACTAAAATTATAATTCAAACTGAAAAATTGCCCCTACTTATTAATTTTAACGAATAAACTCGTCATAACGCAAAATATTGTACTTTTTTCATGACGAGTATACACAGCAAAAACAGTTAATTGGTTAAATATATCGAATATCGTGCAGAACTGAATTATTGATCTGAAAAATCTGGAAACATAGCTTTGCAATTATTTGAACAATATGCAACAGTTGTTTAAGCATTTAGCAATCAATTTTTCAGAAAATATTTCCCCTCATAAGAATGAAGTCGTTATGAAAATTTTGTATGAGGAAATCAGAAAGAAAGGAAACGTGAGCAAGCGTCCCTTTCAGTTAAATGTGCGCACGTATTGATATTTTTCTCTTCAACAATATGACCTACAATCAGATGCTCCTAGTTATTTATTGCTATTTGTGTCAACAGATGGCGACACAATTTAAGTGACTGAAAGGATCGGAAGAGCAGAGTTAACTCCGAAACTGATGCAAATCATTCAAGACCTTTTAAGAATGTTTAGAGACAGACGAATCTCATCCCCCTTCAGAGCTGGGTATGAAATAAGAGGAACGCTTATACTCCTGTGGGATATATGAATGCATTGAGGCAAGATTCTTAGACTGATGAGATAAGAGCAAATGGTGCTTTCGTTAGTTGGCATTCAGTTGGTGAGGGAGAAGAAAATCGATTATGTTTTTCTCTCCTCTCCTGTTTTATATTAGGGAAGAAAATCGATTAAGCATCTTAAACCCCTTCTCCTTGGTTGGTAGCGGATCTACAGTTTAGTTTAATTTAGTTATATTAACGTCCCGTTTTAAAGCAACGTTTACGCATCTTAAACCCCTTCTCCTTGGTTGGTAGCGGATCTACAGTTTAGTTTAATTTAGTTATATTAACGTCCCGTTTTAAAGCAACGTTAGGGCTATTTGGGGACGGACCTCGTACCTTTGAACCGAGGTCAGATGACGAGGACGACACCCGTGATGGCACCCCTTCTCCAAAATTCTACACCACACCAGCGGGAGGGCAGCGAAACTAAAAGCTGGGTGTTTTGTAAGTTTTGAATTATGAAGCCCAGATGCCCATGAATAGACAGACAGGCAACAAATCCTTCGGGAAATCTGACTAAAAATGTACACAGAATTACAGTGCCAATGATATATTAATACCAAATTTCATCCATCTAGCTCGTTGCGTTAACGAGCTCTCATAGTCAAATAAAACAAAAAGGAGAGACAGACAGACCTCAAATGGGCAGATTTCGTCCAACGTTTGATGCAAACCTGTAATTTTTGTGAAAAGACATATACCAGATTTCGTCTGTATTGTCTTTTTTTAAGCATAAACCGACATAGAATATTGTTCTAAAAATATGTCTTTTGTGCTGATGTAGAATAACCAAATTCAGATTTTATCACTAATTGTGCACTCTAGTTGTATAGAAAAAAGGTTTGGTTTGGTTGCATTAACATCTCATTTTAAAGCAACACTAGAGATATTTTGGGATGAACCGAGGTCAGATGATGAGGATGGCATTTCAGCCAGCAACCCCTCTCTAAGCTTCCGCACCACACCAGTGGAAGGATGTTTGGACCCGATGGATTTAACGTGTACCAGAACCCTCTTACACGACGGTCACGAACCTGAAACTCACCCGATCCAAGTTGAAACCTTATCACCAGGCCACAGCGGCCTATAGGAGCAAGGCGGCAAGGGAATGGGCATTGTCCCTCCGACAATAAGTGGGACTGAAAAAGAACATCGAGAGACTTTCGTGGAGTCATCCAAAAATTAGAAGAGAGATCTGATTTAGACATTTTGTAGTTCTAGGCAGTCCACATTTTGAGATTCCTCTTTTAATAAACTTTTACAATTATTATCGCATTTCAGCACAATTTAACGCACATGTTTATGATTAATTTTAATTAATTTTTAATACTAATAGCTATGTGAAAATATATGTATGCATTTATTATTGTGAATATTATAGAAAACAAATATAACATAGAAATAATAGAATGAAGGTAGCACTTCATAATTATCGGTAAATGATTTTCTTAAAAATATAAGCATTTAATTATTATAAGAAAATTACGAAGTGTGTACAGATTTCAAACAAATCGCCTTTATTATGTTACAGGCTCTGTCTGATAGAAGGTAAAATAACCAACCAATGAAAAATAATAATTCTAATGCATTATAAAATTTAATTACTTATTCTTCAATTAATGATTTTAGCAATTTAAAGTGCATACATAATTTATTTCCTAAATTTTGCAATTAAAGAAATTGTATTTTTTACAAAATCCTTTATTTGGCAACCAGGTAGATATGATATTTTTTAAACAATATGCTTGTGTTCCTCCCCTTCATTGCACCGATCCTAGGACGCCACTCAGTCTATGTATACAGAAATCCGTCACTGATTGCTTTTTAGCTTTAGTGTCCTGCTTTACAGCAACACTAGGGCTATTTCGGGACGTGCGTCGCATTTTTGAGCAACGGTCAGATGATGAGGAGCTGGCACTCCTCTCTTCAAACTTCTACACCATACAAGCGGGAACCACCACTGATTGGATCTACTAATATTCTATCAATAAAGGAAAACAGCATTTTCGTTAAGGGAAAATGTACTTTTAAAACTACAGCTTTTCATATAATATTCAAATAAAAATCTGTTTTAGATTTATTTACGTACATTTTTTATTATATATGTTTTAAAAGGTTTTTTTTTTTTTTTTATAATATGCATCATATAAAATCTAAGGCTCAATGCAAAAATAAAAGAAAACGTGCGAAGCAATGATTCGAGTAAATTGTAATTTTAATCAAATCTATAATATATTTTTATTGTGAAAATCTAAAAATTTTCTTCCTCTTCTAAGTGTTTTCTTTTCTCGATAGTAATAAATTTTGATCTAACCCTCAAGGGAATTGATTGGGAACGATTCATTTCAATATTTAAATAAAATCAGAAAAATATGTTTTCTCTATTTTTTTGTAAAAAATTATAGCTTTTCATTTTTTCTAACTTGATAAACTAAGTAATTGATAGTTATAATTATTTATTCTTGAAATTATTTGAATAATATAATTATTCAAATAATTATTATAATTCCTGTAATAATTATAATAATTTGAATTCTTGTAATAAATTTTCCACGAATTCAATACCAAATGTACCTTTCTTATTGAATTGGAAAAAGGGGCTATTATTTGATGATTAGTTATGAAGATAAATTATCATAGAAAATGCATGTAATAAAAAATTAGAAAACTCTAAACCATCAAAAAATGATTGAAAATTGACCGCAAAATTTAGTCTTTTATAAATGAAATGGATCGATTTGAATGAAAGCGTCGTACAATGTTTAACAAATCTGGTTTTAGCCACAAATCTGTTTACCGTTTCAAAAATGAGAGGTTTAAAGAAAAACGCTTATCATTAACTACTATGTGCTTATTTCCTCGAAATTTTCAAAACAAAAATATCCATACGATTATTTTGTTTTGGAATCGAACTCATCAAATAGTCTCATCAATAGAACTCATCAACAGTAGGAAATAATTCGTGGGATACGCCTTCCGGGGCTGCCAGTCGCATTTGACCTACTATTAGCATACGGCGTCATTGTTGTTTCTCGACCGTTTCCATGCACACTGAACTCCCCAGCACGTGAGAGTGTGGGTCGAAGTGACAGTTGTCTCCACAGCGAAAATTCCTCGCCATGTCTTGTTCATAACCCGTAGGATGTGACATCCCAATATGCAAGACGAAGGACTCAAGTGAGTTTTGCTATTTTTATTTTCATCTCAAATTCCGATACACCAACAGTGCTGGTCAGTGACCTCGTTGTCATAGACGACGGAATTCTATCTACAAAGCGCATGAAAGCGAAATGAAGTTTCATTTATCTTATCTTAGTTGATTACAAACTGGTCAGTTGAATCCGTAGTAAAAAGAAATCTGAAAATTTTGGTAGACTTTCTCCGTTAGTTAATTGCACAGTTGAAACTTGAATTTCAGAATATCAAATGTCTATTTGCTCCCATTATTTATTCTTTAACTCTTCGCAATATCTGTTAGTTATGTGTATACAAGATTCTGCTGTTTTATTCTATTTTTAACTTAACCTTTTGCACTTGGATGGTGTCTTCCATTCATCATTCAAGACAACCTTCTGCCATTTTGTTTATTTATTTTTCAATTTTGATTATTAAAAGCGCTTACAGAGTGATAAAAAGATGTAGACTAATTTTTCAAAGAAATTCAACTGAAAACAATTATATATATTTATTTTTTGGAACAATACACAGATTCGTGTATTAGGTGAATGATTATAGGATTATTTTTCCGAATTCAAAGCATTAATAGTTATAAAAACAAACCCTATCACAGAATAGATCTTATTAGGTAACCATTTCCCAGGTAGAACATCCTCCTTTACAATATTATGCAATATTGAACTATATTATATCATTTAATATTCAACAATATTATACAATATTGCGAATATCATTTAATATTACACACTATTGTATAATATATGTGTGCTAGTTGAGAATTAATATGATTGCCAGGATTAACCAGCACCCCCTGCCATGCGAGGGCAATAAAAGGTATTTATTTCTTAGGAAAGATTTAGTGAATTCGAGTTGAATTTCATGGTAGCGATTCTTCTTCTCTAATGCTTCCTCAATAACATAAGAAGAGAAATTTAGCAAAAGTAACCTTTCCTTTTTGCTGATCTAGAATTTTAGTGCCAAATGGCAACTCATTGCGTTTTACATTGAAAGAGCTCATATGCATAAGAACAAACAAACAAATGATCTAACTTTGTCCAAGTTTTTCACATCAGGCGAGAAAAACATGTGCTTGGTTTCATCTTGTATTTACTGTGTTCTGTTCGCAAGGATTTAAAACCAAACTCCATTTGCTTTAAAAGAAATTGATGTGAAATTCGATTGTCCCCCTCCTAAAAAGGTACGTCGAGTAAAGGAAAGTCCTCCGGGAATATAATAATAGTCTTCAATCCTGTGACGGAAAGATTAGAGCCACTAACTCCGAAATTCAATCCAATTTTTATAATTAATTAAGATTTAAAAAAATCACTCCGAGAGAAAATTTTTGAGTATCTATAGTGTAGACACCTTTCAAATTTTGAAACAAATACGGTGAGAGGTTGACTGTCTGTTGGTCTATACTTTCAAAAACACAGTAATTCAGAAATATATTCAATTCAATTCGAAAATTCAATGAATCAAATATATTAAATTTGATATTTGATTTTGTGTCTGAAAGTGTAGCTTTTTAATAAATTTTTGTTACAATAAATTGTGAAAAGAGCATCTAAAATACAGATTCGATTTTTGTCATTAACCACACGCCATGGCTTGATTGCCAAATAACTTAGTTGCCAAATAAGAGTGACACGACGCATTTATAAAATTGCTAAATTCAAGCCAAAGGTAAATATTTCGTAACTATTGCACGTCAGTACCATGCAAAACATTCTCTGGGCTTTTGTTAGAGAGCATGCGTGAAAGTTTTCGGATGACCACTCCCACTGGCTTTCTTTCATAATATCAAACATATTTCAAGACTGACATTGCGAAACAATTCTGTATAGGCAGAAAACAAATTGGCATCTGGGATTGCGATATTTTTATTCATGTAATCCTTAAATGTCAAAATTCGCTGCCTGCATTTGTTAAATATGATTGGTAAGAAATACAGACTTGATATGTATCAATTGTTTTTAATTATTTATTTTTTAACTTTAATTAATTAAAAATTAAAATATAGGAAGAAAGCAACTTTGGTAAAATGTGCGAATGATAAATATGATTAAGCAGCGAGATAGGAAAGAAAGGAAAATGATGAAAATTGTATTCAAACTAACAATGAAAAATTAATTAAATTCTAAGGAAAATAAATTACATGGCAATGAAATTGATATTACGAAAAGCTATTTTTTTAATATTAAGAAGCATAGAAATAACGTTGTTGAATTCTGAAGTAGAAATGAAAAATATTTAACCCCATTTAGATGGACTGTAGAATATTTCGATAGCGTAATTCTAGCGCTTAATTCTTCCAGGTACTAAGAAATATGGTTGCCAGATTTCTTTTGAATCAGTTGAGGGATTATATAAGCTTCATAACTCACACACTCGATTTTTTTTAAAGCAAAACTCTTTTATAAGAATTTCTTCCTCGGCAAATGTAAAAATGGAATATATTTTTTAAAAATATACTTCTCTTAGTATTCTATAATGTAGAAACACATCACTTTAGACATTTCATATTTTTTAGTCTTGAATCGTAATACATTGTTACAGAATGTCTTGTAATCAAATTTTATCTAAATTGATTACCAGATAGTTGCATTCACACTGAATCAAAATTTATTGAAATGTATCAATTGGTTGATTATAAAATTCGAAAAATATTCAAATAGTTTATTTTCATCCAGATCACACGAAAAGACAATATTTCAAACTTCCTGCTCAACAGGAATTAATTGAGTGAAAAATTGATCGCAAAATTCCATCAATACAAAAATGAAACAATTTCAAGTTAGGTAAAAGTGTTTAATAAACGGTGTTATGGAATGAAGATCATTATGATCCGTCCAGTGGAAGCAAGAGGGCGTATGTTTTCGGAAACATTTCTTTAATGATCACATTTCACACAAAACAAACATAAAACACAAAGAAAAGACAAGACATTCACGCGCGCACCTTACAGAACAGCATCTCATCTCATATTAATAACAATAGCAGTGCACTATGGGATGCGTACCTAATCAGGTATCGGAATCTATTATCCAAAACGGAAGATAGAGTAATGCAGCTGCTACAACGTTTGATTATCTCTGTGTTTTTCTCTTTCACAGGCATGCTTCTTCTCCGCTATCAGCGACAACGACAGGCGGAGGCCGAGGAGGGGACCGGTGGCCTCGGGCACACCCCTGATCACGATATGCGGCGTAAAATCAGTGACCGAGATCTCAAGGGCGACAGCCACCGAGCCGCCACCCGGAGCACTCTCATCTGCATATTTGTTTGTGGATCCGCTTTACTGTCTCTTGGACTGATTGTGCTTTTCGTCGGCATCTACGTTCCGGGGCTGAGGGAGGATCCGACGCCCTGGCTCGTCATCGGACCCACTTGCATCGTGCTGGGCATCCTCGTTCTCCTACTTTCGGTCGAGATCATCATAAAGCTACGAAAGATATCCGCCGCGTCTTCCGATTCGAACTGGACAGAAGAGAAAACCCCCTCCAAACAGAGTCTCATGCAACAGGAGCCACCAAAGACCATACCAGTGGTCATCCATCCTGCAACGCCCATGCAACAGTTGGACCCTAACGCTTTGCCCGTAGAAGTTGTCCAGCATAGGTGAAAGGTAAAGTGCAAAAGTGCCCTGGTCTCTCCGTCATCCTCAATGTGACATGATGCAGATTCTCCATAGGATTCACTTCACTTGATCAATGTGCCAGTCACACTGAGTGGCATGTCGTGGCTAATCCTCTTATTTAACGTTTCGAAGTCCTATACTAAGTAATTTCAATTTGAAGTAATAAGCCTTACATTTCATTATTTGTATACAATAGATTTATGAAAACAGAAGAGCCACTCAACTAATTGATGCATTGCCTTCAAAAGATGGCATTCAATGATTTTTCTTAGTGTTAATAGCTTGAAAACTTCACCAGATGTCAAGATTCATTTTACTCGCAACGTCTATATATAGCGCTTCCAACATGAAGCGGAGGCTTTTTGCGGTGGTTTCGAATTAAACATGGAGGTATCTTGTGCTTTCCTTCAGGGATTATGTGATTAAATTTTTTAAAAATCTTTTTGGATTATTAACATGCGAAGACTTCTTATTGATCATTAAACTTCTTTATTTCTCACGCACTCTCTTCTATGTAATTCTTCAACATTCATACAGTTGCTACTGAAAAGTTGGCTCACGGCTAAAAGATTTTCTGGGCGGCGAACCACACAAAAAGAAATATCAGGGAATAACATCAATGAAGAAACTAAAGAATGTTTCATGTGTTCATAAATAATTTGCAAACGTTCAGCAGCTTATCTTTCATATAACTGCCAATATTCTTTTGTTGAGAATAAACAATGCAATCCTTCAATCCATACTCATCTTGAATATCAGATACTAAGCGAAAAAGAATTCACGAAGGGATACAAACATATTTTGCAAAGGAAGGCACAGCTGCAAGTGGACCCAAGAAATAGATCAGAAAGGAGACATCCTTCTGGCCATGATCATTTTACTGTTTCGTCTCAGAAAGACTTCAAATATCTGTCAAAATTGAGTCCACCATCAAGTTTGGAAAAGCTGATTTTTTTATAATAAATTCCGTTGAGAATTTCGTCCTCTCGAATATCCGATAAAACTGCACTTTTGGGAGAACGTTTGAAACTGCTCTCTAGTCACTCCATTGGCTCTGCAAAATGGGAATTGCCGTTTTGCGCTATTATTATAAGCAAGAAATGAAGCCATTGAAGAAAAATTCATCAACGGTAGCTATAAGGACACATTTCAGGCTATTTTTCATATTTGTCTCGAGCTCTTGTGCCTCAACGAACCATGCTCAAGCACTTGCACGTATGCATTCCTGTACAAAAGAATACTTGTTGCTGTGAATACAATCATCCTTTATAGTTACCTCCGTGAATTTGGAAGCATCCTAAGTAACTTTTGCTTACAACTGATCAAGCAAAAACAAAAACGCTTGCTAAGCACTCGAAAAGAGCTTACTGGCTGAAAACAGGTGAACTACTTTTCTGAGACACGTATGTACCAGTCAATGTGAATAACCGATCATTATTAATACCAACCGGTCGTTATAAATAATAGCCGCTTCTTTGGGTCAAAGTGAGAAATATCGCAAATTATTCACTTTAACACCGGTTATTATTAATAATTCCCAGTGAAGTTTGGTCAATGTGATTAAACTGTTTCTATAGGATCGGGACATGGATGTGTCTCTTTGTATAGGTTTTTAAACTTTCCATGAAGTTTTTCTATGATATTTTTTATAACTTTATTTCATAATTAATTGGTCTCGTCTTTTTTTTTTGGGGGGGGGGGGGTATAAGTTATTGAACTATCCCAATATCTATCTGTTGAAGGGGGGGGGGGAACGATATTTTGAAGCATTTAAAAATATGGATGGCTTTAATGGCGGATATAGTCGATTATTATTGTTTGGGGGTGGTGGGATCAATAAATGTCCCTCTCATTTTTTTCGGCAGGTACCATGGTTCCTGGATTTTAGAGGTCCCCGGTACGGAGGTGCGGAAATCCCATGAAGATTTCGGGGAAGGGCAATACATAAGAAAGAAAACCGAAAAACTGATATTGACCAAACTTCATTGGTAATTATTAATATCCACCGATTAATGGGATAAATACTTATAAATGATTCACTTTAACCGTCTTATTTGGTTATAATTAATAATGACAGTTTAGTATTGATAAAAACCGATTATTCATATTGACCGTAACATATATATCAGCTGTGGGCAGGTCTCTTTTTGTAATGATTTTTATATGTAGGCAACAGCATGTAAATAAAAAACAATTGTCAAGCCCAAGACCTCGATTATATATAAAAAAATCTATTCAGAAACTTTCAAAATCTCTGCACAACTTTTGCATTTCAAGATTGAGTTGTGTCATTTCAAACTCACAAACGTATTTGAAGTGCATGAATGTCATCGAAGTGTTGAATAGGATTAATAATATTACTTCTGAATTCAAAATATTCAAAGATCATATTCATTAAAATTCTGTAACGTGCCTGCCAAACTTCTTAATGAAACAATTGACTTTTCTATGTAAAAAAAAAAAATATTGAAAACTTGGAAATAAAAAAGGGTTTTGCAATTTCCAAAAAGAGAGTGTGGTAAAAAAAATCTTTTATGTTGATGTATGAATTTCTTTCTTTTTTTTTTTTCTTCAGATGATAACATTTTTTTTTATTTTTCCCCCTATTTAAATCTTTCATTTACAACATCATGCATAGGAACTTGATTTTTTTATTTCAAATGTAAATTATCTTATATGTCTTGTTGTATATTTAGTGCTATAATAATAAATGTAACTTTAGAAGAATGGCAGTTACAAAGGAGTGACAATGCTCTAAAAGTTACTTATACACTTTCATTTTACTTCGCTTTCAGACATCGAAAATTTCTATCAAATTTTAATTTTTTCATTGTGGATAAGGACTTCCAAGTAGTGCATGCTTCAGTATTTTCTGACAATAAACTATTTTAATCTTTTCAGACAATTATACTTTCTTGAATCAACTAATAGATTAGATAAATTAAATTTTGACCATGTCTCGGCATTACTAAGTCATTAATTTGAAGAACAATAGATCTTAAATTAATAAATAGAAAATATTTAATATAAAAGATCATCACTTGTTTATTCTACTGATAAAAGTTTGGTATCTGGCACGGTCAAGTGTCGTTCCTGATTAATTTTAAAATGCATATAGTTTTACTTAACTTCACTTGTTTCATGCTTGAAACGATGGAATTTTTTTTAATCAATTTTACGGTATTTGTTGGTTGTAATGGTGACCAAAAAGCGCCAAGAAAAAATTTCGCCAATTTGGCGATTTTTACTATACAGCATGTGATTCGCACGTTTAAAATTTTTCATAGTAATAATAATGCACTGGGGTATATATTTTTATAATTTCGCGATACTTTTTTTTGGCGTCGCCGTTAAAACCGAATTGTATTAAATTTTCTCTCTCTTCCTGAAGCGTAAACTGAAATTTTGCATTTGTGTATTTTCAATGACAGTAAACTATTTTAATATCTTCAGAAACTTAACAGCCTGCCAATTTTAATTACATACAAATGGCTCCAGCAAATATCGAATTTTTTAAATACTTAAAAATTTCCATGATGCTTATAAGAAACCTGAATTACAAATCAATGATTAAAAGTTGGAGATTGATCAGAACAAAACAAAAATTTACTTTTTATAATACTAATAAAAGTTTAAAACCCTTTTTGCATTATTTTATTCATAAAATTATCAAATAATTTTCACGCACCATTTACAAAGGAAAATGATGGTTGTAACTCCTTAGATAGAATTCACAAATCTTGCTGATAACATTTTCACTTAGAACAAGGCAATGGCCCACCACCAAATTATCGATACTTTTGCACTAAAACTTTGCTCTTTAGGATTGCAAAGGAAGTATTCTAGATTGGCAAATCATCACTTGAAAAAAAATTGGAATTTCTCAGATGTATCGTGCCCTTAAATCTAATTATATTTTCACCGTAAATTTCTTGATCACCACTATGTCCTTTCGCCTGGCTCTGACCTTTCCACATAGTTTGATCGCCTGCTTTGCTGACGGATTTAAGTTCGGAGGCGATTAGAGCCCGTCTAATGGCATAGCAAAGAACTTTGTAAATAAGTCTAAATATCATATATAGATTCTCTTTGGGTGAGCAGTGTTAATCCAAAATTTTTAAACTATCTATCTATGCTCCAAAGCTTTTAAATTGTAATGTGCGAATAATTCCTCGGCACATATTTTTGAGTATATATTCCTGAGTTATTAAGCCAAAATTTTTCACATCAACTAATTTGTGAATTTAAAACAGTTTACTCATTGGAGAATTTTTATGTAGAATTCTATAAACAATTCAATTTATGTCTAATAAATTTAGTTGTTACTCGATTCCAAATAAATCTGCATTTTTTAATTTGAATTTATTGCAATTTATTGAATTTATTAATTTGAATTGAATTTATTAATTTGAATTTTTGAAATTTATTGCAAATGTCTGGTATCAATATTTAAGGAATTCAGTACATTCAGATTTTAAAGGAGATGGGACTCCTCTAATGGAAGCTACTTTAATAACTGTTTGATTAAGGTAAGAAGCCTTTTATTGGTTTCTTTGCTACTTAATTCCATGGCATAATGCAAAATGGATTATATGGTACTTGTCGGTTGTAACGCCGACTAAAAAGCGCCAAGAAAATTTTTTGCCAATTTGGCGATTTTAATTGGCAGCATATGATTTGGTCTATATTTTATTTATGCATATATTTCTTGAGTACATTGGTGAAATTTTTTCTTAGCGCTTTTTGATTGTCATTAAAAATGACAAGCACCGATTATATTTTTCAAGATATTTGAAGTAAAAATCTCGTAGTAATGTTTTACTTTATAATTTCTAGTATATTTGCTTGAATGCTTCGTGTAAGTGAGTGAAAGAACTAGGGCTAACATTTCGGTATTTTCCTGTTGGATGATCTGATACAAATCTGTAATTTTTGTGATATCTCAGCTATAGTTATCGCATGAGGATATCACGAATTGAGTGATCTGAATGGAGTATTTCTTGGGACCCATGCATAACATTTCATCCATTTTAGCTGTCGAATTCAGACGCACACTGATAATCAGTCCCACACAGGGGAAAATGAGGAATCTCTGAATCGAAGAATCGCGTCAAATTTCGATTTAAAAAAAATCTACAACTTGATGTACATACCGCATCTCAAGACTTCAGCTGTTTGGTACAGCCTTGGTAAAAGCTTTGATGTACAGTCATTTTAGCCAAAAGAGATAGTTTATCGCTAAATTTTAACGAAATGGCTGAATGTAGCGCGAACGGCAGCAAAAGCGTTTCTAATCGTAAAGTTTCTGCAGCAAATTAACGGAAATACAGGGGAAAAAATCAATAAATACAGTAAAATGAAATGCTCGCAAAAAGTTTAATCGAAAATAATGAATGATGCAATTACAGTAGAAGAGCAACTAAGAGCAAACAATAGTAAAAACAAATAACGGCAATGTAACCCCAAACAAAGGGCCACCAGAAAATTGTCAACCTGGCAAGGCGCCAAATGACTGTATATCAAAGTTCAGTCCAGCCTTAATATAGATCCCCATTGGTGATTTTTTTTTTTTTTTTTTTTCATTTGGCGCATCTCGTAATTTAGAAACTTTTCCAGGTGGTGCAGCTTTGATGCAGTCATTTTCGCCATATATATATATATATATATATATATATATATATATATATATATAGTTTATCGCCAAATTTTAGCGAAATGGCCGAATGTGGCGCGAACGGCAGCAATAGCGTAACTGTAGTAAAAGCGCCATCGAAAAATTGCCAACGTCGCACGGCGCCAAATTCCTGTAGCATTCAAAACATAGCATTTCAGGTCGATCTAAATGACGATGTTTGCTTAAGCAGCAGCAAAAAAAAAAAAGTCGGCCAATATCAAAAATATCTCAAACCCAATTCAAATATCCTATAAGAACGCTTTTCCATCCATTTAGCTCATTGATTTATTGAGTTATCCTATTCACAAGCAGGTTTAATTCTTAAATATTTTGGGGAGAGGGAAGAGATCCGAATTAGGAAGATCTCGAGGTTTGTTTTGGTACTTTCTCGCAGTGTATTTCGCATCCGAAAAAAATGTAGATTATCTTTCCGTTGATTCTTAATCTACAACCGGAAAACGGAAATGGTAAATACTTCGCATTAAGTCACATTTCTAAAAGAGGAAAAGAAAAAAACTTAACTATGTGACGACGTTGCTTCTTCATACGTCGCATTCCACAAAGGCAGATAAGGTTGAAGACACAAATTATCATCAAGAGCATGTCTTCTGACATAAATGCAAAACTTCGGAAAATAAGCGTACGTCTCATTTTCAATGCTAATGCGCTTTCGTTGGCCACACTGACAAAGCTTAAATTTACTTGAGATATTCAAGAAAACATTGTCTATACATTTTCTATATACATAAAATTGAATGTCTGAATTGAATTGAACCATTGACACCTTCTTATTTCTTTTGTAATGTCTTTCAAGGTCTAGCACTGATACAACTGATTACGATAAAATCGATAGTATAAGTCTAAACAGACAATTGCGTTTCGTTTGTAAATTGTGGGAAATGAGTATTCAGCAATGTTAGTAAACTAACCTCACAGACAAAAGGAATTTTCACGTTTTGGAGATGTTGTAAAACAACTTCATTGACGATTGGGAACTGGGTAAAAGAGAATTTTAGTGTGCACCTAGCTGCACCAACAACGCCAAGTCGCCAATAAAGATGGCGGAAAAAATGAATGAATACTTCCGCGGAACAGTTATGGTTACCATTTCCCGCCATCTAATTAGGACTTTTTACTGATAAGTGTTTTTTTTTTTTTTCATTCTGCCCGGTGCCTTCTACAGATGCCGAAGGTGCCTACTACAGATGTATCAGTACTTTTCCCAACTTCATCAACTCGTACAAAAATATATTCCATTCACCCTTCATCCATTCTGCCGGTTCGATATCACACCATTCTCAATGCAAAATTTCAAACAAGAGCATCCTTTCCTAACTTCATCAACTCGTTATATATATATATATATATATATATATATATATATATA
>JAPMOR010063813.1:162810-175019 GCA_026543865.1 Argiope aurantia
ATATGCATATTTAATTCACCCTTCATCCATTCTACAGGTTCGAAATACTCCCGACATAACAAATTCTGAAGGGAACCAACCGTTATAACACCAAATGAATTACGAGAACTGCGAAAAATTCCATTGCAGCTTTCTTTTAAAGTGAGAATGCAGACGATTTTTTTAAAGCGTATACTGACAATTAAAAATTGCAAAAGAATAAATATTTTCTGTTCGTATTCACATTAAAAAAATAAAGAAGAAAATAACTTTTAATTATAAGCTTAACTTTCTTTATTTAATAAACTTTTAATTATAATAAAGAACAAAATCTAAATATTTAATCGATATTTTTTTAATATTTTTAATTTAACATTTTTCATAATGTCATTGTAGTTTATGTACAACTCGACCATTGCAAAAGGTAGTAAACAAAAGAGCAGTACTGTTGCAATAAGAGGGATCCGATGGGTTGAAATATTGGCGACAAACAGCTGGTGCATACTAATCTTCACTTAGGCCGGGAACCGTCCCCACTGGAGCAGATGGACATTTAAGAATCACCAAATTAAGTAAAAACATACTGAAAGAAACTGAGACCACTCCATAGACTTGATTCCTTGGAAATCAATAGTTCTGAAGAGTTATCAATCATTTCTTGACAAACAGATGGAAGTAAAAACACTCGGCTTCCTGCAACTCCAGTTGATTCAATTCAAGATTCCAATGAAGATGATGATTCTTTAACCAAAGCAGTCCCTGATGTTGTCACAAAATCTCATCAGCGTGTTAAAATTCCCAATAGTTTGAATTTATAACTTTGTGTCGCACTTTCATAAAATTTCAAAGTGGAAAGTAATGTATGCTTTATGAAAGTTACAACTCAGCATAACATGAAATAATTTATTTTATATTTCTTTTACATAGCAGCCCATTATAAATACGCTTTCAAAACTTCCTGTAAATATCCCCAATTAAAGTGTTCCCTCGTATAAAATTCATAGTATTTATTGAAATTTTTAACTAAGTGGCGTCCACGAGCAGAATTATGTCCTTTAAATTTACGCCCTTTAAACGGGAGAGAATACGACTCAGCCTTATCTACGAAAACATTAAAAAAAGTCGGAGTCGTTGTGAAAAACGAACCGATAAGCGAGATTGAATGGATACCGGTATTTAATGTTTTAAATGACAAAGCTGAAAGTTTATATGAACTAGATGAAAAAACTAGAGTAATGTGATCGGAAATGGAAAAATTTGATTAAGAATTTCCTAGTGACATTGATTTCCCAGGGGAAACAAATGATGGCAATAGACAGATTGTTATGAAAAGGAAAGTTGATTTGATTTTAGCAACAAATGAAGGAAATAGATTTCTTGTGTATTAAATGAAATAAAATGAAATTTCTGTCTCCCCAAGTTGGAATTATTAATCATTTTTCATATTTGTAAAAGTAAAATTTTTCAATTGACTTTTTACTCCCTTATTACGTATTAGAAACTAAAATTTTGTACAGTTATTAAATTCTTTTTCTTCAGTTATATTACCGTCTACAATTAAGAATACTGACAATTGTATAGCTGTTAATGTAGATTAAGACATTAAATCAGTAAAAATTTGATTGCACAGAAACTCACAAGAAATATTTATTTCGTAGCATTTGAAAATATGAGAAATGAAGCATATTAAATATGAAAAAAGAAGTTTAGTTTAGTTATATTAACGTCCCGTTTTAAAGCAAAACTAGGGCTATTTGGGACGGACCTTGTAATTTTGAACCGTGGTCAGATGACGAGGACAACATCTGAGCTGGCACCCCCTCTCCAAACTTGCGAGAGGACGTTTTGCCCCGACGGATTTAACATGCAGCAGACCCACTTATACGACAGTTTTTCGGTGGAATTGGGTCTCGAACCTGAAACCCTCAGATTATAAAAAAGAAAGGAAATGGT
Source organism: Argiope aurantia (assembly GCA_026543865.1). Classification (NCBI taxonomy): domain Eukaryota; kingdom Metazoa; phylum Arthropoda; class Arachnida; order Araneae; family Araneidae; genus Argiope; species Argiope aurantia. Next base: position 164,743 of record JAPMOR010063813.1, read on the forward strand.
TTTAAACACCGTTTTGGTATTAAAATAAGAAACTTGATTTCTGAAAAGAAAATATTATAATATAGTGAAATTAAGAGAAGAGAAATTATATAATATTCATTGGAAACAGCGATTAACTATAACTATGTTAAAATTCATTTCCATGAGAATCTTATCCTTTTACGATGTTGTTTTTACATCGATATTATTTTGGGTTAAAAAAGTGATGTAAGAAATTAATTAAAGTCTTAAACGGCAAGAATGAAAAAAAATTGGAATTCGAATATTTAATATTCTTGTAGAAGCTAAAAATAATGACAATTCGATTTTCCTAACGATGGTTTTGTAAACAGAGGTTTCGAAAATTTTAGGTTCGTATAATTGAAATTTCTCTATATGTGATATATCAGATTAATTATTTCTTGGCACTCAGATACTAACAATTCAAATTCTAATTCTCCCATACTTCTCGGTGTTTAATCTCAGGCAGCTTTAAATTCTAGAACCGAGTCGCTGACTCATGTGAAAACAAATATTTCGCCATGGAAATTATGGCTATTAATTTTGTGAAAATTCTCGTTTTGAATGCAAAAGTGATTGCAGCCTCTTTTTGTTACCATCGATGCAGTGAGCATGCCCCACACGTTCTTGATGGCGGTCCACCAAAGAAACAGAAAACTCTTCACAAAGAGGAAATTCCGTGTCTGATTACGAGGAATATAGAATGGTGCTCCTCAGCTAATGATACTCTGCATCATTTTTCAACGAAAGGTGAATTTATCAACAGAAAATGCAATGAATGTTCTGCCTATGAGGAAATGAAAGGTTTACATCGCATTATTTAAATGCTCTTCTACATCTCAAGGCTGTTAATGCTCAGATTGTTTAAACACACGTATCCTTCATTTATTCTAAGATATTATTACAAATATGAAATGTTGCTTTCCAACACGGTTAGTTCTATCACTGGAAAGACCGTTTTACTATCAACCCCGTTGGATGCTGATCTGATGCCGAATCAGGGATCTCAGAGCTTGGCGAAGAATTTGGCGAATTTGATGACAAAATGGAAACTTCCGGAATTTTAGTGATACATCCAATAGGAATAGAAATATAACTGATTGTTTTAAAATCTTCTCTGCCTATGCCCGAGAGCTGCCTATGCCCAGAATAAAAACCCGGAAGTCTCAAGCCGAAGACAGTCGTGAAACGAGTCGTAATCGCGGAAAGAGTTAACGACGAGTAGTTAGATCAGTACCGCGAAGAACAAGCATTGTGTGGAGCTAGATCGATTGCTTAACTGAGCTGTGCGATAAGTCCTGGTGTTTATTGTGGAAGCAGTATCGAGTCATGTGTGGAATAACCAGTAGTATAGTAGTGAGTCAGCATTTGGATGCAGCTAAAGTGAGGAGACAGCGGGGAATTGCAGACGTTTGGAGAGACCGTAGAGTGAAGTTACACAGATTCCCCCCTTCTGCTGAATTCTGTCTGGCCACTTTGTTATTAGTACCGATTACTACTTGTGCGTTGTAGTGTGCTACGGTGTATTTACCTGTGTTCGTCTCCGCTGTATATTTGCTATCCTTATATTTGTTATCTCCGTGTTCAATAAACGTCGTGTTTGTTACTAAAGGACTGTTTATTTCATCTATGAACAAATCGGAAAAGAACCCTGAGGAATTTTCGTAACCATATAAAGAAATTTTAAAGGGTTTCAAAGAGACATTTATTCTTACAGCATTATAAAATTCTGCAGAATTATTCATTTCAGATTATTTTCCGAAAAACTCGCAATTTTATAAAAGATTAAATCTTTCTTTCTATGTTCTGATATCTTTTAAAAGAATTTAGAGAGATTTCAATCTTTTATTTAAAAATTCTCCCAAAAGGAATAAAATAATGCAAATAAAAGTCTAAATTATCTCAGAGATTCTGGACATGCGCAAACTTATTGGTTCTGTATGCTTTACATGCAGGGATTTGCACCATTATAAAATATCCCAAAGACTATATATGTGACTTTAAATTGCACCTTCGAGCGTCTCGAATATTGTCCTTTCCTCCGAGTGGCATGCTCTCAACGAGTAATCGCGGGTTCGGTCCGCGGTTTAAGGATTCGTTTTTCTTTCTCTTTTTTATTATTTTTTTAAAATTATTTCATTTTTTTTTTCATTTTATGTTTTAGTGAAAATTATTATTTTTCTTTCCACGTTCTGATATTTTTTCAAGAATTTAAAAACATTTCCATCTTTTATTTAAAAATTATCCTAAAATGAAGAAAATAATGAAATAAAAGTCAAGATTCTTTCAGAGATTCTGGACATGCGCAGACTTATTCTTTCTGTTCTACACATAGCTTTCCTGCAGGGATATGTACCATTATAAAATATACCGACAGACTATAAGTGCAGCTTCAGGTATTTCGCATGTTTCCATGTAGTCTGCGTGGCAAGCTGTCAACCTATAGACGCGGGTTTGATCGGCGTTCTAAAAACACTTCTTTTCTTTGAATTTTTTTCATTTAAAAAAAATTATGTTTAGTTAAAATCATTATTTTTATTTCCAGGTGTTGATATTTTTTCAAGACTTTAGAAAAATTTCAATCTTTTTTTTAAATCAAATTTAAATTTCAATCTTTTTTATGAAATAAAAGCCTAAATTCCCTCAGACTTATTCATTCTGTAATGCACATGGCTTTCATACAGGAATTTACAGCATTATAAAATATACAAAAATACTACACATGTGGCTTTAAATTGCGTCTTTGGGCGGTTCATATGTTGCCCTGCGGTCCAAGTGGAAGTTTTCAACCAGTAGACGCAGGTTCGATCCACTATCTAAGGTTTCGATTTTTTTTCCTTTTATTACATTTTTGAATTTTATGTTTATTAAAAATTATTATTTTTCTTTCGAAGTTCTGATATTTTTTCAATAATTTATTTAAAAATTCTGCCAAAAGAAATAAAAGTCTGAAATCTCTCAGAAATTCTGGACATGCGCAGACGTATTCGTTCTGTTATGCACATGGCTTTCATGTAGGGATTTGCACCATTATAAAATATACCAAAAGCCTGTACAAGTGGTTTTAAATTCCATTTTTGGCCTGATCGTATGTTCCTCTGTGTCTGAGTGGCAAGCCGCCAACCAGTGAACGCAGGTTCGATCCTCGGTCCAAGGATTCGTTTTTCTTGCGCTTTTTTTTATTGTATTTCATTTTTTTTTTAATTTTACGGGTTGTGAAATCATTATTTTTCTTTCCACGTTCTGATATTTTTCAAGAATTTAAAAAGATTTCAAACTTTTATTTAAAAATTTTCCCAAAAGAAAGAAAATAATGAAGTAAAAGTCAAAATTCTTTCAGAGATTCTGGACATGTGTAGACTTGTTCCTTCTGATATATACATGGCTTTCATGCAGGGATCTGCACAATTATAGAATATACATAACAGACTGCACATGAGTCTTTAAATTGCAACTTTCAACGTCTCGCATGTTTCCCTATGGTCCGAGTATCAAACTGTCAACCAGTTTGATGAGCGGTCGTACATTTTTAGTAATGCTTCTATCCAATATATTGTGCCTTTAGAATACATATGCTATCATGTAATAATCGATGTTCTGTTAGAAGTTGCCTATTCTCATTTGCTGCTGTGTAGGTGGCGCGGCGGTAGGATGGCAGTGGACTTGCCCTTATTTTACTAGCCTTCAGTTGGGGCCAGAATCCTGTCTTTCAGAATTTCTTTAAAAAAAAGTTTTAAAAATTTATTGTAAATTATGTGAGGAACTTACAGTTTATCTGCACACTCAATGACAAGTGGTTCCCTTTCTTCAAGGTCACACAAAAAGGGATTTAGAGTTTCACACATTTTTTTAAAAACTTTTTACATTTTGCCTTGTTTTACACCATTTTTAGAACAAAGATTCAGTTTACGAATCTCTGACCTTGAAAGTTGGACTCATGCCTGGCTATCCATTTTAAGGAGACGAAAAAGGAAGTTAAGCTAGAACGAAGGAAAGTTAAGCTAACATATTATTTCAGCAAGGTTTGGCTGGGATTAGGAGCCAATCACTATCATGGTGTGATTTTACTAATGCCTATGAAACTGAGCCATCACTTTTTGATGTTCCTTATGTGAAAACTCCACTTATAACATATTAAGTAATCACCTATGTTTGCTGAATGACAAGCTAATTTTTTATGAAAGTCAGCAGATTTATTTTTAAATTTATCCCAATAATTATTTAGGGTTGGATAAAAATCTGTGTAATCTTTTCTAAAAGTGGCTTGCTGAGCAGCCTCCTCGTCTTTGGGAGAAGAGAACGAATCTTTTTCTTCCTCACAAATCTTTAGAAGAAGAGAACGATTTATAAGAATTTTCTAGAACAATGTAAATTGATAAAAACTGAAAAGATTAATCAGTGCCCACTTTCTTGTTCCTTGCGTGGTATGGAAGATTTCTCTTGCAATTTTTTTTTATTAGATGTATGAATGGTCTGAATTCAGTTTTAACTCAATACTTTGTACAGATTATCATTGTTTTTTGTGAATGGATGATATTTTAGTACCTCAGTTTTTATTATCGCTTTTTCAAGGAGTGTTCAGCATTGATACAAAGTTGAATAACAATAGGTAAGTTACTTTGTCTTCTTGAGTTCGCATAAATATGGTGAGGAATTATTAGTAGCGAATGAATTATTATTAGGAAATTATTAGTATTAAATATAGCAATGAATTCGAAGAGTTGTTATACTGAAATATTCGTCCATAATAAATTTTTTCGAAGTAACTTATTCTTATTATTTTAAAGCGGGAATTTCTTAGGAAATGGAATGTACAGTATAATTTATGTATCTATTGAGCAAACGACTATTATATAAGTGATAATTGATTAGTGGATGAAATGAAATACGAGTTTATTTTTATAGGGTTTCTAGAGATGGCTAGAAAGCATAGTAATATTATATAGTTGAGCATTTTTGTCAAATTAGTTCCTGGAATTGCGAAATTCGGAAATATTGGAAGTTGAATTTCCCAATTTCGGCAATTTTATTATTACGTCTCAATTCTCAAACATTTCCTTTAAAAGAATGTCTCTAGAAATGAATTGTTCGTGATGTATCTTATAAATATATATTCATTAAATAAACATGTGTATAATAAAAAAAAATTTATGAAAAATGGGATTTTTGAAATAATGTAAAACTTATGTGAATTCTTAGTTTTCATGCAAGTACATTGAACAATTCCTTTTAATATTAAAATGAATTTTCCGCTTAAAATGCATGAATGTTCGAATGTAAATGTTAAATTGTCAAATATTATATTTGACAATTTAATATTTGCATTCGAACATGCATAATCTTCAATTTTCAAATTTTCATTTAAACTCTAAAATTTCATGTCCCGTTATTAACGGAAAATTCTACATCAGGTTAGTTTTTGAAATTAAATAATTTAAAAGTGGTTGAAATTACTTTTTGTTTCACTATTAACGTTAAATTTTTAAAAAAATTCTCGTTGGATTGTTTTTTAATAGCTTGGTATAGTGTTTTAGGCTTGAATCTAGAATTAGCTTCATCAAGTGTTAGTTTCCTTAGCCAACGCATTCTATGAAAATGGATTTTACAATCGTTCGATTTGTAGAGAAAATACTAGTCTAAATATTTCCTCTTTTTTAGAAGCGGAAGCGACTTTTAGAATTAATGTGTAAAATTTCCCTTTTTAACGATAGCTAAAGAATATGATTGAAATATATAATGAAATAATTTGCTGAATTTGATTTCAAATTAAAAGCGTTACTATTTTTTGAAATTAAATTTGCAAAAAATTAAATGCATAAAAATTAAATTAATATCTCCGAGAAGTTGATTTCTGAATTCGTAGAAAATTCACATTTTTATGTTCCGGTGTCATAGAGGAAAATTTGCTACTAAAAATGAAATCTCGGAATTTAATTTTTTAATTAAAGCTAAAGTTTCGAAAAAAAATCGATTTTTATCGATGAATGCCACTCCTCCAGAAATCACTGTTTGCCCGATATTTTTAGGTCCAAAAGCCTATACGAAGAGTTGCCTTCTGTGTGTAATAAGCATTGTTGCTTATTGTAATTTTCGGAAAATCTGTTACTCCAAAAATAGTAAAATTTCTGAAAGGTTAATATTCCGATAATGAAATGGATAATACGAATAAAGAATTTCGATAGTCTGTTTCTAGTAAGCATGATAATGCTTTTAATAAAACTTTTAATAAAACTTGGGGCTTGCCAAGATTTCTTGAAATCCACCCCTTTTGATTACCATTGTTACAGTAGTGTGAAAGATAATACCATATGAAATATATAAAAGTAGTTTCTTTTATATTTAAATTTACGTTCAGCTTTCTGCTTAGAATTTCACTTACAGTACACTTTGTTTTGCTAGTTTTGATTATACATTGTCAAATCGTCGAGAAGTTCTAGTTTTTGTAGTGTTTTACTTAGCAAGCCTTAACGTTGAATACAAACCTCAATTCAATTATCATAACATTATATAAATACATTCGGAGCCTCAGGGATCACCGCAAATTCTAATGAAATAAAAACATGCTTATATACCGTAACTTGTCTATTTATTGTAAATATTTCAACATTTATCATTTAATAAAATCGAGGGAAAAGCCTGTAACACGTTGAAAGCTGTGCCAGTGTTAGAAATTTGAAACGTATTTGTATGATAATCTTTCTTGTAATGTTAATGTAAGCTGAAAAAGGCATTTTTCCTTTTTTACCCGAGTGTTAATAAAAGCATAGAGCTTTAACACATCATAATATGTTGTGGAAGCTTATGTGTTCGTTATGCAACGAGACGTTCATGTATTTGTCTGATATGCTATTACGTTTGTAATGCAGATGGGGCATCGTCTTTTGGCATAGCATCGTCTTTTGGCATAGTTTAGACAAAGCTGGTTCTTGTATTATAAAAAAACATTGTTCATTCATTCTTTTACGTTTGTCATGTGATTGTAAAGCTCCGATGGAATTTTCAAAATTGTGAACTCCTTTAACATTAATTCAAGTTGTCTAGATTGAGATACAATGGAATCTCGTTCAACGAATCGGGGAATGTCGTTCTTAATGCAAAAGTCGAACGAAAAACTTTTCCATACGAATTAGTAAAAAATAAGACGTGTTCCACTTCGAAAAAAATGAAAAAGGCATTTCTTAATGTGATTTATAATTAGCGATAAAAATAACCAGTTTCTTTTTCAGCTCCTTTCACACAGGAAAATTTGGATTTCGAAGCGACGCTTGCACCTATATGCCTGACTCTTAGATGAGTTGTGTATGCTGAAACTATCGTCGCTCCAAGTGGCATTCTTTCAATTTCTGGATTAAATATCAAACGCTGGTTTCAAGATGTCTTTAGACGAGAACCCGATCTTAATCACACCACATCATACCATACTTTGACTGAGGACGATATTTTCAATTTTTCCACTGTTTTGGACCAACCAGGCATGTCTACATAATTGTGGCCTCTTAGCGGTTACTTGTGCGGAATATTCGGAGATTATATATTTCGTTCCCACTCTCTGAGTACTTGAGGTTTAGATTTTAATGCCTTCAAAGGCTTTACGAATCGTGTAAAAATATTTTTAAAACGCGAAATAAAATTTGGAATATGGAGCAATCGAATTCCCTTTCAGAAATGGTTAATAAATTGCAAATCAAGAATAACCTGGCAATAAATGCAATCCCCTCGAATTAAAAATAAAAGTTGAATATCTTTCTGATGCAATATGTATTAAAATCGTTTAAATCAATTTTCCAAAATGATTATCAAACTACAATTAAATTATTCCAATAATTTTCATGATAATTTGGAGATCAGTTCTAAATATTAACTCTAATTTTGTCAAATCTTTCATTGAACTCCCCATACAGCTTCGTATAGAGATATTTCGAACTAATATCGAATGCTTCATCGAACTTGTTGACAATTCCTGGGGTTTCTTTGTAATAGAGCTTTGATTTATTTCAATCGGTAGGTTCAAACGTTAGAGGTTAGCTGATTACATGCTGTTATTCAAATTTCTGCTTAAAAAATGCAATATGGAAACTCTCGGATTGTTTAGTAAAAATTAAATTTTTCGGGGATATGTTTATTAAAATACGTTTAACTACTTAATCAAAAGACATCTCTATGTTGCGAATAAAAAGGAACCTTATAGCTGATACTTATTCGAGTAAAAGCAAATTTTATCGAAAACAAGATTTTATAAAAGGAATAAATTGTTTGTTCAAGTATTAAAAATCCAAACACCAAGGCGTGCTAATTTCTCTTCTATACGTTATGGAATTTCCTAAATATCCTATATTTAAAGGTGCGATTACGTGCTAGATATCTTTCAGACAGAACGAAATAAATTTGCACATGAAAAAGAATTTTCTTCCGGATGGTGAAAATATAAAGGTAAATAGGCTTTCTAACTTTGAGTGCTTTCCGGAATTTCACGAACTTTTTGAAATGAGTGATAAATCGAATTTCTATTCTATGTGGTGGCAGGGAATAAAACTATTGAAATTCTATTTTCACTAGCCATTTTATAGGGTGGTAAATACGTCATTTTGCAATTCACGTTAAAAGTGCAAAGGTTTTAACGTTTTAAAAATGTGTAAAGCGCCACTCGCTATTTGAAACCCATAATGCCCACTGAAATTCCCGATCGTTATCTTGAACATTCTCTTGCAGTTTGAAAAAATACGTTCATATTTAGATTTTCTTCAGTTAACTAATCCAAGTTGTATATAAAAACACGTTAAATCTTTTTATCAGAAGTTTGCGTCATTAATCTGAATTCCTACTTATTTCGACGTCATTCGTGTTGGTTTACATTCATGATTCTAAATCGTATAACAACGTATTGCTTACAATTAATCTTTATTCAATCAAATCGCGAATTCTCCATGCTATTACATGAAATTAAGTATCATGAGGTTTATTTTAACGTCTTCGGCCTGAGACGAGCCATGCTAAATTAACATGAAGTTTCAAAATTTATTAAAACTTCGAAAATTGCGTTTAGTTTTGTATCCATCTGATAAAAGAACTACAAAAATCTGGAATATTGAAATAGCACATTTGAAGCAGTAAGCATGTTACGAGAATGTTGAGATTGAAGGAAAACGTCAGGTGTAATGCAGTATGTCTAACCCCAGATTTGTACATCCAAATATCTATTTTTAAGAATCAATTCATTCGTGTATTATTCGATACAGAAGGCACTTCATCCAAAAATTGCTTTATTGTAATGTATTTTGATTGTAATTAATCGAATTAATCAGATGATCGAGAATTGCTAGATGTCCGTTTTTGACAATTTCATATCGAATTTTGAGGAAATCTATATTTAAAATCGCGAATTGAAGAAAGCAGTGCAGAATATAGGTAATATTTGAATGGAATTTAGAAAATGAATGCTTCTGAGCAAACCGCAGGTCCCCTCTAATCTGTTGTTTTCCTTCTTGAATTCAGCGTTTCACTCATTAGAACTAGCATAAATTCACCAGGTTCAGTATTTTTAAAATTGCGTTTTTGTATTAATTTCAATGCGTAAAACCTGCCTCCGCGACGCATGCTAGTACAGCAATGGGGGTACTGACATACATTTTATTCTGAGGTTAAGATGCATTATACGAATGAGAATATTGGCTAGTAATGTGCATTGTGCAAGATTTCGTGTCTTATCTTAAGCATGGACATGTATTGGACATGATGTACATGGAAAGGAATTAATAGTGTTTTGGAGTCGTGTATTGAGTCGGAACCGCGTAAGGTCGCATTATTCACTGAATGAAGTGATGGCATAGGGGAATGTGGAAATAATCAATATGATTACGTGGGATGTTATTTCACCGAGAGTTTATGGGGAAAATGATTGCCTTTATTTGGGAGAGAATTGTAGGCTGTAGAATACTTTTGGTGGAGTAAACAATTTTCACGAATTATCATGAACTGGAGGTGGAACTCTGGCTGCGTGGGTAATGTGTGAAAGTGCGAGTATCGTGATGGCGTTGGCTCCGTGGGTAATGCGTGTCAGTTTTGATTTTCGGTGGTATGGGTTATGTGTGTGTGTGTGACTTGGGGGGGGGATGGCGGTGCAGGTGTGGGTTATGTGTGTTTGTGAGAGACGAAGGTTTTCCGGATGGAGGTGGAGGTTAAGCTGTGTATGAGACTTGGGGGTGTTTGGGATGGCGGTGTGGGTTATGCTGTGAGAGACTTGAGGGTTTTCGGGGTGGCGGTGTGGGTTATGCTGTGTG
>JAPMOR010063813.1:175029-201816 GCA_026543865.1 Argiope aurantia
TGGCGGTGTGGGTTATGCTGTGTGTGAGAGAGACTTGTGGTTTTCAGGATGGCGGTGTGTGTGAGAGAGAGAGAGACTTGTGGTTTTAGGGGTTGGCGGTAGTGATGTGGGTTGTGGTTTTGAGTTGTGCATGCCCACTTCATTGTGGGAATGGGAAATCCTGAATGAGAAAATGGGTTGGGATCTGTGCACTGTAGAAGGATTTGTGGTACTTTTAATTATTTAAAGGATTTAGTTTCTCGTTCATGATCAATTGGGAATATAATTGGCGAGGTTGAAACTTTGTTTTAAAGTAGGAAAATTATTGAAAGAAAGTTCACTTCCGACTTTCCTGAACAAATTTTTTAATATGCAAGAACTTAATTCGTAATTTTAAACTATTTTGTATTTAAATCAAATTAATAGGCAGATTTTTTGGATGAATATATTACTAAATATACATGCTGAGTTTCCCCTTTTCTTGAATAATCGCAAACCAGAGGGAACATATAATCTAATTATATATTAATGATACATTAATTATTATATATAATCTAATAGCAACTCTTTGCTTAGGTCAGCTATTATAAACCGTAACTATTAATTGAAGTAACTTTTTATAGTGAAGGAAAAATAATCGGCGGATAGCATATAATGCACAATTTCCAATAATAGATTAAAACTATGTTTTCAATTGAATTCAAGATTTATTAGACAGAAATCCTGGGAAAACGCGAAGTTTTCCTTGACAGAATCCGATAAAAAAATCTACTCATAATTCTATTAAATTGATATTTCAATTTAAATATAACTTTTTAAAATATTTATTTTTTTTGGAATAATATTCGCTTATTCTCATTTAGGAAGGCATTGCAGTGAGTGACGGCTTATCGAGAATTAAGCGTACATCAATGCAATAAATGCAATAAAAAGTTGCCATTTAATCTTTCAAATTCCAACAAGCTGTTTTTGTCATCAAAAGCAGTAATGGCTCCGTGTCTATAAGGCTCAATTATGTGGCATTTCGTATATTAAACCATCTTTTCTCAGTTTGGGAGTTAAAATCCCCAACCTATAATATCTCGTTCATTTTTTGGTCTCCCGTACATTAACTATTCCTATAGTTGATGTAACAATTTGGAATCGCATTAAAAAAAATCCTAGTTTAATTCGATCTCGAATAATAAATCCTAATCTGACCAGGTATTGTTGATGCATATAATTTTTACTGAATAAAGTCGCCAAACTATTTGAATTCTGATACTTCAAGAATCTAGAAACTGTTTGTTCCATGCCACAATTCGGAAATGGAAGTTTGAATGGCTTTATGTGAACAAACTGTAATTGATTTTGAGTCGAAATTAATAGATTAAAAGTAATCGGTTAGAATAAGAATAAGATACACTTTTAGAAATGATTGCATTATGTTACTAAGCATTTGAGATAAAAATTGTACTAAATTAGGCTACTTCAAAATTGCTTGAAATAATTCAGATAAATTTCATGTTGTGCTTCTTTATACTTGAGTATGCAAAAAACATTACCCACTTCATAACGCTAAAAAATTGAAGTTGCCCGCTCAAATGTTTTTAAACTCTTGGAAACTTTCCAAGATTCATTAAAATCTGCACATTTAATGCGGAAGAAATATTTAATCTTTGAATATTCCACTCGAGTAGTTTATAAGTGACGAAAATGCCATAATTATGTGGATTTTACATGGTACAGTCTATGATCAAGAAAACAGCCGTGGCAGTTCTCTTGTGCCCACTTCTATAAATGAACAAAATGCATTAATGTAAATTTGAAGTCTTCCGAGTCAAAGCATCGGGAATCTTAGTGAAAAAAGCTTAAATCAAAGATTTGTAATACCAGAAATTTTATGTTGGGTTCCTTGGTTTTTTTCACACATCAATGGGAAGTGCAAAGTCTTCGAAATCTTAACGAAAAAATCGCCTGCAGATGTTGGATCTGTTCTGTAAAGAACACTTTTTATGCTGTTTACTGGAGACAATGGCCAATGCCTGTATGTAGAGCGAATGCCTATCCTCTTGACAAAATATGGATGGCAGCTGTCTGGATGGGCACAATTTTTTTCTCGTCTCGGACCGAAGTAATATCGGTAAGTTACGATATTTATAATCGTATCGTGATGATTATTGGATATAATCATACGATTATATCCATGGTAATTATAATTGTAAAAATGTACGCATTTTTTCTTTATTTATTGATAGACAGGACAACATGATCTATATCCATGCCATTTTGCTTCATAAAGGCACTCCGTCAAGCACCAGTAGTGTTGCTTTCTGTTCCATTCACACGCCTATCTACCCCCAATATGCTTAATGCGAGGAAGTATTTCTTTCAGATGATGTTGAAGGTGATAACAAAATTCGAGGGCAAGTAAGTTAGCTATTTAGATTAATACAACGGCATAGAATTTGGAAAACGTTTTTTAATTGGTTCTCGAATCTGCAAATCCGAAACATAATGATTCTAAAATATTTATTGAAATGGATGCAGTCCTTTCAGCTACTTCTCGTCATTTGAATTACCGGAATTGAAACAGGGTCATATATATTCTCCTGATACAGGACCTCGGAATAGTCGGCATGTGACGAATATCTGCATGTAATATTCACAGTGGAGCTACTGCGTGGCTGAAGAACAATTTCCAGTAATCTAATCCAGCGCAAATGGTAAGACAAAAAAGAATGCGTCTAGATAATTCCGTTTTGTTTAGGTATAGCGCATGAGAAACTTACTTTCTGGAATCGCCATACGTATTACTACTTAGAAAAAAATAATATTGCTTCGAACTTTCATTATTATAATAGCAAAAATACGCTTCTTGGGAAAATGATTCAATTCTTTTTTCCCAAGCATCTAAAAACATGATTCAGTAAAATTTGATTTGCAACCTTCCAAAATTGAATGTTTCTTAAATTAAATTTCATATTTCACTATGCAAATGAATCCTTTTTGAATAGCCTCATAACGTTGGTGAATAAAGTATATCGTTGTATTAATCAATTGTGCTTAACAGAGAATCGATAAATTGGACGCACCATAGGCCTTTGAGATCTATAGGCTAATTTGATGCAAATAGTCTATAGATCTCAGAAAAACCCGTTTTTCAGAAAGATTCGATTCAATGTTTGGATGAATTGTTTTACAAATGTTTTAAAATTCTGCAAGTGATTACAATCTCGAAAGAAAAAAAAATGAACTGATGTAAGAATCGACTACTTTCAATATTTTCAATTGAAATTAATATTGTTAATTAGCTCTGTAAATTTAATTTCATTGTTTTCAGGTTTTTGAATTATTGTAGATTAAGAGCAATTGTATATACACTAGAATTTTTAATGGATGGTTTCATATATACCATGTTAATTTAAATATTTAATCTTTTCAGATGCTGACATGTTTTAAATGAAGTGAACATGGTACAACGGATATCCGATGCTGTTAACAAGTGTATGTTGGAATTTGAATTCCTTGCCATTGAATCGGAGATCCAGCAGATTTAATTGATGGTTTCAGCTTGAACTATTATTTCAAGCTTTACAAAATCTTATCTTTAGGACCAAAAAGTAAAAGCTATCTGAATATGTATTAAAAGCGAAAGAAATTTTTGACCTCTGCATATTCTACACGAGTGGTTTTTGAGAGACGAGTGTCGGAAGTAGGCTGATTTCGCATGAACACTTTCGCACACATTTCAACAAATGAACAGAAAGAACAAATATTAATATTAATGATTTTTTGTAGTTACTGCAGTACGAACTTTGATAAGGCCGCTTCGAAAATTTTAATTATGCCAAAAAGATTCTTGATTTCCTCGTTTTTACTCAATTGAGATAAAATGTCATGTCCATCAACACCGAGACGAAATCGCCTGCAATTGATACTGGAGCAGCGAGCTGTGCAGAGAATAAATCTGTCGTCTATTTGAACAGTACCATAACACAATTATGTGGAATGAAGACCTTTTTCTGCTCCAGCAACAACTTCGTTCTATATGCAGAAGGTATCGGGATGGTCAGGAAAGAGCATCACCAATGCGATATCGGTAAGTTTATGCAAGTTGTAATTGTCACATTGAAATAAAGAATGTCTGGAATCATTTGATTTGATTATAAACGGGTAATTAGAGCTTTATTGTTAGGTATTCATAGATCAGACAATGTCGTTTTCCTGGTTTAAGAACATGCAGTCACCATCGATAATACGCCTTTCAAAATATTTTGGATGCAGTAATTATACATGAGCTATAATTTCTTAGAAATTATTGAAATATATTCAGTTCCTTTTACCTATCAACAGTGACCTACGTGTCATACGAGATTAATTTTTGTAAATGGCTGTCGAAGTAATTGGCCACCTGAGAATGGATTCGGCCTTGTCACTAGGGAAATGTTTCATAGCCGGAAACTGGCTCGGACCTTTCGTATAGCATGAGCAAAAGATGCACTTCTATTTCGTATCTCCGGTGAACTCATTATTTTGGAACGAATCAAATGCATTGCAATTGATATTTAATACATACAATATAAATTTTAATCCTTTACAGTGTATACCCATTACTACAATTAAGGTCATTCGCTTTGCAGTATGTACCGATTACAATTAAAGGACTAAAATTTCTGATTATAAAGAATAAGTGTATGCTTAGCTTCTGGAAGATTCTGGAAAGATAAAATGTTTATTTTTAAATCGCTTTTTAAAATACCAACTATTGCTATATTTAAATCTACATTTTAGTAGGATTTCTATTTTCGCTTCTAATTATAGCGAAATCATAAGCAAATTATTCAGGTTTTTGAATTATTAACGCAGATTTATCATGTCTATTCTGTCATTCAATAGTATTCTTGACTTTCAGATCTAATCTATACCGATTGAAATGCTTAAATTTCTTTTCAGATGTTGACATGTTATGACCGAAGTGATCATACCACAACGTACAGCATCTGAAGCTTCTATTAAGAGTCAATTGGAATTCAGAGCCTTTGGGGTTAATTATGTTCGGAAAAACAATCTATGCAGTCGGTTTGTAAAATTATGAATATGTTTATTACCAACAATAATTTGCTTGATGTGTATTTAATATCAAAAGCTATATCTGTATAGTGGAAATGTTCTTTCAAATGTAATGACCATCATTTGAGCGTATCAAAATCTTTCAAATGTCGCGTAGCATTTTAAGAACAAGATAGTAAATATTTTTATATTTTTCGAAATTTGGTGAAGCTTGAAGTGCATGGAATATTTATCATCCAAAACAAGTGTGTGGCATACCAATCGATATTTCATTTTAAAATTGTGTAGAAAGTTTCATATACCTACTTAAAGCGCCTTTAAAATATTGTTCTGCGTTCATTTCCTTCAAGAGTCGTACTTGATTTCTTCTTTGAGAAACAAGAATTTTTAAAACAATCGAGATCGATAAACATGTTCTGTGTAGGTAAATTAAAATTTAATGGTATAGTTGATTTTCCTAGAAATAATCGAAATCAAATTTCCACCAAGACTGAAAGTTTAATCCGTTATTTTTTCTTCAAAATGGGTAAAATTCTCTTTGAAGTTGCATTAGTAACCCATAATCCCTTATTAGAGCACAAATTAACAAACGGGACTTTCATTGTCCCAGCAATATAGGGAGAAACTGCCACAGAACTGTCATTTCTTTGAAATAAGAACTAAAATCATTTCATTTGCATAGTGCTTTCTTCTATTGTCAATTCCTTCAACCGTTTCATGCTTCGACTTTTCATCACCGATTATTATAACACAATATCAAAAATTGAATTTTATTTTTATGAATCGATTCACTGTAATTTCTTCATCAGCATAACGGCGTGTTATATAATCTCAATTTATTTACAAATATTATAAAAATTGTACTTTTTTTTTTTCATTTTGTACTGAATGTCTATGCTTGTGAAAGCAGTTTCACTATCTTGTCCATTTCTAGAACATCTTATGAAATGAGTCATCAAATGATTGAATATTTTTGATATATTGATTTGTAAATAGTTCTAGTATTTTCTAAATTTTTCAATTAATAAATATCTTAATATTCATTTTTCAAATATGGGTTTTAAGTATGGGAAAAATGTTTCATGCATAATTTTCATGCTTAATGTAATAAAATAGATTTTGCCTTTTTACCTCCTGTTAATTTTAACATTCGAAAAGGTCGTAAAATGCATGGTATTAATTATTCCACAATAGAAATTTAATAGTACATGGTATCGATATTCGTTAATTTAAATATGATTTTAATATTTCCTGAAATTTTACAGTAGTCTCAGATGATCAGGTCATTAAAATTAAGCATCTATTCGTTGCATCCATTTGTAGTTGAGTTTTAATCCAAGCTTTTACTATTGTTAAATTTATTTAAAATAAGCTAGTAATAGTTATAGTATATAATGAATTTTAAAATGCTAAATCTTGAATCCTTAAATAACTTATCATTTCGGCTTTTAATTTTATGCAAATAAAGGATATTTTGATTGGTTCGGTCGGCCAACCAATCAAAATATTCTTTAATTCTTACAAAGCATTTGATCACTGTGTCTGATCACCACGGTGATCAGTATGCCTATAGGAAAGATACGACCCTCTTTCATGATTAGCAGTAATTGAAATTTCTGAATCTTAACGAAATAAAATATCGGATTTGTTGAGAACAAAGTGAATGGATGAGACGAATGTTAAGTTAGTACCGTCTTTTTTATTCATAATAAGAGGCTTATTTTTTAGGAGCGTTCGATTCTCTAAAAACATTTCTTCTAAATTATAAATACTAAACTTTCACTTATTCTGTTTCCCACTACGTATTGATAAAGTTCTATTATAAATTTCGAAATGAAATTGATTCTGTAGGTATAAAATAAAATATGTTAATTTTCTTTAATTACATTTTAAGAATCAAAGTTTGCATTCAATTTTATGTTAAGCTAATGTTTCACTTTAAAAACTGATTTTATTATGCTTAATATACAGAATTTTGTTGCCTGTTCTGAGTTCTTAATTGAATGCATTTATATTCTACTTCTTATGTTGTGATAATATTGTAAATTATCTGATCTTTGTATATTAAACATGCAAATAAAGTCTGCATTTTGAATTCAATTTTGTATTTAATTACCAAATATTCTATACTCCTTTGTAATTGTTTTGATAATTTAATATTTCCTGGAAACTATTCCTCTAACAAATTCGTAAACTGAATTTAAATTTGTACATGCATCCAAGTCCTTTAAAAAATACTGAACAGATTCAAATTAAAAGTAGAAATTCATAAGATGAATTACTAATTACTAGTTTCTATCCTGTTCCTGAAATCATTGTTTCGATTTAAATAGAACATAAATATAATATTAGAAACTGGTCATTCTCTAGAAATACAGAAGTTGGCTAATTGAAAATTTTCTCTGGTTCTTTGCAACATTGCGTTCATTTAAATTTCAATGTCTTGAATTCGGATTCACCGTCATTCGAATATAAAGTTAATTTTTAACTCTTTGCATGTTCCTTCCCGATTGCAAGTGAAGTTTTAACATCTTTAATTTCGGAAAATTATTTACACTTTAAAATCCCGGACCGAGCTAGATGTAAATTGTACATTATATTTTGACGTTTTATGTCATTATCATTGCTCATTTTGCATATTAACACATCACGTACGGCGCTCTGCCCGCTCCTAGGACCCACACATTTTTGAACGCCCTAGAAGCATGCTTGGCAAGCAATAGGATGCATATATGCTTATGTTTAATTTGCGTTTACTTTATGTAAATAATAATACTAATCTTAAATATTACAATATATTTTGTATTAAGTATAGAAGAATTTTATATTTTAACTAGTATTTCAGACTTGAACAATGCTTTAGAGTGCGATATTGGGTAAAGCATATTTCCTTGTGCATTGGTGTTCGGCACGATTTGCAGCAGTATCTTGCTTTTAAGGATTGTTCAATTTTCTCGTTTCGTGTCCCATCTGTTTCTAACCGCTCTCGAGTTTTCTCGTGTTGCTTATCCCGTCTGCTATTGCTTCATATACGACAAAGTTACGAATTTAGAACGTACAAGTTTGTCCAAAAACCTACGAGTTCTGCTGCTAACGAAGATCTCGTCATCCGTATACAATGTGTTAACGTTTATTTAGAAATGGGTTGAATATTTCCTATTTACGATATTAAAATAGGCTACTCTTTAACTATGTAAACTGTCTGCCATTTTCATTTAAAATCTTGCCCTTTTCTCTTTCTATTCTGGTTATTTCGATTTTATCTACAATTTGTATGTTCTGGGTAAATGGAATTTCTAATACAGTAATAGAATTTTCACTCCTATTAGTTGAGAACCCTATATAATTACATTAAAGCTGTTTGTTAAAAGTCAAATTATTAGGAGATGACAGTAGGGCTTTACATCTTTAAATCATTCATCATTAAAATTATCATTGAATCTCTGAATTTGCCATTTTTCAAGAATTTAAAGATTTCAATTTTTTATTTAAAAATTCACCCAAAAGAAAGGAAAAAAAATGAAATAAAAACTAAATTCTCTCAGAGACTCTGGACATGCGCAGATTTACTCGTTCTGCTATACACATGGCGTTCAAGCAGGGATTTCGCCATTGCAAAATATACCAAAGATTGTACATAATGCTTTAAATTGAGTCTTTGGGCGGCTCGTATATTGTGATGTGGTTGGAGAGACAAGCTATCAATAAGTAGGCGCGGGTTCGATCCGCTGTCTAAGGATTCCTTTTTCTTTATTTTTTAATTTTATGTTTAGTGAAAACTTATTTTTCTTTCAAATTTCTGATTTTTTATAGAATTTAAAAGGTTTTCAATATTTTATGAAAAAACTCTTCCAAAAGGAAGAAAATAATGAAATAAAACTCTAAATTCTCTCAGACATTCTGGAGTGCGCAGACTTATTCGTTCTGTTATACACATGACTTTCATGCAGTGATTTGCACCATTATAAAATATACCAAAAGACTGCACATGTGGCTTTAAATTGCATCTTTGGCCAGCTCTCGTAGGTTTTCCTGTGGCATGAGTGGCAAGCTGTCAACCAGTTTACGTAATTTCGATCCGCGGTTTAAGAATTCATTTTTCTTTCACTTTTTTTTAAAATTTTATTTATTTATTTATTAATTTTTTGTTTAGTGGAAATTATAACTTTTCTTTCCGAGTTCTAATATTGCTTTCAAGAATTTTAAAAAATCTCACTGTTTTTAAAAATTCTCCTAATGTAAAATAAATAATGAAATAAAAGTCTAAATTCTATCAGAGATTCTGAGGCATGCGCAGCCTTATTCGTTCTGTTAGACACATGGCTTTCATGCAGGGATTTGCACCATTATAAAATATACCAAAAGACTAAGCATGTGGCTATAAACTGCACCTTTTGGATGGCTCGTGTGTTGCCCTATTATGAGTGGCAAACTGTCAACCAGTAGTCGGAGATTCGATCCGCAATCTAAGGATTCGTTTTTCTTTCACTTTTTATTTTTTCATTTTTTTTCATTTTATGTTTAGTGAAAATTGTTAGTTTTCTTTCCAAGTTCTGATATTTTTTCAGGAATTTAAAAAGATTTCATTTTTTTATTTAAAATTACATCCAAAAGAAAGGAAAATAATGAAATAAAAGTCTAAATTCTCTCCGAGATTTTGCACATGGGCAGACTTACTCGTTCTGTTATACACATGGCGTTCATGCAGGAATTTGCACTGTTATAAAATATACCAAAAGACTACGCATGTGGATTTTAATTCCCTACGTGAGTGACTCGTACGTTGCAATGCTGACAACCAGTGACCAATGATTGGTTGCCAAGCTGTCAACCAGTTGACTCAGGTTCGGTCACTGCTCTAAGGATTCGTTTTTCTTTCACATTTTACATTTTATTTAAAATTTCACGTTAATTTATTATTATAAATTTTTTGTAAAATTTCACGTTAAGTGAAAAAAATTTCCTTTCATATTGTTATATTTTTTTAAGAATTTAAATAGATTTTAATCTTTTATTTAAAAATTGTTCCAAAATAGGGAAGTTATTCAAATTAAAGTTTAAATTTTATCAGAGATTCTAGACACGCGCAAACTTATTTCTTTTTTGATATATACGTGGCCTTCATGTAGAGATTAGCACCATTATAAAATGCAAAGGATTGCCCATGTAGCCTTTAAATTCCATTGTTGGATAGTTCGTATGTTGTCGTGTGGTCCGAGTGTCAAGATGTCTTTTTGTTGACGCAGTTTGGATCCCCGTTGTAAGGATTCGTTTTTCTTTCACTCTTTTTCTTAATTTTACGTTTAGTGAAATTTATTATTTTTCTTTTCAAGTTGTGATATTTTTTCCACAATTTAAATACATTTCATTCTTTTATTTAAAAATTCTTCCAAAATTAAAGAAATTAATGAAATAAAAGTCTAAATTCTCTCAGACATTCTGGATATGCGCAGTCTTATTCGTTTTGTGGTGTATTGGAATGCGCGAAAATAGAACCTGGGACCACTTTCACCATACGTTCGGTTATAAATATGGCATTCATGCATGGATTTCCACTGTTATAGAATATACCCAAAAAGTGCACACGTGGAAATTTGGATGGCTGCTTTTTTGCTATGTGGTCCGAATAGCAAGTTGCCAAGCAGTTGATGCAGGTTCTATCCATGCTCTAATGATTCAGTTTTCTTTCATTTTCTTTTCATTTTGTGTATTTTTTTTAAATTTTACGTTAATGAAATTTTTTTTTTCTTTTTAAATTCGTAAGTTTACGCAAATTTCAGATGAGCGAGATCAGGGTAATCGGAGTTCGAATAAGCAAAGTCTGGATAATTAGATTTCGGGTAAGCGGGGCCCGCATAATTGAAGTTTAGATAACCGAATTCCGGATAATCGAATTAGCGAGTTCGGGATTATGGAAAATAAACGAAGTTCTGAAAATTATGGTCTAGAATATCAAGCCTCCAATAAACAAGATCCGGATACTCGGAGTTCGAATAAATCCTGTTCGGATTACTGAAGTTTAGGTAAACCAGATTCGGATTATCGGAGTTCGAGGGTAGGTGATGTTCATGTAAGCGAGATCCGTATTATCGGAGTTCGGATTGTTAAGTTCTAGATTATCAAAGTTCGGATAAGCGAGGTCCAGGGAATCGAAACTCGTATATGTGAGGTTTTGATTATCGTAGTTCAGATAAGCCAGGTTCTGATTAACAATGTTCGGATCAGCGAGGTCCGTGTTATCGGAGTTGGGATAAGCAATGTCCAGATAATCGAAGTATGGATATGGTCGATGATCTCCAATGATCCGAGAATTATTGAAAATGTAATGTTAGGATTATTGAAGTTTGGATAAGCAAAATCTTGTTAATTGAGGTCCTGATTATCGGAGTTCGAATAAGCAAGTTCCGGATAATCAAAGTTCTGATATAGCGAGGTTTGGATTAGCGAAGTTCTGATGAGCGAGGTCCGGATAGTGTTCGCATAATAGACGTCCGGACAACAGGAGTTACTCTTTATGCGATGTATCAGATGTTATTTCTCAGTACTGAGATCCTAACAAACAATTTCTCTTCTGGTTTAACCATGCCTTTCTGTGCTAACCAAGCATTTCGATGGCTTTAAACCGTAGAGCCCCTCTAGGCCTCTTTCTCTCTGTCATGATTCAAAGAAATTGAAGAATTGTCCTAGAGATTATGATTATGTAGAAAATAAAACTGTGTTCCTCAGCTAGCAATAAGCCCATAATATTTTAGAGCGCATTATTAAATGTTGTTATACAACAGAATTCTCCTAACACATAGATTACTTAAACATTCGGATCCTTCCCTTATCTTAACAGATCAAAAAATTTGTTAAACTTGAAGAAATATACATTTATTCTTAAATTATAAAAATTCTCAGAATTATTCATTTTAGAACATTAATACAAAAACCTTCAGTTTAATGAAAGATTAAATATTAAGATATGCTGAACATATCTGTAAACTTCGTATATTTTAAAACCCATCGATTGTTCCAATTATATTTCCCCTTTCTTTTTTCCATCCCACATTATTTTAACTCTTGATCATGTTGGAGGGGGCCTTCAAACCCGGAGCCCGGTGCATACATCCACTGCACTCCTCAGATGGCCGGCTCTGCACTTAATCTAGAAATATAATGAAAAAAAAATAATCCGAGAACCTAAAGTTGAAGGAGTATTTTTAATAGGTGATGATACAAAAAAAAATGTTTAAATTGGGCTTTGGCTTTGACTCTCTAAATGGCTCTAGCTCTAATAGCCATGTCGTCTCTCTAGCCGCACCATTAAATATTGAAAATAACTCATGGAATATCTTACGAGCTGTATAGCTACTTCAGATTAGCATCCAAAATTACATTCGATCAGGGATTGCGTCCCAAATCTTTTCCCTTGTGTCCTTGTGCGAGCAGTATAACGTATTTTCCCTGTGGAAATATAATCAAGTGAAAATTTCGAGAACAAAGTAGAGAAATCAATTCTGGATTCTAACGAAATTGTTTCCCCCAATAAAGCAATGCTCAAAAAATATGCTTCATCATGAATATATGTTAAGATACTACAAAATGATTTGATCTCTAAAATTAACTTGTTATAATGTGAGTCTTTATAAAACGAAGTGATACTTTTAGGAGCGAAGAGTATTGTTATGAAGTGAGATGATGTTAGCGAGAAAGCGTGGTGACTGTAAACGAATAATAACAGAAAACTCTTGGCGGCTGTCTGTAGTTGTGATAGTATCCCCGTCTTTTTTAATAACATTCTATATTTGCGAAGGTATTGTGAATATTCAGATTTATTTATCAAAATAGACCAATCTTTTTTACACTTTAATATCTTATTATTAAATAAATAAAAGCTTTTTAGTGATTATAATCAGTAAATGTAATGTAGTGAATTCTCGAGTATGTTCATATTCTAATTTTTTTTTAGTATATTGATATATTTTTTAATATTTCAGTAGTTGCTGTATTGTAAAGAATTGTACCGCAAAAATTATGTCGTATAATCTTGTAATTAAACTGGTATTGCTATTTGTGATAATTGATGAAATATTTTTTGTTAATTTAGTTTGTCTTTTTTGTCTCAGAACATTTCATGAACAAAACATAATGATTTTTTTTATTTCTGACTATTTCCTGTTGATTTAATTTTATTTTCTTTGTAACAAGCTTCGGCATTTCATTCCAGGCTCATTGTTCTCTTTTTATTTAATCTTAATATGAAGTGACATCTTGTGAGAAATATTTATGCTAGACTTCAATGTTTATTGATTTCATTGTTACTTTGCTGTTAATAAGGTTCTACGCAAAAATTTACTGCAAGTTATAGTAATGGATATTGATGCCCTTATTAACAGTTGAGGTTCTGCTATTAGAAAATTATCAAAATAGAATGTTTAATAATGCAGGGTAGGTGTTATTCTAGTGGATTAGTAAATATTTTTTAGTTCTTTACTTGAGATCAGGATAAATGCCCCAAGATTGTGCATTTTGCTAAAAAAAGTAATTGTGTCGAATGATTTTATCTATAATTGGACATTAATTACTAATTATGTTCAACAAATGTACAACATTAGGTTTTTATAAGTAAATATAAAAACTGTTCATATCTTGCACCAAGCAATTCTTTAATTAAGGTTAAAAGTCAATGAAAAACAAGTTGAGGGTGTATAAGAAAAACAGAATAAAATATAAATACATAGGTGCATATGCAACATATAAAAATACACAAATATCAGTATTCAAACAAGCACATAAATTACTTCAAATAGAATTCCATAAAAATTTAATGTCAAAATTTCAATCTTGAAAACATTTCATAGAAATATATGTGGATTCAAGGACACATATTGGAAGAGAAAAATAATGAAGGGGGAAAAAACAAGGGTTTTGTAGAAAACAAAATAAAAAGTAAGAATATTACTGAGTAAAATACTTTTACATTAAATGTGTATATTTTAAACTATAGTATTTTTGTTTACAAATATGGGTACATTTTGCAAAAGATGAGAAAGAGAACATAATTAACAAATGGAATCGGAATAAGTAGAAAATCCTTTATTGAAATGCCAAATTTTTGTAGGAATTTTCTGGCAATCCTGTGCATTCAGGTATCGAAAAATATGTACTATGTCAAATTTCTCTGAAGGAGCACCCACTGGTTTGTTGCTAAAATCTTTTTGTTTATCAAAATCACCATGACAAATAAAAAACTGAGTTACTTTAAAAGAGCAGAACAAGAATGATTTTTCATGCAAATTTAAATTTAGCCTTTGAAAGAAACCTTTTTTGTATGATTTATTTTATCCTTATTTGCTTTAATTATATGAAGAAATATTATATGTTATTTTTCTCAGATATTCTTGATTGATTTCACTAATTGGTCTACCTTAAGTCAGGAAACCATTAGTAATAAATAGCACAGTGTATTATTGATAGTTTGAAAATTTCATAATTCATTCCACAACTGTTTTTAGTAAAACTGAAGATCAGCTTGCACTTTGTTAAATATGGGAAAAATGTAATTGATTTGGCTTTTCCATTTAAGTTTTTGATCTATAAGTACTCCAATATATATTTATTGACAAAAGTAGTATCTGCTAACTTCTTGTGTATTTATTTATTTATTTAATCCAATCATTTATAAGGCACTTTAAAAAAAATAAAAGGAATTACATATAGTACACATTAGATATTAAAAAGATGCTTGGAACTTAAATGTACATACTCTAACTTGTGATCTATATTATTTAATTGTATACATATCCTCTATAGACATTCTGTCTCCAATAATGATAAATATGGTACAATCCTGCTTTTGTCAGTTACAAATACAATATGACTCAACACTAATTTATTCTGTTGGCTTCCTTCTATGGTTTAATATATTCATGTCATATCAATATGTTTCAAATGTCTGGTAAAAAAAAAAAGTCAGAAAAAGCCAAGATTTTCTACATCTGTCCCACTTCTGATTTTTGTTAACTTATTATGTATTTTCTAAATATTTATTTCAGTTATTCCTAAGAAAATTTTAAAAAGAAAAATACATTTGTTAGACATTAAAAATGTACTTGTAATATGTAATGTTGTACATGCATCATTACATCAACAATTTTTCATTCCTGGATAACAGTGAGAATATTATTCCTAAAAACAATGTTTTTACAGTTGAAAGAAGTAAGATGTAATCATTTATTATAATATTTCACAGAGTACTGCAAGAAACTTGCCTCTGTTAATAGCCATTTTCCCAATAAGAGTGTTTAATTGGAAGCTCCTAATGCTGATTCTATTGTTCTGCTCTACAACTGGAAATTTTTTTCTTCGAGCATACTTAAAATACATGGCTACCAAACATTATTAAAAAGCTTTTTTAATGTCTTAGAAGATAAAAGTAGTTGCAAGTTTTTTATAGTTAAAAATATTTCAGATTTTATTTAAAACATCTTTAGTAGACTTGTGGAAACCAATAGTGTTTCTATCTATATAAATCTTGCTGTCTAAGTTACCAGTTTTTTTCTATTGATGAATAACTTTTCCAAGACATTTTCCTATAATGTTATGAAAACTAATGCATATTATATTGTCACTATGTTGCATCCTAAATTGATTTTTTTTTTTTTCATTATCAAAAGCATCTGAAGACCAGATTTTATTTTTAACTGAAATATATAAGATTTTTATATATATGTAATATATTTATTATATTTTTAATTGAAGTTTTGATCACATTAAAAAATTTAATTACGATTTAGAAAAATAATTACAAAATAATGATAATATGGTACAGAATGGTTTAATTATGATGCAGAAAAATAATAAAATATTCTAAAATTTAAATAACTAAATTAATCTGTCTGGTCTGAAATATTAGTTTTTAGAGTGGAATAATAATTTAATGGAATCAAATAACTACTGATATTATAATTTTTTAAAAAAATGTTTATGCTGTTACAAAATATTGCATCCTATAAAAGTCCTAGTATAGAAAATGCATTCTAGATATTATAAATATATCCTAGATATAATAAGATATTTATACATCATAGAAAATATAAATATCCTATGAAAAATATTACAGCATAAAACTTTAACATAGTTAATAATTATAATAAAATATTACAGCATAACTTAACTTTAACATTCAAATGATTCAAACTGAACTGACTTTGCTATGTACCTCATGTAAGCCAATCAGAATAATTTGTGTTAATGGTACCAGTAAATTTAAACTAGCACTTTTATTTTTTGTGATATGTTGCAGTTTATCTAGGAGAAACTACTAGAAAATTTAATGTTTTTTTGTTTTTTTTTTTTGTTTTTTTCAAGATTAAAACTAGATTGCTTTAAAAATATTTTTTTTAGACTTCATCGTTATATTTTACTTCTTATTCCTCTTCTATTTTCAGAAATTGCCCAATTTCTCAAATTGATTGAATTATTTAGAAATGGATATAAAAACATGGAATGATTTGAATCTTAGCCCTGGTGTGCTTGCTGCCATACAAGATTTAAAATTTGAATCACTTACTCCTGTACAGGTAATTATTTGTAATTTAATATTGATAATTTTTTTTCTTATATTTGTGATAACTTGCATCTTGTTCAGTTGGCATTATTAAGTGTATTCATCATTCAAATGATTATTTGTTATTGAAATAAAATCAAGGATATTAGTTGCTGATGTGTTTTTTCCACTAGCTAAATTGAAAGAAGAAGAAAAAATGCCTTTTTAAGTTTATTTCTATTCAAAATATTCTTATTTCAAAAAGGAGGAAACAATGAATTGATTAATAACTCAGTTGTTTAGTGAAGTTTAGAAGCAATTATGAAATATTTTAAATTGTCTTTCTATCTTCACTTGTTAGGGAATTAAGGGAAGATGGGCTATGAGAATGCATTATGTGTAGATTGGGATTGACAGAAAGCTGGCTATCAAAATTCAGGTGCTGATTAACAAAATTTGAAAGCTTTTATCAAAGAGATTTTTATCATTTTCTCTAAGTTATTCTATAGCAAAGCCAATGATTAATTTAGATGACCCTGTATGTATAACAAATTTTATCTTTGCTTTCTTCTACTTTTGAGGTGTTGTTAGAAACCTACTATCTCAAGTAAAAACAAATGTGATTTAATTAATAAAAATAAAAACACTATTTTTATACAAAAAAGAGTAAATATGGAAAGCTACTGTTTATTAAATCATAATTATATGTGTAATCCCACATCTCAGAAATAAAAAATTATGCAAAAAGTTTGCGTGCGCGCAAGAGCAATATCTCTAGAACTCCAAAATGTTATATAATATATGTTACATAAGTTTGCAGACGAGTGACCAACAAGATGACAGAATTGGAATTAAATTTATTTTTCAATGGAAGAGCATTGTTTGTACATGGCAGTTTGAAAGGCAGAATGCATTTGTTCGCATCAGAACACAAGGGTGAAGTGTGAAAAATTTTCCCTTTATGTTTTTACAAAGAGATTTTTATAGAATTTCTTTGACTCTTGTCGATTCACTGAAGGGAATCTATGGCATCTTTAGAAGGAATGCTGTAAGTGATAGGGATTTTTATGCCATCTCTTGCAGTGTGAGAATTATAGAGTCATCAATTTTTAGAGTGGATCTTAAGAATAATTAAATTCAAATTTGGAACAGGAAGTAAGAGAAAATTTTAGAATATAGTTATATGAGCTAATTTAATATAAAAATTAGAAAAATAATTAAGATTTAAATTTGTTTAAGAAACACTCATATATGTATATAGCATTTGAAAAAGATTTGATTTGGAGCTCTAAGAACTTTATTCAAAGAAACTGCATGGGTTCCCCCCCCCATATTTATGTTTTGGGAATCGTTGCAATTGATAGTATTCTTATAAGGTATTTACATAAAAGATAATATCTTGTAGAAAAGAATGATGAAGATGTTCACTTTAAATGTGTTTCTTCAAAGAATTTGTTTTCAGAATAAAATTTAAAAAATATTCTTGCTAAATATTTCTGTAGATATTTATTTCCTTTTTTTCCAATTATTAGTGTGATTTCTTTTTCCATAGGCTGCATGTATTCCTCTCTTCCTCTCCAAAAAAGATGTTGCTGTAGAAGCTGTGACAGGGAGTGGGAAAACACTGGCATTCCTCGTGCCCATGTTTGAAGTTCTCTTGAAATATGCTCCTTTCAAAAAATTAGATGTAAGTATTATCTTTTCTCTTGATTAAGGATTATTGAATATTTAGTATTCAAGCCATTATGGATATAATGAATATTTGATATTCAAACATTTTGCTAAGTATTCAGTTTATCCAGATATTTAACAGATATATTTAGTTGAATTAATAGTTGGCTGAAACTAAAAGTTTAATTTTTATGTTTTGTGATATCCTACACATTGATTATACTTATACCATGATTGTTCTCAAGGTTGGAGCAATCATTATATCGCCAACACGCGAGCTTGCAGCTCAAACAGCGGAAATAGTTGACATATTTTTGAACCGAATTCCAGAATTTACCAGCATCTTACTAATTGGTGGAGAATCTGTTAATGCAGATATTTCCAAAATATTAGAAAATGGGTAAGAAACATCTTTGTACTTTTTTTTAGGGAATAATGAGAATTCTTGGCAAAATTAGCAATTAGCCTCAATCAGTTTCTTAAAATTTTCTTCTTTTTTGATCTTTTTACAAAATAGAAATCTTGAATTTTTTTTTCTTTTGTTATATTAAATTTTTCTCATTATAAATTATGCTTTATATATTTTGAATGTTGTTGCTATTATTAAATTCAGATTTTTTTTCTTTTTTTGTAGGGCTAACATTATTATAGCTACTCCTGGGAGATTAGCAGATCTTTTTAATCAAAACAACACTTTAAAACTTTCAGCCTGTGTGAAAGCTTTGGTAAACAAATTTTCTTTATTCCCAATATTTTAAGTTGTTAAAAATATATCTTTAACAATTCCAATAAATATCAATTTAGTTATTATATTTTTATATACTGATGTTCCTATACTAATTAGTTATATTTTTTTAATAAAATATTGGATGTTCTTATACTAAAATTATGCATAATTAGTGATATATTCATATAATAATGAAGAACTAGTTCTGATTCTAGTTTAAATAAGAAATTTTTAAGATTCTAGTTTAAATAAGAAATTTTTAATATTTTTTATGGCATAATATTATTTTTATTGAAGCACTGATAAAAAAATAAACTAATTATGCAATTATTTGTTATGGAATATTATATTAAAAATTAAAATTTTACATATATATATTCAATAATTATCCTACTTCAAAAGCAATAAATATTCAATTTCATTCTTGCTGTCAGTATAAATTTGAAACATGGAGGATATATATTTAAATATGTTTACCATCTTCCAAAATTGTATTTAGAATAATAAAAGTATACCAAAACAGCAAATGCTCCTCTCCTCTTCATGTTAATAACTGAGAATTTTCAGTCAGAGTGAATGCTGATTAAATATCTAAAAATTCCTGGATGCATGTGAACTTCAACTTATTTAATTCACTTCATGTAGAAGATTGTTATAAGGAATTCTTTTTATGGTGTAAATTTCATGTGATTTTAACATTTACTTTACCTAAAGAAATGCATTAAATTTTATAATATATATTCAAAGCAACTACTTTGATACTGAGAAAATACTCTCAAAGATAAGTTAGGGATAAACTTTATTTTGTCCATACAGGCATGTTATTGATTAGTTGTTTTATGATGAGTAGTGTTGCATTTTTTTTAATTAAGTCTTAAAAATAATTTTTCTCATATTATTATTACATAATAGATATTATGGATTTAAATGTAATATCTTAGATAATTGATAATATAATATGCAAAAGAAAGTCTTACAGGATTTTTTAATTAATATTATTCGAGATATGCCAGTGCTTGGACTAGAAAGGAAAATCGATCCCAATTCCAGAAGCAAAGTTTCTAGGGAAAATTTTGCTCACTCTAACAATATTCAAATTAATTTTGTGGATCTGCTGGCTAATTTGGTTACTTTTTGTTCATATGAAGTATGTGATTTTTTCGTATATCTCTGTACCAGACTATTCCTACGCATTATTAACATTTCAGATACCTAAGCAACTGTTTACTATGCTAACTGTTTTTAAAGAATGCATTTAAAGTATATTATTAAAATACATAACTTTTTTTACAGGAAATTCTGATATTAGATGAGGCAGATAAATTGCTAGACATGGGATTTGAAAAAACGTGAGTAATTCTACCTGTATATTAATATAAAAGAAAGTATTTTAATGTATAAATGCACTTAAAAAATAGTCATTAAATTTAGATGGGGTGATTTTATTTGTATGTGCATTCATGACTATTAGTTAACTGGGGTATTTTGAAATTTTTTTTTTTTAAATGATAATAGCAGGACTTTTGTGATTCAGGATGTGATATTTTCCTAAATAATAACTTTTTTCAAACAATGTATTCAATAAATGTTTGTTTGATGTCATCTGTAAAATTAGAAATTTTTGCCATCTTTGAGCTAATTTAAAGTAGGATTAAAATATTGCAATACATATCTGTTTCATTAAATTAGATTAAAATTGCATTCTAATTACTTATAATATGAAAATTTCTTCATATGCCTGCTGAAAAAAAAATTAAGCTCACAACCTTCACAAATTTGTGATTATTCTTGTAATATTGAGATGTGAATTGTGTATATGCATATTAGAATTTATTCAAAATTTGAAATAAATAAGTTATTACTATAAGTATATATTTACTAAAAATGATTTGGTGAAATTGATAAAGATTTAGGAAATGAAATGAAAATAACATAAATACACTAAATTGAATTATATTAAATGAGTGTTTACTGAAATAAATTAGTTATTAAACAAGAAATCAAAATTGTCTATGCTCAAGCTTTAAAAGTGTCCATGTCCAGTTGTTGAGTTCTTTGTACTAATCTCATATCCTTAAAATAGTATTCCTTTGTCAATAACTGTGAAATTATTTTTCATTCTTCTGTGAGTATTCTAGTAATGATATTTTGTGCTAATAACTCACTGATATATATCTATATTATTATACACAGGTTGTTGTCTCAAAAAAGTAGAGCAAGCTTTCATTTTACTAAATATTACTTTTTTAATATCTCAGTAAATTTTACTAATAAAAGCCCATGTCCTTATAAATGAGTGTAAGAAAACATTATACTCATTGACGGTTTTTCTGTATGGGGAAACACTTATGGATTTTTTAAAAACTTTTTGTAATTATTCTCTATAGAATTCAGATTATTTTCATATGTTATTGTACCTTTTTGAGGAAACTTTGTAGTATATATCTAATAAGAATTAAGGAAATAAAAGCTTGTTCTGCTGTTTTCGGATAACCTTCATATATAATGCATTCATCAAAAACTAAATTTTTTCATTTTCTATCTGTCTCATATTGTTAATAAATCTATATTTTTGTGGTAGTATTTTTAAATTTCCTGCCTGCTTAAGAAGTTCTGTTTTTCTCTATAGAATCAATACTATCCTTGGGTATTTGCCTAAGCAGCGGCAAACAGGTCTCTTTTCTGCCACACAGACGAAGGAGATGGAAGACCTTATACGAGCTGGTATGAGAAATCCTGTGTGCATTGCAGTGAAGGAGAAGGGTTCCGCTGTGCAAAAGACACCAACAACCTTATCTAACTTTTACATGGTGTGTTTGTTAATTCATCTAATAGAGCATTTAATAAATAATGAGTTAATTGATCTGAAGCAATATTATTTCAGGTTAATATTTTAATGTAATTTTTGAAATATTTATTTAGTGGAATACCAAATGAATTCATAAAAATACTAATTTTCTTGTAAAATACTAGCATTCTCATAAAAATACGATTTGTGAGAAACAATTTTTGGATCACCACTTCAAACCTCAACATCCAGTTGGAATTCATTTTAAAACGAAGTGTTTGATTTCTTTATTTCATCTTTAAAATTAATAAATGGAATATGTTCTTAATTTCTTTTTTTCACTAATAATTCATTGTTCAGCTTTTATCAAGTTGAGCAATAAAAAAATTTCCAAAATTTTGTAATGGGTGTAATTATGTTCTCTTTTTTCTTCATTTTTGAACCATGCTAGAATCGAAACATGTCCCAAAATGGAGTTTTGTGTCCCCAGTTCTCAGACTATGCATTAACTAATAATATTATATTTCTAAGTACTATATTGTATAGAGATTATTTATGATTGATGCATTAAAATAAGAAAGCCTCTTTTCCCTCTATCTATAAAAGTAATTATATATTGTTTATGTTTATTCTGCATTTAAGAGTGCATGCAGTGGTTATATTTAAATCCAGACCACTTTTATAGTACAGAAATGAGTAATTTCAAAATTAAAGAAAGTATGGGAAATGGTAATATCTAGCTATGATATCTATCAAAACAGAAAGATTCATTGTTTACAATTACATCTGGGAAGTAGAAAGAGGAGGGGGGGAACCTTTTCCATTTTTATGGCCAAAGATTCTTCAAGCTGGCGTTTTGGAAAAAGCTATGCTATGTATTATTGAACCCAGTGAATATGATCCTAATATATTTATTCAGTTACAGAATATGCTCAATGTGCATTCCTTGGTCAGGAATTATGTATTGAACGTGCATTATAGTGTGTTCAATGATAGTGTGATGCAATTCACAAGGGAATTCAGCAACATGACATGTAATGCCGGCTTTCAATTCAGGTAAAGTCCTAATTCCTTTTCCATAAACGGTCTTTTAGGAATCTCCACAACCAGAAATCACCGGGGTTTAAGTCAGGTGAATGAGGAGGCCAGGCATCCAGAAAACTTTGGATATTACACAATTCTTGCCAAAGTTAGAAAGAAGCAGTTCTTTGACTTAGCCAATATGAGGTGTTTCTCTATTTTGCATGAAGAAATTGTTTCTGTAAAGTAGGAATGACTTGCTGTCGAAAAAGTTCACAGTACCGAGTAGACAGAACACATTTATTTAAGACCTTGAGGAGTGAGAGCTTCAAAGAAAAAGGGCCTGAAGCTAAAGTCAGTAGTAAATCCACATCATGTAGTCACATAATCAGAATGTAGTGGCTATTGGTTCAGGACATTAGGAGTGAAGTCCTATATGCAGGAATTTTGATTATTCGCAGCTCCATCTAAAGAAATGTACGCGTTATTTTGCCAAAGAATTTGCCAAGCCATGTGTTATCAACATCCATTCTCATCAAAAATCAGTTAGCAAATTCATAGCGTGTTTGGAGGTCTTGAGGTTGCAGAATTTGCACCACATGGTTCTTATACGGATACTAATTTAAGATGGATTGCAAAAAAATTTCGTACCGTTGACCACGGAAACGCCACACTTGCTAAAGAATATTGGAACTGGAAGCTTTTTCAACCACAGCAATAGTAATTTCTTCGACAGTTTCATTCACAATCCATTTCTGCCCTCTCCCTGGAAGCACACTCAAGTCTCTTCAGATTTCATAATCATCTTCATCAAACCATTCTTCAACCTGGGCCCTTTTCGCTGTTTCATTAAATGATAAAATTCATGCAGTGCCGCTAAACTGTTGCTGCCATTTTGATAAAAAATAATTTTACCAGTAAAGTTCGATCTTTCTTCTGTACGGGCATGATTAACAATGACAAAGGTATGTGGAATGATTTTTTGGGCTCTGACTGCAAGTCTCTTTTGACTAATTTTACATAAGGGCATTTTTTAAGGCCATCTGATTGTCAAAATTTGGATTTTTTTTTTCTGAAATTTTTTTGCTATAGTCCATATAACCTATATACCAAGTTTCATCAAAATCTGATAGGCAGAATGGGTTCTAGAGAGGTCTGAATTGGGTCAATTTAATTATAATGATCCTGCATTTTAGGTGGTTAGGTTTATTAGAGTTTTAAACTTTGAACAAATTCTTTCTGGATTTCAGTAAATATACTGCTTGCTTTCCTGAAATCTGCTTTGCCAGTTATGATATGTGTTAAGAACAAGATTATAATTTGGATTGTAAAACTAATATGAAAATGCAATTTAAAAAATTATTTTTATCAATAACTTTAATATTCTTCATAATTTTTTTCTTTGTATTATTTTTCAGGTTTGTATATGTTTATATATGTTTGATATTCGTACAGAATTCTTGTTAGAAAGGGTATTTAAAATATTTTTAAAATTTATTAAATGTAGAAAAAAATATTTATTCAATAAAAAAAAAATGGTATCATTGAACAGATCATTTTTTGTTAAAATCATTTTTGTACTATAATACTTTTGGAATTATCTTAATTTTTAACTAATTAAAATTTAAAAAAAGACCCTGTGGCATTTTTCAAAGTAGATCTGACCTATAGAGCACGCACACATTCATATTTATCATAATTTAAAGCTATGTTTATTTGTTTTGGGTTTGTATGGAGTATAGAAATGCACTTTTGCATCTGAACTTTTGATTTGCACTTTCATTATGATAAGCTCATTTTAATTTTATAAATCATTACAGAAATGCTTTGGTAAATATCCAGTTATTTTCTTGATCAAATTACAGTATTCATTAATCTTCTTTATATTTTAAATATCCTCCCCCCACCCCACCCCTTTATTTTTATTCTTAATATTGAGTCTGTGTATAATGAATAACTTAATTTGAATTCTAACATTTTACATAGTTTTAAATTTTCAACATTTTGCCTTTACTATTTTTTAAAATTTTCTTTAGATAGATTTCATTATTATTTAGTTTATATAATTTAATTACTGGTAATATATAAATAATGTGTTTTATTATAGGTCTGTGAAGCTGATGAGAAACTTAGTATTCTTGTTTCATTTTTAAAGTCAAAAGCTAATTTGAAGTGTATGGTGTTTTTTAGTACCTGTGCAGCTGTGGATTATTTTTCCTGTGTTTTGAAAGAGTGAGTTTTATACTTTTTAATTTCTAAAATATGTGTTGTACTATTATAATATTTTTTGTAAATTATATTTATATCATAATTTGTAAATTTTTTGATCATAAAATTATAAAGTTAAATCTTATATTATTTCTGTAAATATTTCACTTTGTCAAATTATTATTGTTAGTATTTTATTTCTGCTTAAAATTAGGTTCTCTTTATTATTCTATTCTATAAGTAAATAATATAATTTTTTAATTATAAAATTTTTAATGTATCAAATGTATTCTTAATATATTTATCATGATAGCTAATATCAAAATGTTTATTTCTATGGATGTTTATTTTGAACATGATTCTGTCATTTCTGTCTCAGTAATATTACACTTGACATCCACATGGTATTAATCATAACATAAATATCAACAACATAAAACTGATCAGAATAAGTATTTGATTAGATTCTTCTATATAAAAATGAAACTTCATGGCATTTTTGACTATGAATTTTGATGCAATAAGATCAGGTTTCACTTGGAATATTATTTCTTCTTCCATAGATGCAAACACCAGTGCATTCTATTCGCAAATATGTAGCCAGAAATCAAGGGAATTTTTCCGCTAGTTTGAGACATTTTCATAATGTCAACAAATGCACCTTGTCATCATGACTGTATTTTTTATGCTTATTGGAAGTACTTTTTTTTTTTTTTTCAATAAATATGACCCACAAAGCTCAAAATTTTGTTATACTTCTTACAGAGTTCTGTTCATTATCAAAGTTCTTATATCACTTATATATTATATATGCAAGTGTCAAGCATGTTGAGCATGGTGAAATTATCTACCCTTTTTTCCTTGAGCACCTTTCAAATTTTTTGGCCAATGGTTCATTTCATTTCAAATGAAAAGTCATAACCTCAAGATGTGTCATTAGTAGTCACCTGCTCCTCACCATTCTCCATTTTGTAGAGAGGCTGAAAAAACTACCTCATTTTATTTAGGTAGAAAAACATTAACAATTTCCACCAGCAGCTGCCTAAGAGAATTAATTTTTTATGGGTTTTTTTTATATTTTTTTGTTTTTCTCTTTTATAGTTAGATTTGATTATTTAAATGAAGGATATCTGAAAAGGACTGCTTTATTGCTTCAATTTTTAATTAGCTTTGTTGTTTATTTTTTCCCATTGTTTTTATCCTTATTTTTATATGTACATATTTTTATCTATGTATGTAGTTGTTTCTACTTACTTCTGTAAGTCTTGTGCTGTACTTTGTGGTGCACAAGGATTGACTTATTAATTTTTAAAAAATAATAATCTGTTTGAAAAGACCAAAATAATTAAGAGTAATTATTTAGAAAACTATCCTGTTAAAAAAATTGTGAAGTGACTTTTATTAATTTTCAATAATCAATAAAAATTTCATTTTTATATTTCTTATGTTTAATTAGGTTAATAAAGCATATACCTATTGTAAGTATTCATGGGAAAATGAAGAAAAAAAGACACAAGATATTTTCAGAATTTAAAGATCTTGTAAGGTACTATTCTCTAACCTTTTTTTCTTTTCATGTATGTAAAATTATCTTAGTGTTAAATGCATCCTTTGAAAAAAATTGTAAAATGAATTTTGTTCACATATCCATTTAATTTTTCAAATTATTTTTAAAAAATTCATTAAAGTACTAAAAAAAATTTTTTTAATGCTATGACTAATTTATTACTTATGCATGTATAAAACCTGATAACTTTTCATTGTCATATAATGGTATTTTATGCTTATATCATGAATATAATTTAACTCTTT
>JAPMOR010063813.1:201826-360014 GCA_026543865.1 Argiope aurantia
ATATAATGGTATTTTATGCTTATATCATGAATATAATTTAACTCTTTTAACTAATATGTGTATAATAATTCAGGGTGAAATTTCTTGTTAAACTCAATGCTAAATAATTTTTTTATTCAATTGTCTATTTGGTCTTTAAAACTTTCTTTGAAATGCATGATTTGTAGTATAACTTAGAATTTTACTTCTTTTTTCTTTTTGTTTTAATAACAAAGAGCAGTAGACTTTAGAAAATATATATAAAATATTTCTGCATTTAAATATTTTCAGCAATTTGTATCACATTATATGTAGTTAAGCTATGCATTAATCAATATAGCATGTGACTATACATTTTTTTTGTATTGCCAATTTAATTCAGATATATAAAAAATAACAAAATCTTGTAAATAATAATCAATCTTTAAAATATTATTTGAATGTAAACATTGTGGGATATAAAAATAAGGGTTGTTATTCCCAGTGTGCTGAGATGTTATAGTTAGAGGATATCAAAATATTTGAGGGCTTGAATAAAGATGCTTATTTTGCTTGCTTGCAAAAGCTTCAGACAAAAGAAGGCAAATAAGAGGCTCGGTTCTACAATTTTAAGTTTTTACCAAAGCACAACTTTGTAGGCTGTATACTTCGAGCACTTTAATAAAATGTGTTAAATATCTTTGCGTTTGTTGCCATTATAGAAAAATTAAATTTAACTTAAACAAAGATAATAATTTAAGGAGAGTCACTAAATTTTGCAATATATGTAAAAAAAATTAATGGTGTAGCGGTTACAATTACTGCCTTCTCCTTTCTTCATAGGTGGCGCTACTAGAGCCACCTATCAAGAGCCATGTTTTCCCATGATTCCTCATTCTTGTCTCTTGTGTTGTCCATGCTTGCCGTGTGAATTTGTTCTTCAATATGCTTGTGTTAAATGTTTGTGCCGTGGAACTTAACCCGCTAATAAAAAGTAGTTCCTGAAACTGAACTGATTCTTTCATCCATGGCATAACACATAATAAAGAGTCTTGTCCCTCTACAATGGTAAAATTTCATAATGGTGGCTTCCCGAAGTTTAGTTTTAATTTATTTGTTTTTCCTCCATTTTTGAGTTTTGAATTTTCTGTTTTGTTCAATTTTAAATTGTTTTCATTTCATTCTTATGAATTGAATGATCCGACTTTCTGTCATCTCTAAAAATTGCATTTTTTTTTTTTTTTTTTTAATCTTGCTAATAAAGTATTTTTTTAGTACAAAGATTAAATTGATCTGTCTAGAAAATATCTAAAACATAAACATAATTTTTCTATGTTACTACTCTCATTGTGTGTGAACCTATTTTTCTTCTCCTCTTTTATGTTCATGTAGCTGTTTGGTAAATTTATATTAATTAAGAATAATTTGAAAACATATAGAAGAAATCAGTTTATTTTCTACTGTTATGCTTTCGAGGCATGCAGAAAGTAAATGCCCATTTTTGTGAAGGAGGTCCTTTTTAAAAAGACAAGTGTGTTAATATTTATCTTGTTTCAAATGCGCTAAAACTTTATTTTTGTTTATACAGAATGCTTCAAAGTATTTATTTTGTATTTCAAAGTCCACTAATTATCAGGGTTTTTTTTAATTAGTATTATTAGCTTTAATTTTGCAACTTAACTATGATTACATAATTTTTTTTACAAAATTGCAAAGAAAGAAAAGATTGATAAATCTTCCATCACAATTTTGCCGGGCACTTTTTGTGATGTCTATGGTACCAAAGCTTTCAATGATTAATTCTAAGTGTAATCACGCCATTCTAGATCTGTTATGTGGGTCAGTAGTCTTAATAATCTAAAATCTATTTTCTAGTTCTCAGTAATCAATTATATGATTAAATATAGAATATCATTTATTGACAGATAAAAACACATATGAACACAAAGATATTCACATTTCTAATTGAATATTACAAAATCTGAATTGCTAACCAAATCATATTTCAAGAAAAACTACCCATGCTTCGGTTTCCATGCTGAATACAACTGGAAAGGAGGAAAGTCATCTCTACAATGGAACATCCAGCATATGTTTCATCCATATACTGTAGCTTTTCAATCTGATTTTAACATTAAAAAAACACATTCTGAAGCATTTCAAAAAGTGTTGCTGAAACAGCTAATAAAATGGGAAAACAATGTGGCTAAGGATAAATTTGAAATTTTTAAGAAAATGATTGTGGAAAGTGTTTGATAAAGTTTTCGCATAAGATTTGTATTTCTCTTTTTCCTCTCATGCTTTTTTTTTAGAAATTTTTGCCATTCTAATTAAGATGGAATTTTTTAAAAAAATTATTAAAATAATTGTTTTGGGAAAGAAAATAAAAATGTTTGGAAAATATTTATTTAATATTTTTAATGTCATAGAACAAAAATGTCTGATTTAAAAAACTGCTGAAGTATTTTTCATTTCTTGTCATCTGTAAGCTATTCAAAAGATTCCATTTACAATGCAATTTGGCTAACAAGAAAAACAATTCTGTCAATAATTTTTTTTAACTCCTTGTGTTTCCAATTAAAATAATGTTAAACTATTTTATATAATTTGAATATATTTTGATTATTTCAATATATAAGCTAAAACTTGCATTCACTTCTGAATTGCTCTTATTATTTAAGTATATCTGTAGAGTGTGTCTTCAACAATCTTAAGGGAATAATTTTTAATTTTTTCTTTAATTTTACTTCAAAGTTTGCAGGAAGTTTTATAAGCAATTAACAAAAACAAAACTTTGATCATAGGAAATTCAGTTTCTGTGCTATTGCCAAGTTTCTTTACTTCTGCAACTTAAATTTTGCTATCTATAAAATCCGTTTTGAATTGTGTTATAAAAAAGAAAGAACTGATTTTTTTTTCTACACTCTGTGGGAATAATATGCTTAATGATACTCTCCTGAAACCTTTATTACATTTGTATACTGATTGCATCTAAATAAAATTAATATATAAATGTATTATCAAAATATTGACCGAATAATTAAAATATTTACTATAGATTTAGTTTGAATAAATTTATTCTAGATCATCAGTATTTAGACGGAATTTTTTCATCTTTTTTTTCAAAGAGAAATAATTATTTATCTGAATGAGTAATATCAATGCAAAATTTCCTTTCACATTTTTTTTTTCCTTCAGAAAAGAAAAAGAATGTTTACATAATGAACTAAAAAATGCTTGCAAATTCAGCAAATTATCATCAGAAATGGTCTTCTCGAAATGTTTTAGCATATTCTCTAATAAAGGGGCTGTCCCCTTCCCTTTTGCATAAAAATTGCGGACATGATTGCAACAAATACTTTGATTTTTTTTTTTTTTTCCATAGTTCCATACTTGAGTAATAAGTATGTTTTGTAATATGGTGAAGTAAGCCAGATATTTATTTTGGATGCCTTTTTTTTATTTATTTATTTTAGCTTAAATTTGACACAGAACAATTTTATGACAACATCTCTAATCAAATTTCATTTATTTAAGTTATTACATTTTTCAGCTATTGTGTTTACATCCATGTGAAAGTGTAGAATGACTTATGGTTAACCCTTTGATGGGTTTAGTTCAAAATTTGATATGTACCTGCACTTTAAATGTTAAATATGTGTACTAAATTTTATTCATCTAGTTTATACATTATAATTATCATACTAACTTGGTCAGTCCTTCCTTTGAATTGATTGTGTCCAAAATGGATAGAAATCTACAAATTTGTTAAAAATAAAAGACCATGTACAAAGTTTCATCCCTATATGTCAAAGGGTTTTCAGTTATCTCCTGTTCACAGATGGATATAGGGTATATTTCTCAATTTATTTTTTTAAAGAGAAATCAAAACCTCAAGTTTAAATTTTTTTATAAAGTTTAATTTTTTTAGTTAGTTTTATAAAGTTTAATTTTTTCAAGTTTAAAATTTTTATAAAAATGACTAAATATTTGTATTTTCTTTGTATATTTCGTATACACAAAAGAAAAAAACCTTACATTTTGTGTATTAAAGTTAGCATTTAAATTGCTTAATGTTCCACCTTTCAACATTGTATCTTTCTAATATCATCTTTATATTCAGAAGTTTGTGAAAAGTAATTTTTTGCTCTAAAATTGTTTTCCAGCTGTTTCAAATGAGTATAAGTGATGAATATATAGGTTTATTAATACTGTTATTCGCTTAAAAAGATATAGTAATAGACATACCATTCACAATGTTGTAAACTCTCAATTAAAGTTCAGTAAGGTAAAGCTGTTAATCAAAATTTGTTTTTTGTTAAAATCTGTTCATTAATCCTTGAGATTACTACATGGCGCTATGAAACGATTCATAAAAAAGAGTTATATTTAATTAAAGTTGTAAAAAAATTTAATTTATAAATTTTTCAATAATTTTAATTTTTACATTATTAACTTCATTTATTTGTCTTCAAGCTCTTTGCACCACTCTGTATCTTATTTTATAAGCTCTCTGATTGGATATGATGCAGCAACAGACTTTGTATGTAAAGTAATGTTTAAATTTTCAATCAAGAATGAAATTAATTCGAAATTATTTTATATCTCATAGTGCATAAGTATAACATTGTATCTCATATTTATGCAACGTATTTTATAACGTTATTTATATAACATATTAATGTCGTTGTTTTTTAAGTCAACAACATTCATTTCAAAAATCAGCATTTTTACGGCATCATTCTGCAATCCTCCAAAAAAAAATAAGGTGCTCATCATGTCCCTGCATCTTGTATTCACGGAAAAATATTTCTTTAATTGTGGTCAATAAAATCTTTTTTATTCTACATCCCTGAAAAATTGGATTTATAATTAAAATGTGACATTATGTAACAATTTGCAGTGGAATTTTACTATGCACAGATGTGATGGCTCGTGGAGTGGATATTCCAGATGTTCACTGGGTTGTGCAATTTGAT
Source organism: Argiope aurantia (assembly GCA_026543865.1). NCBI lineage: Eukaryota > Metazoa > Arthropoda > Arachnida > Araneae > Araneidae > Argiope > Argiope aurantia. The sequence continues at coordinate 206,764 of JAPMOR010063813.1, forward strand.
CCACCCAGCTCTGCTAGGTGAGTAAAAATGCATTTTTTTCTCCATTCTGTATATAATGTTATTGTGTGCATGCATTTATGTACGAGTAAATGAATGAAGAATTTATTTTTTTCTTTATAGATATTTTTCATTTAGACAGAAATGAATTATTCTCTTTTATTATAACTATTCAATATTTTTAATTGCTCTCTGGTGTAAAGATGAACTTTACTTGCATGATTTGCTATTTTATAATATATTTCAACTTTTCAGTACCAGCATCATATATATATTATCTGTTTTTTCCTGAACCAAGCATCACAAATGTATGATAAGTGTTCATTATTAGTCTGTACCAAATCATTCTATACAGAGATGGTTTATTTCATAAAACAATAAAATGTATTTTAAGTATTCAAATTTATGGCATTTTCTTTATACAAAAAAGAAGAAGAAGAAAAGAAATTGATTTATATAAATAGTAAGTATATCATACAAAGAAATAGCATATGTATTTCATTGTGAAAAAAGATTCTAGAAAAATTGAGATATATATAAATAATAAAACATCTAGCCTATAGTGGCAGTGACAGATTTTCTCAAGAATTCCTTATTATGAATGGATTAATTATTGCTTTCTTTTTCAATCCTTTTTGATGAATTTTTAAATAAATACTTTACTTCAGCCTATAAATATTTAGATTATGTTTTCCATTCAAATTTCTTGAAGGGCCCTGTAATGAAACTATATGGTTGACATTTTGTTACCTGATTATAAAATATTTTGTTGACAAAAGTTTCTTTGCCTTTATTTTTTTTTTTTTTTTTATTATTATTATTGGGAGATATGAAGATAGTGAAGTTCTTCACAGTTTATAACTGCCTTGCTTTCTTATTTCCTAAATTTCAGATCTTTATAAAAATCTGTATAAAATCTTTTTAAAAAATTGAAATTTGAAATTCTGTTTTGGTATTACTAGGTTCTAAAATTTGATACTACTGTCTCAATTTGTGCAATTTCTTAAGTTTGAAATAGCTTTTAAAAAAATGTGCTATTTTTAAGAGCATTGAAAAGAAAATAAATTTGAAAATGTATGTGCTGCTGCCAATCTATAGATATGGAATTAGATGTGTGGCTTTTAGGTAGATACAATTTTTAAACTGTTTCAAAATACATGTATATTGATGAGTTTAGTTTTGAAAATGTGTATAAGAATCGATAAAGATTTCCTTCGCATCAAACATCCTACCTGAAATGCATTTACTTGTTCTAACACTCTAATTTTTTTTTTAATCAAAATCTTGTGTAGGCAGTATATTTTTTATGAAATCATTGATTTTTTTTTAACTAAAGTACAACAATTATCCAAGGATAAATTTAAATACTTATTGAAAATGCTATGATCAGTTATTATATCTTGTTTAGTTTTTTTGGGATGCAATTTTAATGCTTAAATACTAGCCACCTTTGGCGACCAGCCGGTTCACCAATCTTAATGCTCATTAAAATTTTAATAATTAAATATTTTATGTAACTCCTATTTTAATAGCTTCCTTATCAAAATATTTTAAAGCTACAAATTTCGATATTCATATAATTCACTCATAATATTATGAGTGATGGGGGAAAGTTGGGGAAAATGAAAAGATTTTTTGGCGGGAAAGTTAGTTTTTAATTAATAGTTAAAATTCTAATTCAAAATTCAAAAAAAAAGGAACCCCAGGTGCATATTCCCGACCTCCAAGGTATACATGTACCAAATTTTTTAGCTGTAGGTCAAACGGTCTGGCCTATAGAGCGCCAACACACACATTGAGCTTTATATAAGTATAGATGAAATGTTATTGTGGTTTTAAAAGTTTCTTTCTTTTATAGTCAACTTTATCACTGAACTTTTAAGAAAGAGCACTAAAATATTAATGAAGATAACAAATCAGATTCATAAGGCTGTAAAAAAAAATGTTGTAATAAAAGATTTTTAAACACATTTATTTGTGCATTCAAGTCCAAATTTTTTTAAATTGATCGCTCATTAATTTTTTACTTTAATTTTTTACATTTATTTACTACTAGTTGCCTTTGATGACCAGCCTGTTCGGCAATCTTAATGCTCGCGAAAATTTTAATAATTACATATTTTATGTAATTCCTTTAATAGCTTCTTCATCAAAATATTTGTAAAACTTCAAATTTTGAAAGTCATATAATTCATTCATAATATTATAAAGGCCTTCAGCCATAACGTAATATGTATCTCTCTAATTTTCTGTTAGCTCCCGTAGAATTTATACTTTAAATTAAAGCGGAAATTATTAATCTGCAATTAATGTTTTTTACTGGAACAAAGCATATTTTTTTATAATATGATTACTGAAAAGAGAGTCACTGAGCTTTTAAACTTTATGGGCACTAAAGAATATTTTTCTTAATTTATGTAATATCTCAAGAATTTTTCATCAAAATTTTCTCAGTTTCATCATGAGCTGATCGATTAATTAACAATGTTTAATTTTAAATGTATCAAACATTAAGAAAATAAAATGAATCGTTTAAAATAATCGGTCGAAAACAGGTTAAAAAACTACTTAAAAAACGATGTACTTAAAACTATAAGCATATGCAAAAAATATATAACATAAATACAATTTAATTACAAAAGCATACACCTAACCTAAAAATAATTTAAATCAAGTCCGCATCCGTTGAAAATAGTTGTCAACAATCAAAACACAATGCGAATGCATGAATTTTTCTACACCAGTTGGGGTAACGTTATGCAGATTAGAAATTTTTAATTTCCTTTATTCTGTTTTATTTTAATTCAAAAGTACTTCAGAATGAATCTGAAAGATCGATTTATTAACAATGCTTAATCATTAAGAAAATAAACAGAATCTTTGAAATAATCGGTCAAATAATGTTAAGCATAGCCTCATTAGCGTGGAACCGTACTCATTTGATGGCCCGGAAATAAAGATTTTTTGGCGGGAAAGTTTGTTTTTAATTAATAATTAAAATTCTAATTAAAAATTCAGAAAAAGGGACTCCAGGTTCACATTCCCGACCACCAAGGTGTACATGTACCAAATTTGATAGCTGTAGGTCAAAGGGTCTCGCCTGTAGAGTGCCAATACATACATAGCTTTATTATAAGTATAGATATAGATTATAAATATGATTTGCCTACACTATTAGGTGTATTTGATTCCAATAAAATTCCTTACACAAATCTTGATATTCATGATCTTCTTAACAAAATAATTTAATCATCAAATAATGAGACATTATAATAGTATTTTGGTAGTATTATAGTAGAATAATAGTATTTTGATAGCTTTACGCTTGTTTTTTGTGTACTTGAAACTCCTTGGTGGAATTAAGTATTATGACATCATAGCACCATTAAAAATTTAAGTGTCTACATAATCTATTTCAAATGGCATGTTATCTTCTGCAATAATACAACTTCTGCAAAAGATCTTGATTCTTTATATAAAGTGTCCAAAATCTTACTTCCTTGGTTTCAGTGATCGAAGAAAATTTCAAAATCCCATCTATCTAAAAATACCCATCTCTATAAACATGAAACTAATGGAATTAAATAAAAGTAATTTGAATAAAATTACAGGAAGATTGTAAGAATCGTCAAATTTAATCTAATCGTTTCAAGAAAGATTATTTTTTTAACATTGTATTTGGCATTTCAGTCCATTTATTTCTACAAAACTGTATCATCTTGAATGAACAGAAATATTGATTATTTTAATATAGAGTTCACTCGTGTCCATTAATGGCAGATATATATATTTTTTAAATTTCTATACCAATCCACTTTTTCTTCACAACTGTTATGATTTTAAAATGAAAATTTAAAAAAAGAAGAAGAAATCATGATTTATATGTAACAGTAAGAATTTTTCTACAAACTTTGATTTTGTGTTAATGAAATTGATTTTACCTTCTGTGAAATATTGTTTTTGTTTGTGTGGAATTAGAATCAATGAAAGAAGTTTTGAGGATCATCATGTAATAAAAAAAAAGCATGTTTCTTGGGGTATAAAATATTATCCCAAGTAACATAAATTTGGTTGCTATATTAGTTTTAAAAAAAATCATTTTTTCTCCTTCTTAGTGTTTGAAATATGAACATTGTTTATTAGTTTATGCTGTGTTTCTTTTGCAGCTGTTTTGTACATCGTTGTGGTCGCACAGCACGCATTGGAAAAACTGGACATGCCCTGATCATGCTTCTGCCAAATGAAGAAACTTTTGTTAATTTCTTAAATGTCAATCAAAAGGTAAATAAGAATATAAGAACTGAACTTCGTCAATTGCTTATTTGAAAATCACTAAATTTCAAACATTTGAAATTTAGTAAAATTATTAATAACATATAACATAATTAAAGCAATATAACTTTCTTGTTCATTACAAATGTTGATTAAAAATAACTTTGAAATAAATTACAATGAATCAACGATTGAAAAATTTCAAATAATTTGAGTTATATTATTCAATTTGCGATGGCATTCTCTGACATTTCTATTTTAATGAGAATGTTCGTGATACCGGAGTATCAAGAACTGAGAATTAATTAAGTTTTATAACTTTATAAATACATGTATTATACATTTTGCAGAGTTAGTCAGCTTTTCTTGCCTAAATAACAGCTTGAAAAATTATTTATTTATTTAAAGTAAAAATAAAAAGAAAGAAACACTGAGTTAGTTTTCTTATAAAAACCTATTGATAAAATTTATCATTTATTTAAAAATGCTTGCTTGCAGATCCAGTTACAGAATCTGAAAACACCAGATGAAATGGTAAATGTGATACCAAAAGTTAAAAAATTAGCTTCTAAAAATAGGTACGTAAATATGTATTATGTTCTCTTACCTTTTGTTATTTTTCAAACTTATATTTTTATTAATATGTTTTACTATAAAAAAATAATTTTAATGTTATTTTAAAATAAAAAAAGTTTTAATCATTGTTTCAGTAAGTGCTTTTTATATAGAATAAAAATTTCTACTTAGAATAGATTATTTTGAACATTAAATCAAACATCCTTACAGTAAATGTACAGTTTTTTCATTTTGTATCATAAGAATGCCAGATTTACTGAAACTAAGCAAAAAATTATAAAACCTTTGATTAATTTGAAATTTTACTTCCAAATTTGATAGAAGTGCTCTGTGATGTGATGATTGAGATAATTTTTTGATGTATAAATACAACTCTGATTGATAAAAGGAAATAAAATATAATTGTATTTCAGATATTAAACACTTTGGCAATATTGGAAATTTTTATTTGTTTTAAAGAAATTTCTAAAATGAAATCATTTCTTTCTTTCATTTTAATACTCCAAGAACAGTCCTATAGCAAAAACATTCATTTAGCTTAAAAGTATTTTGTTTTTAAAAACCAAGCAAAACAATTGTTGTGCATGTTTTAGTTTTCAGAGGAAGGAAATCTATGAATACAAACCTTTATATTTTAATTGAATTGCTCTTCATAAAAATTAAAATTACAGAATGTATTTTTTTTTTTTTTTTTTTTTTTTGCTGAAGCAGAATTTTTGTCGACCTTGATAATTTCTGAGAACTTCCAAAATTTTATTTAAATTCATTTGAAGTCCCCCTCCCCAAAAAAATACTAGATTTTTCATTGGATCCTAGAAAAATAGACTAAAGGTACATTGATAATTTGTGGGAAGAGAAAAGAAAATGAGTTTATTTCTTGGTTTTGCATTGAGAATTTCACCAACATAAAAAAAAAAAGTGTTGATATGGGAAAGCTTTTAATCTCTCGTCTGTGTAATGTTGAAAAAAGGAATGGGGTGCAAGCATTATTATTAACCACAGCTCCCAAGGAATCTTCAGCAGACCCGAAAGTTAAAGATAATACTGCCATTCACTATAATTAGATACAGAATAGAAATGATCTTGAAAAAAATGTGGAAAGTTATTCATCTAACTCTCTTGTAAAGAAATTTCAAATTAGTTTCATAAAAAATTTTCTTAATTTCATTTAATGTTGCTCCATATATTATGAATATTTTATTTAAATGTTTTGTTGGTCTTAGTATGTATTAGCATGAAACACATTAAGAATAGTAAGAGGTAATCTTAATGTTTAATGAACACTCAATAAACCTTTACAACAAAGTAAATGGATTTATACATGCATTTTTGTGTGAAAACAAAATAAAAAGGTTGAAATCAGTTATGTGGCTTCAGTTTTCTTGAGCCATTTCAGATATCAAAGATTTTACAAGACTGTCATGTTTCTATGGGAAAATTAGATTCGAGATTTTTTTTTTTTCTATTTGTCTTGACAGATGGTTTATTATTAAAATTCCAAGTTATTGATGAACCATAGAATGATAAAATCGAAAAAGAATTTTCAATTTAAATTTCAGTTTAAAGTGTTGTTTACATGTTGTGAACAATTCATTTAGACATAGTAAAACAATATTCATATGGGTTATTGAACTTCTTTTTACTTAATGTTATTATTTATTCAAATATTTATATTCCTCAGAGCACTGGCCTGGTGGTAAGGTCTCGTCAGTGGAATCAAAGGGTTTCAGGTTCGAGACCCGATTCCACCGAAGAGCCGTTGCGTAAGCACGTTAAATCCGTTGAGGTTCAGACGTCCTCCTGCAGGTGTGGTGTGGAAATGTAGAGATGGGGTGCCAGCTCAGGTGTCGTACTCGTCATCTGCCCGCGGTTCAAAATTACGAAGTCCGTCCCAAAATAGCCCGAGTGTTGCTTTGAAATGGGATGTTAATAAAACTAAACCAATCCTCAGAGCACTATCGACCATTAAGAAAAGCAATATTCATTGCTCTATAAAAACACCATAAAAAAATCTCCACCTTGTCGATAGAAGAACACTTGAAGTACTCATTGTTGATCATGTCAATTGTATGCCTAACTCTCAGAAGGATTCAAAATGAAATTTTTTTCTCATAACTGAAGGAAACATTTAACCATTCATCTGTCCAATGCAAGAACGAATGCTTTTCCATGATGCAATTTCAGTATATAAGTGCCTGACACATTCTACAATATTCATGAAATGTGTAACTACAGTAGATCTCAAAATAGGAAACACTGAAGCCTCACAATATCACAGACAGACTTCTTTTAGGTTGAAACTGCTTGAAAAATCTCTATCTTATCACTAAGTTGTCGTTCTTGGTTCACATGATCACTTTTTTACAATTGCATTTGTATTGTAATAAAGAAAGTCATGTTCTTGAAGTTTTCTTTGCAATAAGAGTGTAGGAAACCTGTAAGATTTAGGATACTGAAAATTTTACAATACTACTTATTTTGTTTATTTCTGAAAATGTTTCTTTTAAATTTTCTGCTTTGCCTTAAAAAAGCAGCATAGTTCTTGAACATACATTTTCTCTCAATACAGAATGAAAATAATTTTATTTTTAAAGATTAATAAGAAATTTGTATTGTGTAGATGTTTTTGAAGTGGGTCTCTCTCTTTGTGTACAATCAACTTTTAATTGATTTGATCTTTTAAAAAATTTATAAGAAATAAAATAAATTCAACTTCAAGTTTACTATCTATTGGCTGAGGTGGTGGTGAGGGGGGGGGTATTTTGTTGCAGTACAGCATTGAAATTTATTATTTTAAATTATGAATTTTAATATTGTGATCATCATTTTGTTCCTCATCTCTAATGAACTGTTATGACTTTTCAGGGAAATATATGAGAAAGGATTGAGAGCTTTTGTATCTTTTATCCGTTTTTATACCAAGCATGAATGTAATTTGTTGTTTCGTGTTAAAGGTCAGTAAATTTATTTCCTTAGAATTTCTTCTGTTCTAAACAGCTTTCATATATTTTTGTATTTATTTTCAGAATTCAGAAATATAGAATGAAATTATTTTTATGATAGAGTATGAAGTTGCAAATGCAAAAATGACTACATTGGAACACTCTTTGCTAGTGAATTAATTAAAATGAAATAGATTCACCAGATAAAGTGTGCAAGATAGGTGTAATACAAATTTTCAATAGCACAAATGTATTAATAATAATAAGCATGTATAAATTTAAATGGTAAGTTTTTTAAATACTTTAAGAATTCCAAAGTGTTGGTTTGCTTTTGATTTAATGCTTTCCTGATGTTTTATATTCATGTGACTTTGTTGAGAATTTGCATTCCTCTAGACCTGTATTGGGCATTTTATGTGATGTACTATTTTCTTTTGCTTTAAATCATAGTAATCTAAAACAGGTTAATGTTAATGACATATTCTTATTTATTTGCATCTTAGTGTTACTTTCTATTAGTCTTTTTCTGCTACAAGTCTTTTTGAAATTTCTTAAACTTGGGCATATCAAATCTCATAAGTACACATTTGCCACCAATATTCCATTAAATCTGAAATTTGCTATCTTTTAAATTAGAAAAATTAAAAGCAAAATTTAATTTTAAATTAAAATATTTATAAAATTAAACCTAATTAAATTAAATTTCAAACTGCAACACAAATTTTAAGTTCTGCATCCAATAATGTTTGCCTCTCTTTCTCTCTTCTAATATGCAATTATAAGCAGGTTTCTGAAACTGATGTGGTATGTACATTTAATATTTTATAATTTGTAGCACAATTCCAAGTGTTATTTAACCCTTTGAGGAGCGAGAGATCAAATTTGTCTTGCTCTTTAAAAAAATTTTTTTTTTATAAACTTGTTATTGTTTTTTACACCATAAATATTATTTAAATGGATATGTGAACATTTCTTATATTAAAAAAAACAGTATCATATTTTTTAAAAAATCAGTATCATTTAAAACTAATTAGAATGTCTTAAAAATAATTTTAAATCCATGTCTTTTCAGTCCATAATTTTTTTTACAATTTTTGTGTAAGAAAATAGCTTTACAAATAAATATATGCTGCAGAAGAAATATTAAGATTCAATTAAAATATTGAAAACTAATTCATTCATCAAAAATGCAATTTTCTTATTAATTAATGAAATTGGAAAAGGTGGGTTTAAATTTTTCTTACCGCCTCTCAAAGGTTTGCCAGCTAGTACTGGGCAGTGCATAAATTAGTCAGTCAGTTCTTTTAGTTTTCATTGAACATTAATATTAATTTAAATTAGTTTATGCAAATAAATTTTAATGGATATTCTATGAATAGTCATTAATTGGTGTATTAAAACTATGACTTTTACGATGAAATTAAAATAGTGGTATAATAAAATAAAAGCATTATGCAAAAATTAAGTGCTGATATATTTGTAAAAAAAATATCACAAACTTGAATTTATTCAATCAGAATTGTTAAAATATTCTTATTTTTTACAATTTCCTAGTGTATATAAAATTGCACTGTTAGTCTTTGATTCTTTTTGAACAAAATCAACTTCTTCTCGAAATATTCAAATGTCCCTTTCAATTTGCGATTTTCTGTTGCTCTTGAAAACCTAGCCCTTTACTATGGCATACTCTACTATATATTGCATATGTGAGTTGCTGATTTCATTTAAGGGAGAGTCAGCAGTGCATTTCTTTGTTATCAATCATTTAAGTGTGTGGGGGGAGGGGGCAATTTCTACTTTCTACTGAACTTAGTATCTAGTAATGGGCTTTTGAATCTTTTTTGTTAAAACTCAACAATTATAAACACATGTGGGGGCAACAAAGAAAATCTGAAGGATAGTAAGATTTTATTGATGGAATGTGGGTGACCAACTTTTTCTGGAGCTTTCAAATAAGATGACATTCATCAAAATATTGTAACAGAGTGTAAGATATGAGAATTGATTGTGGAAATTTTTTTCTATTACCATCATGGTTACACAGAGTTTTTAGGCTCCCAGAGTAAATGAGAAGTGACAAATGGTCGCAGGAATCTCGGGAGGGCTTTGGAAAATACACTCTTAAGGTGCAGTGGAACATATTTTCCCCGTCCCCAGTAAGTAAACTAAAGGCAGAGAAAATTTTTCAGCTGTGATATGTTTTATTTTTAAAACATGCAGCTTTACCTGTGTTTTTTTAAGGTAGATTATTTTTGTTTAATATATTGTTCCTCAGAGGATTAATTGTTCTTCATAATACCATTTACATTTTTACAGACTCAATTTCCTGCTAATTAGTTTGTCAAATCTATTATTCATTTCATTTTACAATAAAGTGCAGCTTCGATGAAACATATAAAACTAATAAATGTAAATTGTGATACATGCTGAGTAATACTCTGTATACATGATTCAAGTGAAAGTGTTGCAATTACACATCAATCTATTCATGCATTTAAGTTAAAAATCTAAATGATTGTTTAAAAAATTTCATTTTCATGAGTGTCACCAGTGTTACTGGCATCATTTGTTAGTTTACTGCAAACCTTCATGCAATAAATCTTGCATCTATTGCAATGTGAATGTTTGATTTGGGTGGCCAATATAACTTTTACATGCAGTCAGATTAGTTCAATTAGATATTGTTCGCTGTAATATAAATAGCAAATGAAGAAAAAATTATTTATTTCAGTTATAATAAAATGCATAGAAGAAAGTGGTATAACTAGATTGCAGCTAAAATTTTCATCTAATAATATTTCATTTGGTTATTTATAATCTTTCTTATCTTCTTTGCTTTGCTTCAAAATAATTCTCAAAGCCACATATCAGTCATTGTCAAGGGATTGAAAAAGCACAAAGAATATCTCTAAACCTTCTATTCTAGACTCTACCGTTGGTGGAAAAATTAAATTTATAAATTTATTTACATATTCCATGCAAATGAATTTATGATAGCACCAAGAACAATAAAGCTTCAAAAGTAAAATTATGAGGGAACAAAATTATTATTTTTTTTTTCCCCAGAACCCATCAAATAGGTTAAATTTCTATTTCTAGAATTCCAAAAGAAAGCAGGAAAAAGTCTCTATGAAATTAAATGATATTCAACTGAGAATATTTTCTATTGATGTTTAAGATAAAATATTGTGTAACTATAAACTGCATTTATTGCATAATTTCTATTCTTTTCATTGTGCAGTCAAATTAACCTGTCTCAGAATATAACAATAAAAACCCTTAAGTGGTTATTCTTTCTGCTTGCTAGTCCATGTTCAGTTTTAAAAAATGTCATGCTTTTTTATATTAAATATCTGTTAGTATCTGATGTTTAATTTATCTGATATACTATTAAAGTTTGTCTCATAATATTCAAACAACCTTATATATATCAGGCTAAATCTTTTCCCCCTTCACATAGATTTGGATATTGGAAGATTAGCAACTGGTTATGCTTTACTGAAATTACCAAAAATGCCAGAACTGAAAAATAAAATTCCTCCTAATTTTAAAGCAATGGACTTAAAATTTGATGACATTCCATATTTGTAAGTTATTTGAGCTATTTGTTTAAATTTTATATTTGTTATAATATAAGTATGTTGAGTCTTCATTCTTTTTTTTTGTATGTTATAAACAATTGAGCTAATAAGAAAAACAATTTTTAATCTTTTTTTCTTTTTTTTTTTACTGTTGATAATTAATGCCTTATACTTATGAAACAGTTTTAAACTCTTGTGCTACAATTTGAAGCATTAAAATATTTTAGAAATAATGGTTTTAGAACTTAATTGTCAAAACTGTTTTTGTTTTATACGCCATCTGTTATTGACTCATTTGTTGCATTTATTCTACATTCATTAAACTTTGTAATTGATTTCATTTTTCCAATACAGAGATAAACATAGAGAAAAGCAACGACAATTGCGCTTACAAGAAGTTATACATAATCCAAAAAAGAAAGGAATGTCAAAAAAGAAGGTAATGTTTTATTAAAAATAAAATTGTTAGAATATTTTTCAAAGTTTCAATTTTTATTGTTGAAAAAAATCTGTTTTACTCTAAATCCTCTAGTAACTAGATTTATCAGTCATGTAATAATTTTTGATTTAGTTATTTAAAATTTATATATGAACTTTTGAGAATATAATTTAATTTGATATGCTCTCCAACTGTAATAAATTTGTTGCAATATTACCATGGTTAAAAAAGTGTAAACTGCTCTCAAACCGAGTAAAATCCGTAGATTTAGTTTCATTTGTGTATGATTTATATTATATGGAATATTATCTGCAATATTTGAAGGCTCTAGAAACAATTATTTATTTTAAAGTTAAATTACTGTGGTCACATACATTATTAATATGTTTGAATACATTTGGTTGATATTTATTCCGAAATTATCCGAAATAAAATTTAATCAGATTCTCGACTAATTTAATTAGAAAGAAGAGTTCTAAAAATTCCGGAAAAGATAATTTTTACTTTTCTTATTTATATGTATAAAATGAAATGCCTATCATATTATAGTGTTTTGAGCTTTTTCATTTTATTTTAAATTTTAAAATAATGCATTCACTTAAATATTTTATGGAAGAATAATTTCACTCTGGTTCTTGTAAACTTCACTTAACTGCTTGTTCATCGTTATTTCATCTCCTGATACTTTGTATGTTAAATTAATGTTTTTAATGCTATTATAATTTATGTGATGTGCATTTGATGAACTAAAGCTCTTGTAGCCACATTTCACTTGAAGTTGCAATATAATATATATATATATATGCAACATTTGTTTTAAAAATGGTGCAAGTCCATTTTTTCTAGTTTCAAGAAAATTAAAGATCAGCATATTAATCAATTAAAAGGTATAAATTATGTCAAATTTGCAAGATTTTCTGCTATATTTTTAATATGTAACATGAGTATATAAATTTCTTTTAGACGAATTTAACTAAAATAATATATATTTGGAGACTGTAAATGAACTTGCATCATTTTCAAAAATATATAGATATGATTTCGATTATAGAAAATTAAATATCACTTAAAATATATTTTGTATTAATCCAATTTTTTTTAATTAATAATAATAGGAAATAAAACATGAGTTATGTTTTTATTTTGAAAGTTTTAATTTATTATATTATTAAACTTAACATAAGATTTACTATTATTTTGTATTTCAGTTGTTATAAAATAATACTGATTTGTTATTTCTTCTTACCTGTATCACTACCTAATATTAAAATGTTCATTTTTGGAAGAAAATAAGTAGGATTATCTTTTATGTGATACTGCCACTTATGTTTGGAAATTGGACTTATATCACTTTCATAATCAATTCTTTTATTAACCAACTCTAAATTAAACAAAGCATTGTCATTTTCTAAGAAATTATATTTGAAAATAAAAAGTCTATGCTAAATTAATCAGAAATTTTGTGATAACTTATTTTTTAAATTGCATATATACTACTTTCAAAATAAAAGATGTATATGTTGGTACTTACAAAAAGTTTTGTTACAAATAGAAAAGTTGTCATAAAATTCCTCAAACAATGGGGAAATATTTCATATTTCTCCATTGTTTGAGGAATTTTATTATTTAGTAAGCTATTATTTATCCTTGCCTCTCTTTTTTTTTTTTTTGTATGCTTTTTTTTTATTTGCAGAACTTCTGGCTTTAATTTGTGTACCTAAATGACTACTATAAAAATCAAGAACTTAAATAAAAATGATTTTTATTAAAAAAAATTCTTATTAATCAATAGTAATTAAGAATTTTTTAAGTTTATATTATTATCTATTTTTAATGTGAAATGATAAAGTTTTGCAATTATTCTTAAAATAAAATTATTTTACATAATTGTAATGCTGGATGCTTTCATCTATAGGAGGAGTGGCTAAAGTTGAAGAGGCAGAAAGAAAAAAAGCTATTGATGAAGAAAAAGAAAAGAAAAGGTTTTGAATACTCGGAAGAAGATCTGGAAGAGCTCGAGAGAGATGCAAGATTAGTCAAGAAATTCAGAAAAGGAAAAGTGAGTTTCATTCTTTACAAAAGTCAAATCCAAAGCATTTGTTAACTCCTTCATTTTTTTCATCATACTGAAGGTTTATTGCAGCTACTTATAAAATTTCAGAAGCATTCTTTTATTGGTGCCATAAAAAATAATTTAAAAATTTATTATTTTCTTCTATATATAATTTATTATAATAATTATATACATTATTATGAGTTCTTGAAATCAATATTTGCCAAATTTTATTATCACCTCACCTCACTCTTATGAAATCAAAATTATTAGTTAATTGGTTATTAATTTAGTGAAAGGCTGAAAAGGTTAAAATGAACTATTTAGTTACACATGTAAACAAAATTTTAGCACATAAAGAAGTAAAAAAATGAATTAAAAATTTCATCTAATATGACACAGTCAAGTTAAATAAAAGTGTTTGATAAAGCATTAAAAAGTTTACATTTTTATTGCATTGATAACTTTGATTTGAATTTTATTTAAATTATAAACTAATTGTTAATGTCCTTTCAGCAGCAGCATTGTCCAGAATTGTGTCTATTAGTACACAATTTTTATATCAGTTCTCTTTGATCTTTATATTACAGGTTCGACTTCTGCAAACAAAGAGTAAATCAAGTAATAAAATAATTTCTCAAAATAGTAGTTAAACAATCATCTCACTTTATGTTATAAAAAGTAAAACTTTATGTTTCATAATTAAACTTACCCAAATTCTGAGTGGGGTGGTAATTGCAATATATTAAAGGAACCATGTATTCTTACTTATTTATTAAAAAAGAACATTTAAATTAAATATTTCATGTGCTATTATTTTGAAGTTTCATTTCAGAATTTTTTTAAGTAGCTAAAAAAATTACTAAATTTAAAATGTCTACTTAAATTTATTTTAATGTATAATAGGAATCTTTATTATAAATTTTTATAATTTCCTCACAGATTAAAACACCTGAAATATTTAGGTGTTGGGGGAGGGCATCGAGAAAAGGTCAGCAAAATTGTATTTTCTTTTAATAATTTTTTTTTCTTGGTCATCAACGATAAAATATCATGAGTAACAATGAAAGCAATTTGAGTTTTACTTTAATATATAGTTTTAAAATGAGATTAAAATCTTTTTTTAAAAAAATTGATTCAAAATTTTAAAAAACAAAAAAATATTATCTATGAAAAGAAAAAAAATTTTAATGATATAAGAATCATTTTTGTACTATAATATTTTCTAAAGTTATGGTGGGACAATTTGAAAATTTCAAATAATTAGTTAATCCCCCCCTCTCCCCCAAAAAAGTCACTCTGAATTCCACGTTTCCACCTTCAAATTTTCATATATGCCAAATTTGGAAGTTCAAATTAAAATAGTGCAGCCTGCTCAGTACTAAAACATACACATGCACTTCATTTTACAGGATTACCCTGCCAACAGGAAATTTACAAATCATCTATAAAACAGGGAGAATACTGGGAATTTTATATTTTCTAGGGTGTTTTTTTCTCCCTAACTCTAAAAACTAAACACCATTCGCAATTGTTAAATCCTGGTAGCTCATCCCTTTTCTACTCGCATCTTCTTTATTTCAAAGAACAAATTCCCAGTGCATATTCAGAACATGTAAAAATCCAGATATTCATGGGGGGGGGGAAGGGAAAAAAAAGGCTTTTTTTAAAAAAAGGGATTTTTTTTTTTTTTTTTTTTTTTTTTCCTTTACATGTGAATTTGTCTTACTAAATTCTAGGCAATAATAAAAAAAATCTTGTGTAAAAATAAAAAAAATAATAGTAAAAGTATATTTAATATACTTTTATTTTAGGTAATGTTAAGTTGTTGCTTGCTTCCCTTCATTTTTCCATGGACAAAAATTGGGGGTGGGTTTATTATTATTCTGTTTTTAACTAGCACATGAGTACTTATTATTCATGCATTTTAGACTGGATATGCATATGGGGAAAACACAGAATATTTCATTTCCAGATTTGAGTGGCAAACTTATTTTTATTAGTAGTAAATATATATATATATTACTTTTAGGCCTTTTTTGCTTGAAATTAAACTGTATGTCATATTGTTTCAATAATGTAAGAAATTTAAGTCAATATTTGGAAGTTAATAGTGGGTAGCTACATTCATTTACAATATGGAATTTAATTCAAATTTGAAACATTTGGCTAGATAATTTGAAAATTTGTGAACTAAAGAATATTTATTGAATTGAGATTAAACTACTATCATTAATTAAATGAGAGTACTTTCAATATTGGTAATTATTTTTGCCCTGTAAATAGAATTATGGTGGATCATCTGTCATCTTTCAATTCTGAAAAAGAATTTCAAGGCATTTCAAATTTTTTTAAAGTAACCAAAAAATTTGGAAAAATCTTATTAATGGTCTCTTTAAAAGAATAAAGCTGACAATAAAAAAATGAACAAAGAAAGCATCTTTCTTTTGTTGGAGTCATCGTAATCCTTGAATACCAGCAAAAAATTTCATTTGCCTTGTGGCTGTTGATTTGAAAACTTAAAGAAAAATATTTCTAATGATCAACTGACTTTAAAAATTGCTAAATGAGATATGTTTCATATTAAATTTGAAGTATGATTTAAATTTAACCAATAAATGTTGTATCCCATCATTAGTTGTCATGAGATTAAATGAACATTAAACTTAATTGAGGCTTTGACTCTTTTCTATGTATTCTTCTATAATAAGCTCTATGTATAAACATAGGAACTTTTATTCAGGTCATAGGAAATATTGAAAAAGTTGTCATAAAAAATATGACTGTAGATGGAAAGAGAAGAAAAGAAAATATAATTCATACGTTGTTTTGCTGTAGGAGGAAGAGTGTTCATTTTTACATTGCAGTTTTGCCTCTGTTAAAAAAATAAGTGTGCAAATTTCATTCTAAACAGTTGCTTATTCATTATCTGTTTGAAGAACAGAGATAATTATTTGAGGATTTTCTTTTGTTTTATGAAGCAGGTATTGCTACAAGATAAAATTTCAAAAGAGCTTTTAAGTATTAATGTAATGAGGGATTGAATAAAATAATGTTTGGAGCAGGAACTCAATCTATCATATTAAATTATCTTAATAATAGTATAAAAAATCTATGATTTTTTTTAAAAATCAGCCTACAAGTTTAAATGAAAAAAAAATTACCTCTAGCAAGTTCTTTAATGCACTGCATCTTTTCAATTGATCCTGCTGATAGAGGGAAACGTTACACTTAAGAGACTGCAGGAGCTGCCTTCTTTTATGGCAAGTGTTTTGACAATGTACTGGAAATCCGTCAATATCAAGTTGATTTTAAATTGCTTCTTCATTGTGATGATTCGAATAAATTTATTGCCATAGACATTTGATAATTTATTTTCTGTGGAAAAATATACTATATTTAGTATAGTTTACTAAATATACTAATTCAGATTATCAAATACAAAATAACAAATAAAAAGCAGTCTGTGGTTTTTTTTATGATGCTATTGCTGTTATTATTTGTGAAAAAAATTTAAAATCATCATAATAATACTACCAAGAGGAACTTATTATCAGAACAGTAGAAAAAAAATAAAGGACAAATTCTCATCAAAGAAAGTAATAAAAGAATTGTGAAAATGGACCAAAACTAAACGAAAGCTTGAACTTATTGGCTCAAAGAGTAAAAAAATAAAAGAATTAATATTGTAGCAATGAAATTTTGATATGATCATATTTTCTTAATGAGATGCTTCTTTTATGGAATTTTTTGCAATCATTTTTACAACTGTTTTTATGTTAATAAAATTATTTAAGTAGTTCATTTTCCATTCATTAATTTTCTTTTACATAATAATTCCACAATATTTTTAATTTCTCCAGTTCCTCTTTTTTTTTTTTGTATAAATTTATTTTATTGTTTAATTAATCAAACTTATTTTACTTCTTGGTATTTATGCTTGATATGACTCATTATTTTATGAAGTTCAGCAATTTTACTCTAAGCCTTATAGTGATGATAATAGGAGTCAAGATGCTACAAAAACTAAAAAACTTCTGCCAAATAATCGACCCATAACTGAATTACGGTGTATCCTGTAAGCATAAAAATTTTTTTTGAAGAAATTCTTCGTTTGACAAGGAGATTTCCTTTTCTAGAGATTTTCCTAGAGATTCCTATGTTATTTCTAGAGATGTACAGTTGTGTGACAAGTTCCAGAATAGGTGTGTGTGTATAAACTTTATTCTTTTCATCTAAAATTTTGTAATTTAATATGGTATAATCGGATATTCATGTTCCATTTAATGGAATAGTTTCAAATTATGATACGCATTTAATCCATGTCTTCCTCAGTAGTCTTGAACATGTTCTGTTCATTTCTACAAGAACGTCCCTGAAGCCCGTTCCCAATAGTCCTTTACCTTTACGGATATGGTCATAAAGTCATTTGACCCATTGTGGAACTACTCTCGCCTATGGACGCCGGTATGGAGCTTCCCACAAACTGTCAGTAAAATAAACAGACATCACAGAACTACAAGTGAGGGGGAAGTGGACTGGATTCAAGATGTACACGGACTGTCAGAATGAGGTTTCAGAGAGTCAAATGATTGTCTATGTGATCTAATTGTTCATTGTTGACACCAACTTCACTTTTGCAAAATATGCATTTGATAACAATGATAAAATAACTCGGCCCATTTTACAACTAACAGTATGTTAGCTTAGTTAAAAAATATTGGTAAAAAAAATTTAAAAAATTAGCCATCATAGAGTTTAACTAGATATATTTTCTTGAGTATTATCTTGAAACTCTTAGTTAACAGAAGAATTCATGAAATTTTTTAAACAGCAAAAGGCCTCTGGATATATTTTAATTTTCAATAATAATAGTAAATTATGTAATTACATATTCGTGTAAGTAATGAAAACGATTTAAGTTTTATTACTTCAAAGAAAAGGATTCTTTAAAATTATATATAAAAATATTTTTAAAAATTTATATGATCAATGATTTTTTTTTTTTTTTTTTTTCTTTTTTTTAATCAACTAAAATTTCATTTTTTTTTTTTTTTTAATTTTAGATACACATTCCCACTTTTCAAAGTATTTTTGTACCAAATTTGATTCCTGAAAATCTAAAGTTCTGTCTTGTAGAGTCCAACAGACATGCAATCATCATTATTATTAGCAGAGATTTATAAATTACTTAAGAAATAAAAATTGAAAATATTGAATAAAAATATTATACCTCTTTTTAAACTATAACGAAATTATGTTTTTAAAATCGGTATGCATTAAGCTTTATTGCTTTTGTTACAGATTTCTCAAGAGGAGTTTGATGCCGAATTTGCTCCAAACTCGGAAGAAGACTGCTTGTGATATCAAATTTGTATATATTGTGTAAATAAATTTTTTAAGCATTTTGTGTGTATTTGTTTGAATGTGACATTTAACATAACATTAGTAGCTATTGCTTGTATCTACTTTTAAAATCCATAGTTTTTATTGAATCTTTCAATGAGAGTGTATTTTCTAGTGCACTTTATTTGCAGAAATTTGAATCAATGTTCAAAACTGAGTTAAATTTTTTAACTTCATTTCAAAATTCTAAGGATTTTTTTTTAAATATGAATATGGAATTTTTCCAACTTGGATATTTAAATTCGTTTCCTGCAACAAAAAGTTTTGCAATTTTAATTTTGGCTAAAATCAAACTGTGGATGTGGGGAGCTGTCCTTAGATTAAAATAACAGTGTTTTGGAACAAATATTTAAAAAAAAAAACAATAGCAAAAATATTTGTTATTCAAAAAAATAGTGGTTTATTCATCTTTATTTTCATCCGTTGTTTGATCTTTATGTTAACCTATATGGGCTGCAAGCTGAATAAAAGATAAGTGTATCGAATTTTATTCAGTCTTCAAATTGGTGCAAAAAAGGTTGTTTCGACTTTTGGCTATGAAATAACTTTTAGATGAGACTTAAATTATCAGGTTCTTTATGCTCAAGTTTCCACTTCACCCTTCCGATTTTGTTTGCTCAATTTCTGACTGATAGGTAGGGCAGTCACAGACAATAGGAAGGAAATTTCTTCTGACTTATATCGTTTCTTACAATTTAATAGATGCTCACTTTTAACACAATATACTGTTTGCCACAGGTTTATTATTAACAGAAAAAGTTGATAGATGAATATTTACTCATCCATATAACCTTTATGAAGTGCGAATACTACTGTTTAATTACCAATATCATCATTGTATATTAGTTAATAAATGTTATGCATTCAAGTGTAGAGAAATACGAGTAAAATAAAGACTGAAAAAAAAAATTAATGTTCATGTTATTGTTGAATATTTTCTTTCATTGTTTTTCATTTTGGGGACTCTTAATATTTTAAAACTATAAGAATTAATGTAAAAGTATAATCCCACTGTTCCATATGAAGCTTTGTGGGTCCATTTTCTTTCTTTTCGAAAGCGATTTTTCCAGCCCTTTTTTATGTAGTGAAAGGCTTACCACTGAACTGGAATAGGAGGAAACTATAGGTGATGATCATTCCTCCGACAGTTAATGCCAAACCTTTATCAACAGTAAAAATCTCACATCCTGTCACTGCCAATTTAGAGTCTCGGACATTATTCGACAGCATTGTGAAAGTTCTGACCACATCGGAAGATAGCCCGGAAATTTTCTTACTATCCTCTAGCAAGGCCAATTTCAGTCGTCGTTGTCCTTCCGATACCTTATTACCTCCTATTGTCAGCACGAAGATTATGCCAACCCCTCCGAGCAGAGTGAAACCTACATATGTGCGAGCCACAGGTGTCTGGAAACTGACGCTGTCGGAGAACAGAACACTAATAGCACCGAAGAAGTTACCTACTACTGTTCCAAACAGAAAGAAGACGCACGTATTAAAAGCTGCATCAACCTTTTGCACACCGCGGCATAGTTCTCGAAATAATCCTAAACCTCGGATAAGGGCATTTCGACTTGTCATGAATCGAATAGATTCTGCGTAAGCGTTAACGAGACCACCTGCCGCTAGAAAAGAATTATAACAAAGCAAGACTAAAAGAAAGCAGGTAATGAAACTCCAGGATAGAAGAGATACTACAGAAAAAACTACGATCCAAGTATAAGTGTACTGATGAGCTGGTAAGGGAGCCTGGAGTATCTTGATGTATGACTCCCACTCCTGATAGAAGAAGAATATAATAAGTAGTGATATAATCGTAAGACTGGACATCACTAGTAGTAGAATCTCGTACTGTATGGTCTTGCTACCCACGAACATGCTTGGATCAATTCTGGCGGCTAGATCCACGGCTGTCTTGGTGGCAGAATAGATTTTTCTCCGTTGAAAGATAAATGCCACCATCGAGATGTAGCTAAAAGAGTCAAAGAAGTAAAAAGCAAACAGGCTTGCGTAACCTGGCAACATTCTGTGGACGTGCGAGAAGGTGATGAAGAGCGCCACTGTCTTGTAAAGAAATATACTCCAGCACCAAATCTTTGCTAAGATGAATGCGCAACTTGATCTTGCATTAAGAGGAGCAATAGGAATTCCCATAACCAGAGTAGTTTGGTAAATCAATTGAAACGAGTTGGTTTTCGGTTTGGGGGTCTTATAAACTTTCAGGCTGGTCGGTGAAAATCGGAAAGAATGTATTCTTTGAGTATCGGCAATCTTATTCATTTTTAAAGATACCGTTTGAAAATTGGAGAAATTAGCACTAATAAACAGAGATAACTACATATTCTGTAAGTGACGGAAAATAACCATGAAAAATTTAAAAATCGGAGTATCTCATTTTTTTTAGGGAATTCACTTCTATTCTTATGATTTATCCTTTTTAATGTTACTTGATACAATACATTTTCCTTTCTCTTAAATTCAACGTTCATAGATTTCTTTGTAAGATGATTTATGGTTCAGATATCAACGCATTTATTCAGTTAAAGAAAATCCAATCTGTGGTAAACAAGCATTACATTGAGAATTCGGAAAGTATTCCTAAGGAAAAGTAACATCTGCTTACATAAAATAACATCAGTTCTAAAATCTTGAGATTGATCACAAATTATAAAACTATGTCAAAAATTCACTTCATTTGAACATTCAACTATTTATGTATTCGGAAACTGAAATTAAATTCAGTGATAATAAAGATTTAATGTGTAAAAAAGTCAAGGATTCAGGAGAGTTCAATTTCTTCTTGCATACCGAATTTGATTCTTACATGAATGTCACGTTTTCTCAAAGTTAAACCTTCGATTCTTAAAAAGTAAATTCATGTGCCATTCATTATTTATTGATCACTAAGAGGACGGAAAACCAACGATACGATTTGTTTCTTTCTCGTTAATTCAGAATTGAAACAATGCTAATGATTCTGTTTATTGCATGTAATTTATATTTTGGGACATAATTGTCCTAAAGCAACTTCTTGTATTTGCTTAAGGGCAATTACGTAAATTCAACGAATAATCAATCAGTAATATCTAAAGTAATATGCAATCTTCAAGATGGAATTAGATTATTTTTGTAGCATTAAAATATCGATTTGTGTAGAAGATGAGTACAAGATTTGGCTTGGCTATTAAGGGCTTATTTGTTCTTTCTTGAAGATTAATCTACATAAATTTAGTATTCTCGGCGTCAACATGCTTCAGACGCTCTCACCAATAGCAAGTTGTATTTTTTTTTTTTTTTTCCGCAGAAATGACTATTTAAATAAAGCTTTTCTGTTGTTATCGATATTAATGAAAGCTCATTTTCAATAATAAATATATTTTTGTGCGTAAACATAAGACAAACAAGTCCGACATTATCAAGTAATTATATCAATTATTAATGATACAATGATTGCTTTTATAATAAAATAAATACCTGTGTAATTATGAAATTTCTCATAAATTGCAAAAAAATTGAAGCAATCAAAAAAATATTTAGATAACCAGTGGGAGATGTCTCATCAAAACTTTCTCGCGTAATCTCTAATAGAGAGGATATTCCGTCACCCCCCCCCCCGCAAAAAATTATGGGTAGTGGATAAGGCAAAGAACGCCTTGTATGGTATTACCTTGCAATAATTACAAAGTTAGTGTGAATTCCGCATTTTTACTGAATATATCGTGTCATTCTTGAAAAGATTTTTCGGCGATTCATCCCTGGGCTGTGATTAATGGTACTCGAAAATCGAGACATTTTTTTTTTTTTTTTCCTCTGCTGATTGAAACCAAACTTTGACAGAGATTTACAACTGTAGTTACAAAATCCCATACAAATTCGATAAATTTTAATCATTATGGTTTTGAGTTATCGTGTTTACATGCTTCTGAAAGTACAAACCGACAATCGTTCAACTCTCTTTAGGATTTGGTTTAAAATTTGATAGGTGCGTACGCTATATATGTTAAATCTGCATACCGAATTTTATCCATCTGTCTCTCATCGTTTTATAGTTATTGTGTTAAAATATATGCGAACAGCCAGACAAACAGACTTCCTCTGAATAGATTCTGTTAAAAATTTAATACATATCTACAAACTCGGTGTTAAGATCATATACTAAATGTCATAAGTCTAGCTCAAAGCATTTTTTAAGGTATTTTTTTTATCACATACTGACATTTTTAAAAAATGTGTTTTTCGAACTCAAAAAGGTCCAAAACGTAGAGATTCCTCAAATCTGAATTTTTTTTTTAATACTTTTTTATACAACTTTATACTTCGTGTTCGAGAAAGTAAATTTTTTTTACATTTGAACTATGAAAATGGCCCGCTCATCTTTAGACACTTGCGACTGGCAGGAAACGAAAAAATTCTCTGTAAAAAAAATGATGATCATTGATATTTTTTCATTAGTGTACTGTTGCTCAAATTCTAATAAAATGATGACAAAATATAATTTTTTTCCTTTGATATTATTATACAATTTAAGGCATCTCGTCTCTTTCTTATCAGGTTAGACTCATTTTTGCAGAACTGAGGATTCGGTGTATAATTTCTTTCAATATTTTCCATTTGATCAGCATACAAAGGAACAACTTTCGAATCCTACTAGAATCCGATATTTTTTGTTTCAACTTAATGTCTGCTGTAATCATAGCCCAATGGCTACTATCTAAACCGTTAGAAATACATTAATGCTCTAATATGCTAACAGGAAATATGCTCTTAATGTATATATAAGTACTGTAAAACTTCATATTACATTCACATTTATTTAAGTCAATAAATGTGATGCTACAAAGTACTTACATACAACTGAAATGACTCAGATTTCACAACTGAAAATGACTCAGATCGGAATTTAATTATTTTTAACCAAACAGCGACCTCTGAAAAGAAAGTTTATCCATTCTAGGATAGAACTTCGAATCTTGAATAATCTAAACTAATGATATCCTAAATTTCATAACTCAGTCACTTTCAAAAGGGCCGCGGTGGCTTGGTGCAAGGTCTCGGCTTCGGAACAGGAGGGTTTCAGTTTCGAGACCTGATTCCACCGAAGAACCATCGTGTAAGTGGGTCTGGTGCATGTTAAATACGTCAACTCCAAACGTCCTCCCACTGGTGTGGTGTGGAAGTTTGGAGAGGGGGTGCCAGCTCAGGTGCCATCCTCTTCATCTGACCGCGATTCAAAATGACGAGGTCGGTCCCAAAATATCCCTAGTGTTGCTTTAAAAAGGGACGTTAATACAACTAAACTAAACAAAAAATCACTTTCAACTGTAGCAGAATAAAACATTTTTTTCTTTGTTTGTCGTACATAGTTTAATTTTCTCGACACAATATAATAGAATTATGTCTCTTAATAGTATCAGCAAATTGTATATAAATTTAGAGTTAATTTCTGTGAGTACAATATAATTTTGAAGTCATTAAGAACATTTTCTGATAGGAATTATATGTACGTTTATTTCTAAGTTTTAGAAATTAATTATTGGGTAATGATTATAATTAGATAAACAGTTTAACAACGAATAAATTTAATTTAGGATTTATAAGCTCCGGAATAGTGACAACCCATTATACTAAGCACATCTTATATTAGGGATTCCCAAACTGAGGGCCATAACACTTGAATATACATGCAACTTAAGACAATTTTCAAACATATGACGTGGACTTGAAAGTCTTCATCAAGCCACGTGGTAACAATTACATATTAAAAATTAATCGTCTTTAATCCAGCGCAAAATGCAGACAAGTGACTTTTCAACGTGCGGATGATGACTTTAAGCAATCGGCTTCTTGCGCATCTGAGGCACCGTCTACGGCAGCACTTGAAGTTAATTTTCATGCAGGTCCCACTCACCTACTAATTAGAGTATTTTCTTCGCGGTGAATGCTCATTTCAATTTGCGTATATTTTGGAGAGGTTCGCTTCATTTGTGTAAGCATTCGTTACATTTAATAATTTTTGAGAAGAAAATAATCTAAATTGAGGAATTTAAGAAAGAGATCCACACAATGATCGAGTAGCTTTTACAATAAAATGAACGAATATATTTTGTCATAAAAATTAACTGCACGCAATTATAAAAAACGAAAATGCTTAAGACTGGTAGCATGACAGTAATCTTGCACTGACAGGTGATTCTACGAATATGCAAACAAGCATTTCACTTTATCTCTTATTTATACTTACGGCGATCGGAGATGTTATATTTTTCAATGGCACGTAAATACGGATTAAACACTGATTCGAATCCCCATACCTCATTAATTATATTAACGTCCCGTCTTTTTTTAAAGTAACGCCAGGGCTATGTTGGGACGGACCTCTGAACCGTGGTCAAATGACGAGGACGACACTTGAGCTGGCACCCCTTCTCCAAACTTCCACACCACACCAATGGAAGGACGTATGGCCCCGATGGATTGCACCATACCCGTTTACGATGGAATCAGGTCTCGAACCTGAAGCCCTCCGTCTCCGTAGCAGAGACCTTACCCCCAGGCCACCGCCGCAACCGAATCCACATATTAATGTAGCTTTATCAACGCATATATCAATCAGCTTGCCACTCAAATACGGAAAAAAATCCCTATGTTTTCTTTATACGTATATGCAATTTAAGAGGAAATTAGTTTAGAAGTCATCATTTATGTTCTAGTTATAATGGAATAACAATACCCCATACCTTTAAAGAGTGAAAAAAAGCAGGAAAAGGAAGCAACAACTTTATAGTATTAGAAATTATAGTATATTAAAAGAATGTTTATATTTACATACAGAAAAAAAAAACAATTTATTTGTTACCAAGAATTCAGCAAAACAAAACTTGCATATTAAAGAGTGATGGTAGATATTGATCACTCTCATGCTCTTTTATTGCATAGAATTAAAGACTGAAATAAAATAAAACACAAAATAACACTTATGATGCACACCATTTAATGATTATTTAACAAAAAGCAATACAAAGCAGCATTACTTTTTTATTTATTGATATTTGCCAGTTCATATATTTGGACATCAATTCTGCAGATTTTCCAGTCATGAGTTTTTTTTTTTTTTTTTTTTCTTCTTTCTTTCTTTTCCAACAATTTTCTTACAAATGCTGCTTTGCATTTGTTGAAACTCCTTTTCCTTTCCCTGAACCTTTTTTCTACTCTTCTAAGGCTTCGTGATATCTTTCCGGAGCTTATTTAGCATATTGAAGCAAATCTTTTAAACACTTTCCTCAAAGTTTATGACATCATATGCAGTTCTTAGATTAATTAAAGAACTTTTTTTTCAAATTTTCAACGCGTATATAATTGTTTTCACCATAGCTCCATTGCTTTGTGGTAACACAAGAATTATTTTTGCAATTTTCTTAAAATCGTTAAACTTTTTGGACTTCAAAATATTAGAATAGAAATCACCTAACCGAATCTTTTCATTAAATGAATTAAACTGTTCTTTGTATACATTTTTTTAGATATTTTTAAGGAAAATTTCAAATTGGATCTTTGCATGTTCTGAGTATCCGAGGAAACTTATGCTTTTGAGTCAAGAAATTCAAGGAAATCAATTATTCGTTTTTCACTTAAAAATGCTTCAATAAGTGTAGATTCAAGCAAGATATAGCTTTGAAAACAGAAAACTTTTGGACACGCGTTCTAATATTTTTATAGTATTTTTCACAAATACAACAGCGTTTCAAAATTATGAGGTCCATCTCAAAATAGCCATAGTGTTGTTTTAAAACGGGACTTTAATTCAACTAAACTAACTACATTTTAGCTCTAAAATTTTCTTTTTCTTGATATAAAAAGGGTACCCTCGATGTGGCAGCAGTTGTGATACGGTTTCCACATTTTTAGCTCTAAAATGTCCTTTTCAATGATATAAAAAGTACCCTCTCGATATGTCCGAATGCTCGCCTTGACAATTTATGCATTTTTTTTTTTTTGACATTGACAAATACCTACGCGAATGTCACCACACAGATGACAAACTTTTGGCTTTTTGCATACCCTTTGTGATGTCTGGCTGCCATTGCTGACGTCTGTGGAAACAATTAGTAAGATTCACCTCGCCATTTTTTTTTTTTTTAAGATATGATTGAGAAGAGCTTGTATGGCGGAAGGGAAGTGGATGGTTGTGTTCTTGATTTGATTTTAAACATATATTTCTTGATAGAAGTTTTTTTAAGATTTACAACACGCTCTCTTTCGAGAACCAGATATCAGTAAAGTGTAGTTGCTAGTTTGAATTTTGACTAAAAAAATGTTTAGAATGTTAGAAAAGAAGATTTAGTGCTTATACGGAATGAAATTGGAGAAGCAGCGACAACTGACATGAAGTTAGTTGAGCTAAAAAAAATTAAATAAATGAAAATGAAGAATATAAGAAAGATGAAAAGTTTATTAGAAATTATTTTATTTCGACAGTTGAAAATAGAAGACAAGAAGAGTAAAATGAGACAAGTAGAAGAAAATCGAAAACAGGCAGGAGAAAACCATAGGAGAAAATTGAAGAATTGCAATACGAGGTGGAACTAGCCAGATTGCGGATTAATGAAAAACGCAAGTTTGAATCGTAGTGTTCGCAATGGAGATGAAAACGAAATGTCCCTCGATAAACTTATTAAAGGTGTGAAAGTTTTGACAATCCCTGTACTACAAAAGGCAGAATCTTGAAATATATTTTTCAATTCGATTGAACGAGAAATAATTCGACATAAGAAAGTTCCAGAAGAATTTCAAGCGGAAATCCTTTTGGTTAAGCCTTGTTATTTGGTAACAAAACTTCGAATGTACTGATCTACATTCATGAAGAATATATGAAGGATTACGGTAAAGTGAAAACTCTAATTTTAAAATAATTTGAACCAACACCTCAAGTTTGTCGGGAAAACTTCCAAAAGGTAAAGAAAAATTTGGGAGAAACTCATATTCAGTTTGCATCCAGATTGACGTCTATGTGGGAATATTATTGTAAATTGTGAGAAGTAAAAGATTTTCAGGCCCTTAAAGAACTTATAGTTTCGGGTAAATTGTTTGACTCGTTGGACAATGAAACTTCATCTCATATTTCCTTATGACAGACAGAAAAATGGTTCAAACCACAGGATTTATTTAAGGAAAGTGACATTTACTTTGGAGTAAGGCAGAAACCGATGTGATTTTAGACGACCGAACTTTTCATCTAATTAATCAGTAAATATATTCCTCCTCACCATAAAAGAGAAAATACAAGAGTAAATGATAGTGTTCCAAAACGAAAGCATTGTTATTCTTGGAAGTTATCTGCATTTGTTAAGGGATTGTGTGGATAATCGAAGAAGGAATGAGATTTCAAGATAACATGATAGAAATTCTGATGGGAATCCGAATTATAATAGGAATAACAATCCCTCGAACTAAGCAGTAGTAGCTAAAGTGGAATCTTCACTCTTGCAATCGGAGCCGAATTAAAATCTGGTTACACCTTTAAAAAATATCAATGTTTATATTAATTCAAAAGAAATTGAATTTTGATTCTGAAACACAAATTTCTATTGTTCATTCATCGTTGGTACCTAATTTATACGATATAGAAGTAGGCAAGATTTTTTAACTCCTGCATTTTGTAAACAAATAGAAGCGAGAGTCTGTAGAATCTCCATTTACTACAGGAATCAAGCGAATTTATTTAATAATGTAGATACTCTAATTGCAGTGATCAACAAATTGAATGTTCAATATTTAATAACACCAGAGGTTTATGAATTGTTAATGAGTTCATCAGAAGAATATTGTTTTAACGAAGAGAGTAGTAAAACCGAGAGTAGTTACGAACCGCCAAGCGATGTAACAGCTTGTTTCTCTTTATTGCAACCAATGGGCACGACAGAGGAAAGGAGCAGTATGAGACATGCCTGTATAAACGGTGAAGAAAATAAAAATATTAACTATTTGATTACACCAGAAGCTGAAATTGTGTCTACTAATGAAACTGTAATGAAACTACGAGAAGCGCAGAGAACTTGTGAATCACTAAAGGATCCCTGCCTTCAATGGAAAAAGGAAACAAATGGATATATTTTTTTAATGATCTCCTCTACCCTACCAGATATAAAATTTTAGGACAATCGGTAACCCAACTTGTACTCCCTAAAGGTAGACGAGATCAAGTATTGAGGCTTACTCATGTATCGATTTTTGGTGCTCATATGGGAATACGAAAAACCAAAAAGAAGATTCGTTATTCATTTTTCTGGCCTGATATTTTTCAGGATGTGGAAAATTTCTGTAAAATGTGTAAAGATTGTCAGTTGAGAAATCTCGAGAAGAAAATTGATAGAATCTCGATCACACTTGTGCTAAGACCTGAATTACCATTTCAGGTGGTAAATATTGACATAATTGGACATTAAATCTCCTTTACCAAGAAAATTTAAATATGTATTATGTTTAATGGATCAACATTCCCGCTGGCCTAAAACAGTACCGTTGAGAAGTTTGACAGCAAAATCTACGTGCGATGCCGTACTAGACATTTTTATGAGAACCGACATTCCGAATATTATTGTTAGTGACCAGGGAACCAATTTTATATCAAAACTCGTCCAAGATTTCCAGAAAAGATTAGGATCTCACCCTAAATTTTCATGTCCTGGATATCCAGCTAGTAATGGTTTGGTTGAAAGATACAAAGTTTTGAAACAGATGTTACATCATGTGATAAGAACTGATCCATCAAATTGGGATAAGCACCTTCCATTTCTTCGACCCACTTATCATGAGATTCCAAACTGTACAACTGGAGTTTCACCGTTCTGTCTAATGTATGGAAGACACGCAAAAGGTCCTTTTGCAGTGCTGAAATTAACTTGCTCTGGAGATATTTCTTTACCAACAAATATGAGCCAATCTGCAGAGGAATACCCACAGGAACTGAAAATGAAAATGGAGGAAGCAGCTGAACTGGTGAAAGTATTTGCCGAGAAGAGACAACAATCCTGCGCTGATTATTTTAATAGGGGGAACTGTATCGAAAAGCTTTATGATTGGAGACCTTGTGTATTTACTCATTCCGAACTCGAGCAACAAATTATATACTCGGTGGACTGGACCGGGTGAGATAATCAAAGTCGTTCCTCCACATACCTACATAGTCAAAATATCTGATGGAAAAAGAGTCCATGTGAAAAAAAATCCCAAAATTCCAGACAAGAGTCAATGCTGTGGAATTTATTTAGGATGAGGAAGAATTTGGAGAAATTTTAATAGTTCCCGAGAAACATTATTCTGTGCCTTTGAAGAAATTCGAATCATGGATTTTTGGAGCATCTATAAGAATCATCAATGACCATAATACCCTAGCTTACATCGTTAAGAAAGCCCCGCAGACATTAAATTTACAACGATGAACTCTTGCCCTAGAGAACATTGCCCGGGAAACAAACATATGAATGCAGATGCTTTCTATTGACTGCACCTACTGAAGAATGCAAATAATATATTTATTTATAATTTTAGCATATATAGGTAAATTTTATTGTAATTCTTTTTAATTCGAAAATTTTATTACTTGATATTGAATTTATATGTCGTATATTTATATTGTAACGTTTCGGTAGCTCGTCACAATGGTGGACAAAATGCTCTAATTTCAGATAATGATTAAATTGAGATTAATCATTGCCTTTAAAATTGTCTTAATCATGTTTGGCGGCCATTGGCGAAATCATCGGAAACGATTGGCGAGATTCGCCGCCGCCGTTTGGGTTATTGTTTTTAAAAAAAGATATGATTGAGAAGAGTGTGTGTGGCAGAAGGGAAGTGGATGACTGGGTTTTTTATTTGATTTTAAATCGATATTTCTTGAGAGAAGTCTGAGTGGTGCTCTTTTGAGACGTGTGTGTTTTAAGAATTATAACACGCTCATGTCCTTATACATTGAAGGGTGAATGAAACTAAAACATTTGTGAGCTGTCATAAATTATCAATAAAAGATTGTATTCTTTGATTTGTGAACCAAATCTTTATATTCCCCGACAAGAGTGTTCCAAGTTTGGTAATGAGAACGCGTGATTTCTCCCGAGAGTCATTCTGTTTTAGAAAACGCCACATCTAAACAATTCCAATTAATATTTTTTTAATTCTTCAGAATTTTCTAGCAGCTAGATTTTAATGAAAATATCATAAAGGAGAAATTGGGAGGTTATATTCTTCCATATAATATCCGTTGCAAACTGGAATATTCACTATGGTGTCTAAATTAAGTAACTGGACTGCACAAAAAGAAATTCTTAAATTTCAATCCGCATTTGACATTACAATATTATTATCTTTATATTCGTTTTATCCAAGATTTAAAGTCAGTTCATTTGTGGATTTTCCAAACTCGAAGAATTTTTCAGACATAGAGGATTGCATGTTGTTTAAATAATTGCAAATATCATATTCTTCCACTACAATGACCTTTGTATGGCTCAGCTTTAACTATGATTTGGAACCGTAGAAAAAAAAAAGAGGAAAATGGACAAGTCTTATCTAATTTCAATGCACCATATTAAACACCAGTTGAAAACTGAACTAATAAAACAAAAAAAGAGAAGGAAACTGTTTTGCATCACAAATAACAGTACAAAACCGCTCTAAATTCAAAAACACCGGCTCTCTCAACCAACCCGTTTACATTTCGGACTCATCAATATCTTCTTTTTTCTTTAGGAAGTGTTTACTAACTGATGCTAATTACTCATTTTAATCTGTTAAATCTGAGAATTTTCAAAAGTTATGCTGTTGAAAGAAAATTGACGTTGCATTTTTTTACGATTTCAAATATATTTTGCTAAAATTCATTCTTAGAAGTTACATTCTCTGAATGTTAATTGTTCGACAGTATTCATGTTTTTTGATTCAGTGTTATTTACAAAAAAGTTGGATTTGGGGGAGAGAATTGAGTAACTGTAACTGAAGTGAAAATGTGACTATTGCTTTCAGTTTTTGAATTGCAGACGGAAATCTGTTGATAGTATGAAAACAGAAAACTTTAAACACGATGAATGAAATTAGATATCTTTTATATGAATTTTCAATATCGCATCATATTTAGATTAATGACTTCACATTGAGATTAATTTATAGCATGTAGATTTGAAGTATGGAAGGAAACGAAGGGGTGTCAATATTAAAACATATTGTACAAGACAAACACTTTATAGCAGTATTTGCTTTTGTGATTTTTCTGTCTAGTTCGCTTGTTATTATAGCTGAGTAAGGAAGTTATGTAGCTTCAGAAATATTATTGTCGTGTTTTTTTTATTTGCCTTTCATATAATATTTATTTATTTATTTATTTATAGTGCCGTAAGTGGATTGACTGTTTTTTCCAGTTTTGCTGTGGGTTGTATGGGCACCCACTTTTTAATGAGGTGAATATTTTTTTATGTGGTCATATTCTTTAGGAAGTCTGTCAATGATTTCGTTTTTATTAAGATCATATTTATTTAAAAAGTAGTAAAAATTGTTTTCCTACTTACAACATAGTTCTTAAAGAAATGAGCTATGCTTTTAAAACTTCTTGTTTTGATTTTTATAGGAAAAGAGATCGAGTACCAAATTTCATTTCAACTTTCAAGAGACAGAGAAAAGTAAGTTTTTTAATCTTTTATTAAAAGTTTTATATTTCTATCTGCAATCAAATTGTTAAATGAACGACATAATTACTATTTAAAATTTAATTCATGCTTTTTAATGTTTTTTTTCACTTGGATTTGACTTAGTTTGAAAATTATCATTATAAATTAATTTATCAAATGAGTAACATTTGAAATTTTAACCTACATTATTTAAATCAAAACACTTAAAAGATTTTTTAACATTATTATAAAATTAACTGGTCATCATTTTATTTATTTTACTGTCCATTTATTATGCATAAGCAAAAATTCTCTTTTCTTGATATGTTTAATATTAACTTCTGAGATTTTTAAAGGAATGGATTAGAAAGTCCTTTTCTAAACATATTTAAGTATCAAGATGTATTTATGAAAGAAATATTAAAGAGCAGATCATTATTCATTCATTTTTCTTGCTTGTTTTTTATTTTTTGTATTATTTTTTGTGAAAAAAGTTTAAAGTCAAGCTTTTTATTCATGTATAGTCAGTACAAAACATATATGAACATTAATAAGTTGCATTTATTTATTTAACTGTGGATAAATTAATACATATGGTAAGATTATTAAATAATTGGATAATTTTTATTATGTGGCTTACTTTCCAAAATGAAGTCATAATTCAGTTGATGAAATGAAAGATTGTGCATTGTTTAAGATATTTAATACTATATTTGCAATTCTGTTTCCAATTTGTGATATTGATTCTGATTAATTGAAAAATTTTTACTTTAGATTGATAAGAATTATTGATACAGGTGTATTAACTATAAGCTACTGATGAACTTTAGACCACATGTTATTAGTAAATATAATTTAATGATTAACATGACATTTAAGAGATAATTAATTATCGCATGCAATTGTACGCAAAAGCTGAATTATTTTTATAAACTGTGCAAAAGGACAAAAACCAAGAAAAATATTAACCAAGTTATGTTAAACTAAAGGAAATTTTAACCTAATTATATTAAACTAAGAAAAATATTAACTGATTTCAAATGCATCTATGCTCTTTTCTTCTAATATTACTGATAATCAAGATTATGTTGTGATACTGCGAGGAAGGAACAGCAGTTCTTGACTTAATAAGTAAGAAAAGTAATTAATTTATCGTCTTTCAGTTATTGTAAGAATCATATAATAAACATAAAAAATTGACGGAAGTCTAATTAATTATTCAACTAAAAAACTGATATTCATGGAAATTTTTTCATATGATGTAATATAAAAATTACTCTTGTGCAATATTTTTTAAACTTATGGACAAAGAAGTGTGCAAAAGCATCAGCAGTTATATCCTCTTAATTTCTGAATGATGGAATTGTTTTGAAAAGTTCTTATATTTTCAAAGTCTAAAGGGTTTATTTTCCCCTCTTATTTCAAAGAATGTATATACCAAATTTTAACATCAAACACTCTAAATATGTATCAGAAACCCCTGCATATTCATATAACTTTATATAATATAGAGATTGGTATCTAAATTGATCATGTTTATTATTATTTTTTGGTTTCTTCTCTAACATAACTAGTTCATAAATATTTATTTTGTTAAGAATTTTATTTTATTTCATTTTTTATGTATAGAGAAATATTATCTGTTTTATGCTTTATCAACATTTATATTGATATTGTTTTTTATTTGCATGCTTGTTTTTTTTTAACTATTAGCCTATTTTTTTAAATTTTAGTGAAGTGCCAAATAATTAAGAGTAATTTTCTATAGAATAAGGTTGTCTTACTTTTGTTTGTATAGTGTAAATAAGAATAAAGCATGATGGTATCTTTTAAAAAAATTGCTGTTTTTTTTTTTTTTTTTTTTTTTTAAGGAAACTTTAAGTTCTAAGCTGCGGACAGTGTGTTCTCGTTGTGGCATTATTGATTGCAAGCGTCACTGTCCAGAACTTAATGTTTATACTGCAAAACCTTGGATGAATTTGAAAGTTCCAAAGGAAGTGGATCAAGCTCTGGAAGAAGTAAATATGAATTTTATGATAATGGTATTTTGTACATCCTATTACCATAAAATCTAATATCTAAATATCTTATCAATTGTTTTTGACATTCAGTTTATAGAAAGTTGGAAAAATATACTTATGATAGTTGGTTTTTTATATTATAGTCAAATTCAAATGAACATTAAAAAATTGTGAATAATATGCATGTTGTAAATTATATTTTAAGCTAGTACAACAGTGACACATATCACTATGACATTAATTGATGTTTTTAAATATTAAGATTAATTCTTCCTGTTCTCCCAGTTAAAACTGTTAATATGTTTAATAATTGTAATTGGCAAACCTAATAAAATCATCAAATGATGCACTGATCTTTTCTTTCAATTTTAACTCATTCCATTATCTGAATTAAAATTTCAAAAATAGTAATGTCTTCACATTTAGATTCATATTGCTGAGCTAGTCATTAGATAGCATTTTCATACTTTATTAACTCATTTTCATAAATTCATTTGGCTCTCAGATGCAGAGTTGAATAAAATTGTCAAAGTTTCCTAGAAATTCACAAATCTGTCTCAGTAAATACTATCATATTTGTGAACTTGCTCTTTCTTTTCTCTATTTTTTTTAATAAAAAATATATCTCATCTGTAAGATGTCCAATAAAAGTCAAGAGCCATGTCTGTCCATTATTTTGGATGCATATAGTGAATTTTTTTTTTTTTGAAAGATAGTTTAACTAGAAGGTTCAGAAGTTCATACTTTAAATGTTTGATGAAATGGTTCTTGATGATTTTGTATCTTTCAGAACCTTCCAAGTTATTTTGTAAAATTTATTATAAAAAATCCAAACATTTCAAACTTGTGTAAAATAATTTATATGGAGTCTTTGTTTATCAGCAGTATTTTTATACTGCTATTTCTTCTTTGTCAGTCATAAAAAATTTAATGCTAGAGAAGTATTTTGAATTTATTTTCATTACTATATTTTATTTTGATTTCATTAGTTTTAATTTATAATATATTTGACATTTCTAAGAAGTAGGATCACTTTCAGATAGTGCTACTAGTTTAACATTTGGTTTCTTATTTTTAATTAATTAATTTTGCTCCAAAAAAATCACACGAACAGTATTTTGTATTTCTGAACTTTTTATAGTTTTAATTATTGTATTGTAATATGCAAACTATGTTTTTTTATTTTTTGACATTTATAAATGTAACTACACACTGACAAATTATAATTTTTTTTCAAAAGATCTGTAAATATCAGAATATAATATATATATAATTCACTTTGACCCAATAATATAGATAAAGCATAAAATGCAATTCATAGTAAAAAGAATAGGATGAAATTTTCATATGTGTATACAGTGAAACTCCTTTGAACTGCCAATTTTTCATGGCAAGATTTTTAGGCTACCCAACCCCCTCTGAATGGCTGATGCATGGTTTGCCCATCTCATTTTTCAGGAAAAGGTAATTACTTCCTGTTTTTAACCATGATCCAAAAGGTTTAAGGTCTGTTTAAGAAAGGTCATTTTTTCTTCTTGTTTCCTATGGGGCATTAGTGGGTTTTGATAATTTTGGAACAAAGATATCATTCACACTTCTTTCATTAGTTGGTCATTGATCTGAGTTGCAATGGTGTCGAAGCACCTTTTTCTACATCAATCTGAGAATAGCAAATTGGTGAAAAAGCTATCTGAATCATTTAACTGCAGAAGAATGCAAACCAATAAAATCATTAAAGAAAAGAATTTGACTTTAGAAGAATATGAAGATTTCAAATTTCATGGTGCCAATGAATGAGACACGACATAACGAGGCTGTTTTAAAATGTCTTAAAACTGTTCATACAAAGAAAATTTCTGTCAATTGGCCTATGATTTAACACAAGGTAAAAGAATTTGTGGATGTTCTGGGAATTGAAAATTTTTCTGCCAGCAATAACCAGTTGGACAGATTTTGCACACGGAATAACATTTTTCGACCACTGTGTAGTGAAGTGGTCAATGTTGATCTTAATTCATGTGAATATTGGCAGGAGTGTCTTCCATTACTTTTGGCTGGAAATGAGGATAAAGATATATTCAACATGGACAAAATGGCAATCTTTTTTTCATGATTTGTCCAAAAAAGTATGATTAAAAAATACAAAGAAGTCAGAGACTGAAAAATTCTGAAGGGTAGGCTTACTATTCATTTTCATGCGAGTGCAGCTGGGGAGGAGGCCAAAGAGGAGTCGTGGCCATTTGGAGATGCCAAAAACTGAAGTGTTTTAATGAAAAAGACTAACCATCTTGGTATATTGTGGTATGCAAAAATAAAGCGTGGATGACATCATCCATTTTTGAAGATTAAATGGTAAATTTTCATTTAAAAAAAGCCATTAGACTGCTTTGATGCAAGTTTTGATTGGAATGAATGCATTTTTGATTGAGGAGTCTGTTGGGGATAGGTATTTTTTACATGCCTTTAATCGATTGTAAAATTAATTTAAAATTGATTTAATTTCCTTAACAGTATGTTGTGTGTTTAAACATTTTACAGACGAATTTTTGTGCCCTTGAGGTTCTGATTCTGTCTTTTGTGAGGAATTTTCTCATACTGATGACACAATGACAAACGAATTGGTTGGAAATTTACTTTTTAAACTGAAAGACAAACTTAAAAAAAAAAATAGTTATTTCTGAAAAGTGTAAAAATTTAAAATAATCAGATTACATCATTTCTTCAATAAAATATTAAAAAAACATCAAATAAAGTAGTAATTTCTCTGTAGATAAGTTTCAAACTTCATTTTAAATATATCATACCTGTTTATATTATGAATTATAGCAATTATCTTGCAATTGTAATGAGAGCATTTCAAAGCAGTTGCCATCTCTGAGTGTTCCAATTTTCTTTTAATAGAGGTGTGGCTGCTCAGAAATGTTTTGTTGTATTTATAAACATTACATGAAACACAATTTGAGAATAATTTATTAGAAAAAATAATAAATGCTGAATTTGTTTAGAAAAATAGAAAATAGGGTATCTAATAATCATAGACAAAATCTTTTAGGAATTATATTTAAGGTTTAGGAACACAATTACTCATGCTAGTGTTTAATGGTTTTTTATTATAGCTACCCTAAAATCTTTTGTTGAAAAATATTGATATCCATTTTCATACTAGATGTCTCCATGCATTCTTCATTGGGTACAAGTCTGGACTAAATAATGGCCAATTCATGACATTGATATTATTCATTTTGAATCATATATTTGTTGAGTTATGTTTCATAGACTGGATTCATGTACCTATCATGCTGAAACACACAATTTTGTTTTCCCATCAAATCCTGTTATGCAGTAAAATGGTCTACTATATTTTATGATAATCCTGACAGTATATTTCCTTGCTGAAACTTTTCAAAAAAGTTTTTCCATCAAATCCAAAACCACTTCAAATCATTACCTAGTCTTCAACTTGCTGTGTACTAAAAAAAACTGCTTAGTTCGCTTCTTAAATCATGCCAGTAAAATTTATATCCATCTGGGCCATCGAAGTTCAATTTTTTTTCTCATTATTAAATATTGTTGTCAGTTATTTATCACCACAAGATATCATTTTCTTCTCCCAATTTTGTGTTGTATTTTTAAACATGGTTTCTTTTACATTTTCATAAAAGTTATTTACTTAGATTCCAATATTCTTTTGTAAATGGCATTTTTCGACATGCCAAATTTGAATATTGGAAATTTGTTGCAATGGCATATATTTTTCCAGATGCCATACTTAAAATGATTCTGTCATTACACATAGAAGTTATTCTTTATTAATGAGATCTTTTCTTACTAGACCACTTGTTGATGTTATGCAAAATTCTGTAGACATATTTTAAAACTTTCTATAATATCTTGGAAATACCCTTCTAATAATTACCTTTAAATTTTAAATCCAAAGCATTCATGATCTCCTCTTTTGAAATCTGTTTACCTCTAGGCATTTTGTTGAATTTATATTTTAAAAAATGAATTCTTTAGTTGAAAACAAGCCAAAAAACTATGCCAAACCAATAAAAGCCAGAAAAGCAGAAGATGATAAATACTGTCAAGAAATGCAAATAGATATTTATATTCTGAAAAAATATTTAACTAATAATATTTCTTTGTAAAGTCAGACAGTGCATATATTTATGGGACAAATAATTTGTAATTTTTAAAAAATGTTACACATTTGTTACCGATTTTTAAAAATTTTTTTCACAATAAAACAGAATAAATCAATTAAAAAATAGACCTGAATAATTTCTTTAAAGTATATAAAAGGTACTTTATCTTGGGATGTCATTTTTTATCTGTATCTATATTTTTGGGACTGTATGTATATAATAATATATGTAATATATAATAATAACATAATTATATAACCAAGTTGTATTACATTCATTGTACTTTACTACTTAATAGCTTCCAAAAATATTCCAATAATAACAAACTTGTGATCAAATTACTTGCTACTGCTTATTTTTACTTTCTTCTACACAAAATATAGAGAAAATATTGTAATAATCAAAAAATTATAGCTGGAGATTTTGATAAATTCTCCATGTTTTGTTTTCCTTGAGTTCAAACATTACATTTTTGGAAAATGTCTGTCTATCCATTTGTGACAAAGATAACTCAAAAATGCTTTGAGCTGGATAAAGTCTTCTTTAGATTTCTATCAAATTTTGTGTAGCATTCATTCAGAGGAAATCTGTCAGTCCAACTGTTTGAATATGAGTTAACATGATAAATACAATACAAAAAAAGAGTTGGATAAATTTCAGTATATAAATTTGACATATATAGAGTTTATGTCTGTCAAATCTTCAGCGAAATCGAACGAGTGGTTGACTGTCCGTTCTGTACTTTTAGAAACATATAATGCGACAATTCAAAAATTGAAAGGTTTAAACATATCTAATTTGGTAAATGATCTTTTAACTACAAATGTAGTTCTGTCTCAATCTTTTGTTTCATTCATTTAGGAAAATTGTTTAAAACACAAATTTTATGACTTTAACTGCATGGCATAGATAAATTGCTAAAAAAAATTGTCAAGGATTACTTGATAGATTCAGTAAAAATTCTAAATTCATGTTAAAGTTAATATTTCATAATTTTTGTATACCAGTGCCATACAAGGTGTTCTCTGGTATAACATCTTTATTAGAGAATATGCAAGAAAGCTTTCTAGATAAATGATTTTATTTATGAAAAAATCATTTTATTAATGAAAAAATGATTTCATTTATTATTTTTTTAGTCTTACTTTCTTCAAATTTTTTTCAATCAATGAACTTTACTCGCTAACATTTCTATTTCCTGAATATAAATGTATATATATGTAAATTCATCTGAATTTTAACTGTGAAATTTCTTTATATGTATTTGTTTTAATTAAATTATTATTGATGAAATTTATATTTAGAAATTTGTCTTCCTAATTAATTGATGTCATTCTTGCATTATTACAGATTTTAGAACTTGTGATTGAAAAGCACATTTACTCTTGGTACAGGTAAATATTTTAAATGTATCGCAACAAAAAATATAAATTTTTTTAGAAAAATATAATATAGTATTTGCAATTTTGAAAGATTTTGTTTTGTTTGATTAGCTGTTGAATGTGATTTTTATTGTGAAATCACCAAATTTAGTATTCATAAATGTGAATTAAAAAGAGTTGATTGGCTGAATATTAACGGATTTCTTACTTATGTACTATTAAATTATCATCAAACTTTATTAGTATTTAACAGATTTCATATTACTTTAGTTTAAATTAAATTCTACTAATTTTATGATTAAAATAATTAAATTTGATTTATATTTTAGAGAATGTATATTACATTCTTTCTGTTTAGCAAGTTGATTCCTTATACTCAAAAGCTGTAATTTACTATTCTCTGGAGTTTTTAGTAAAACATAAATAAAGAAGACAAACTAGTTGGCTTATATCATTGATTTTTCCTCCTATAACTGAATATAGATAGGGAAAAAGCAACTCAGAAAATTTTATACTTTTTGATGCAACTTCGATAAAACTACAAGTTTTATTTTTACACATTTTTGTTTTATTTTTGTGTTGATGGAATTTAACTTTTCATATTTGAATAGATGAGACTTAACAGTCAGTTTTTATACTTATTTCCTAATGGGCTAAAATTTTGAAATTTATATTAGTGTGTGTTTTTTAATGTATATTATTTTGCTATTTTCAGAACTTAATTATCAATTAATTGTAGATTTTATTAAATTCACACAGTGTGTATGGGGCTCTCTGGTTGTCAATTTGGGGGGGAAAAAATTAAATCCAAACTTATATTTGTAATGGTGAAAGAAATTAAAAGCAAATAAATAAATAATAATAATTAAAATATTTTGCTTTTTAAAATATTAATGTAAACTTATTTTATTCAATTTTTCTTCAATTAGGAACAACAAGAAATTGATTTATTTTTCTTTATATCTTAATGACCAATATTTTTCAACTAAACCAATAAAAAGTGAAATATGTAAAAAAAGCAATTAAAAGTAATCTTGGATTTAAAGAAATAAGTTGAGATTACCGGCACTGTCTGTGACTTTCTAAAATTGAAGAAATTGAAATTTTTGAAAGATATTAAATATTTAATGACCATTCAGAAATTTATTCAATTTTGATTTAAGATTTTCTGCATTTAAATTTGAAGCTATTAAATGAATATACATTTTGTTTTATTCATCTAATAATTAAGTCATATATGTAGACTAATAAAAGTACTTTGACAGGAAATATGTTAATTGTAATTTGTTTGAAAATAATGACCTCACATATATATATTTCTCTTAGTACACTCAGCAAAGATGAAGATTTTGTTCAGGAAATAAGAGTATCTTTAAGATTCCTGTTTTCTAGTCTTTTAAGGAGAGCTTTGCAGGTAAGCATAACATTATTAGAACTAAAGTTCAGTTGTTCTATGTATCTATTGCACAACTGAGATTTCTTCTATTATGTGATCCAAAATGCATGCAGTTATAATACTTTGCTTGTCATTGCTTTTAACTAAATTTAATATATTTCATTTCATATAATTAGGCACAAATTTGTTAGATAATGTAATAAGATTTTAAATATTTTTAAAATCAGTAATATGTATGAATAATATTTACAATTTTTCATCTTTTTACCTTCATTCCTAAATATTCCAAATGAAATGAATGCATATCCTTCTTTCTTAAGATCTTTGTATATAAAAAGGCAATTCAATTTCTGACTCATTTTTCAATTAACTGCTTTTCATTACTTTGCTGATATTAGAAGAAAATGCTACTGTTTTTGAATAATAACATTATTCAATTTTTGATTAATACTGTTTTTGGTTTGACCAAATAATTTTTATTGTACTAGTTATCTGTTTTATTGAAATAAAAAATAAATATACAAAGAAAAGAAAGATATGTTCTTCAAAGCTTCATTTTTATTTCATTAAAAAATTTATTTGTTTAACTACTCTGGAATGCGTACAATGTTATGATTAGAAATCTGGATTTCAAAATAAAATTCTGAATATTTTAGTATATCTATATGAATAATGTTTTATAATATCTATATAATGTTATTTTAAGACATCAAACATGCAACATTTTATAATCAAACTTTTCCATTCCCCCTCATTTCTGAAATTTTTTCCCTCCCACCTATTAAAAACAAACTTCAATTATATTAATTGAAAGTGCATTTAAAGTTCAGCTTTATCTATTATGGATTAAAATAAAATTAGAGTCCTTGTTTAGACAAAGCACACAAAGGAGTAAAAACAAACAAGCTCTAAGTGTATACAGTTTGTGAGGAATTCTTGTTTGAATGTATAACAACTATTTGCTGAATGAACAAATTCTTGTAATGTGACTCATTAATTCCTTACCAATGCACTTAGTACTTCCTTATATAGTCAAATTAAAACAATAAGGAAATTGAGATTTAATCAGACATAATTTAAGTATTAAACTGAATGGTGTGCTGGTAAAAGAAATCTCTCTCTCTCTCTCTCTCTCTCTCTCTCTATATATATATATATATATATATATATATATATATATATATATAATTATATTATGGTCATTTTTTGATGATGATTACTATAGTTCTTCTTTGAAAATGCAACTGAAAATGGAAAGCTGCTCAAATCACTTTTGGAAATTATTTCTAAAAATCCAAAGATACTGTTAACATCTGTTATTTGAAAGGTCAGATTATGCCAGGAAGAATTAAAAACATTGATTTATTGAATCAAAAAAGAAACAAGATTGCTAATGAATCAATGAAAAATAAGAACTGAAATTTTGTGGTTGGGTTGGAAGTAGTTTATCATATAAATGTCTATATTGAAATATATTCTCTCTTATTAGGTTCATCTTTTAAATCTTTCTCACATGCATGTGACTATTTTGACTCTCATTTTTTAAATATAGTTGTTATTAGCTGTTCTGATGAAAAAAATTGATGACTGAAATATTTAAATGTATTTCTTACGTATACAATAAAATTTGTGTATAACTATACTGTACTAAATAAAATATTAGTAAGGACAGATTATGATTACAGACAGTTGGACCATACAAAATTGTATCTTTTAAACTTTACATAATTTAAACTTTTTATAAGAACTTCAGAATGAAAATTTTGCTAACATTAAACAAGCAGTGTAAAAATGTAAAAGGGAGATACGAGCTTAAGTTTATTTCGTAAGAAAGATGCACAAAACTGTTAAATATGTTAATTTTATTTATTTACTAAAAATATTTTAAGTTTATTTAGATTTTACAAATTACATTTGCATTAACATAGATTTCATCCCATCTTATGAGTTTAGATGCATATTGGAAACGTTTGGTACTATTGCAAAAAAATCCTGAAGAATATTTATTAAGGAAATGGCAGAAGAAATGTGAATTTTGTTTTAAAAATAGTCAGCTATTTCTTCACTTCTCTGATCATTTGGAATTAATTCTGTTAAAATATTTTCATTACTTGTACTGTTAAACATTTACACATCATTGCAATGAATGGAAAAGATAGGTTTGATGAGCTTTGCTAAGACACTAACAACTTTGGATAAAATTTCTATACCTTTTTCTTTGGCAATTTCAATGTGGCTATTCATGCTTTTCTTCAAAGAATGAACCTTCTTTTGGTAGTTTTTAGATTATGAATGTGCCACAGAATTTTATCTTCCACAGATCCAATCACATGTATTTTTACATCTACTCCATATAGACTTGAAAGCTTTTTATTCGGATTGCAAACAGCATTTTGAACAAATCTTTTATGT
The DNA here is from genome assembly GCA_026543865.1 of Argiope aurantia. NCBI lineage: Eukaryota > Metazoa > Arthropoda > Arachnida > Araneae > Araneidae > Argiope > Argiope aurantia. The sequence goes on from JAPMOR010063813.1 coordinate 251,041, forward strand.
TGGCATCCCTTGAAACACTTGAAGATGCCTAAATCTAATAACTGCCAAATTGACATTTATTCTGATGAAAAATAAGCTACATGTTTTTCAAATCTGTGATAGTATCATGAGATTCGTATGTATCAGCAGTGCAGACAACATTCTTTCACCCCCCCCCCTTCTAATTATCAACACCAAGCAGCCGGTTGTTCGAGATCTTCTGATCTTCTTTCAGTCTTATTATTTGATAAACAATGAGAATGAAAGAAAAAAAAAACATTGATAAAATAAGAATCTGTATTTACTTTTGAGACATAAAAATAAGATTTTCTGTTTGTAACATTTTCTGTTTGTAATTTCTAATATTTCTTTTCTGCAATGTTACACTCAAGCAAGGGACTATAGCTGCTCTGTCGAATGGATAAACTAGATTCTAATTTTTTATTTTGACCTAAATGCAGCTGTTCCATTCCTTTCAGTTCTTCCTTATTAATATATAAATTTCTTCTGTAGGTTGATATTGTGAAACTTATAACAGAGAAGGCTGCCAATGCTCTTTGCAAGCATTTGGATTGCTATCTTCAGGCGAAGAAGTATCATAAGCCGAATTTCCGCATGGAAGAGACTGTACTTTGCTTCCTTGGAGATAAGTTGCATCCTGCCCTACATAATCGCCAATCGGAACTCAATTATTTGAGAGAACTCACTTCCAATCTTCTGCCTTTCATTGTTCAACAAAAATATTTAAATTGCCGGTAAATTGTCACTTGTATGTTTTTTTTTTGTGTGTGTTTTTGGCATCTCTGACTTACTAAATTAATCAATAGAGCATATATTTGTCATTTGATTGTATTTAAAAAAACTACAGGCCATCAGATTCTTTTCAACTCTGAGAAATTATTGTTTTGTATTTACGTTTAATATTAATATCAATTCATGAAAAACTTAGTTAAAAAAAAAAAGATGAATGTCATGTTTTAACTTAACATCATTATAATGTCAGAGCAATGGGAATACCATTGCAAGGAGGATCAAGTCGTGATGTATCAGTTAAAATATGAGCCCATAACTGCAAAGAAACTCAAAGGATTCTAATACTATTATGAAAAAACTAAGTGATACATTTTATGGAATTCAGAGGTTGCCCAACATGAAGCCAAAAGTCATTTACTTTATTCAGTTAACTCTGAACTAAGATCATAGTTCTGTATAGTAAAACTACTTAGACATAGTCATTGAAGAGTGAAATAATGTTATGAATTTCTAATATTTCTTTTCTGCAATGTTACACTCATAGTTGAAAAAAAAAATATTTGCAGAAAAAGAGTTATTTTTAATTGAGGCTGAATGGATATCAGTTTAATGACTCCCAAACTTAGTGGTTATATGACAGAATGAATTCACTTCTTAGAGCATTGACCTTAGAATGTGGTATCTAGTTGATTCACGATGAATGCTTCTACTGTTTTCTGTTTAGTGATTTGTCTGCTTATGTTAATGTCTGTAAGTGTTATTTTTAAGTTGTGTTCTGTTTTTTTGTTTTATATATATATAATATATTTCTGGAATAAAGCATTATTTTCCATTTTCATGTGTTGCATTTCTTTCGTACTTGACCATAATCATATTGTATAACATTGTATAAATTTTATAACAATACTTATCTGCTGTAATATAGTAAATTGTATATGTTATAAACTGAAAAGTTTTATGTTAAGGCTTTTTATGATTTTATTAATTTTTGCATGGTAATCAAATTATTTATTTTTATTTCTAGAATAATGCAATAACTTTTCAAAATATTATTAAATGTTTAATTACTAGAATTATAAAAATGATCGAGCAAAATGCTGCATATTTAGAAGAATATCGCCGAAAATATGGAAGTAATTTTGTCAAAATTGCTTTTTATTGAAGCACAATCATGTAATTGTAAAATTAATATTTGGGATCAGATTCATGTTAATAATACAAGACTATTTCTAGGATTTAATTTCTGTCCAGCATGATATTGCATCTGCAAGTAGAAAATAATATTTTTGAATGAATTAAGAATGATGACTCAAATAATATATATTATTGAAATTATTTTCAATTTCGATGTTACAAAAGCTTAATTTGGATGACTTCAGCATTTTCTATTGTGTTTAATTCATTAATTTTGTTTCATACTTTTAGGACAGCAACTTCCTTAGTGCGTGAAATTTTTTGTGGTATTGTCTTTTTACCTGTCATGGATATTATTGCTGATCCAGTGAGTTCCATGTTTGATCATTTTATTTTAGTGATGTGTATAAAATAACTGCTGTTGTTAATATGAAAATCTTTTGGGAGTAATTCCTTTTAATATAAAACATTTCTATACATGTACTTCTTTTTGATGATTGCTTATTATTCTGACAAATGTCATTTTTGTACAGAATAATTCTTAAAATAAAATTAATTTAACAATTAAAAAAATGCTTAGATTCTTATACTTTAGTAGTTCCAAACCTTTTCTGCTGTTCAGACCACCTGTTGTGAAAAAAAAATTGAAATCCATTGATTAATGTAAAGATTTCAAAAATACTCAGATATCATTAAATTAAGCATTACTTATTATTTTTGCTCAAGCGTTACTTCCTGAACCATGGTTGAACTGACCATTTCTTTACAATAAACTTGTTATTGTGCTTTGTTTTATTTTGAGTATCTTTCTGTTGTCAGCTTAATCAAGAAAATTTCCCCTTTTTGATTTGAAAGAAATTGAGAAACTTTCTCTGTATTTTCAGAATATTGATTAATTCCTGTCATGTTTTGATGATTCATATATTTAATAGATAGCATTTTAAAATAAAGGCACAATCTTTATAGGCACACTAAGGCATAGCCTCTTCCTCAGAACCAGAGAAGGAAACCTTATTTTTAAAAAATTAGACTTCTATGTATGCATATACATTTTAGATTTTTTTTTTTTTTTTTTACTACAAACTAAACTTAGTAAGAACTTATTAACACTTTTGCTACTGATAAAAAGGTCCTTCTACATTTGGTAGTTTCCTCTTACAGCAAGGGACGGTCCAAAACTGATAATCTTTATTGCATGAAGTAATAGTAACTCACAACAGACCCAACAGCTCATAATCTATAACAAATATCAATTTAAACTAGGCCAAACTCATGTGCAGAGTATAAATGTGGGTAAAGCATAGATGACTGAGAATTCTGATTCTTTAAACTCCTCTTTGATGCTTGACTAGCATTCCATGGCCCATCAGTGCAAACTACTGTTGTAGATTAATTTTACAGGTGCTATTTGAAATTTGTTAATATTTTTTTTCAAAAGTAAAACTTTGTTTTTTTCTCTGGATTATGCCTTAGGTGATTGAATAAAATAAATGATTATGTAGATATCCTGATTTTCAATTATTTAAAATAGTTTGAAGTTTCTGTATTCTTTTTTTATAATAATTAAAATATTGCACTCCTGCATTGAAAGCTGATATAAACATTTGCATTATGAGGCTACTTTTGAAAATTATATTCATTTCTGGTGTGAGATATGAAATCTGAATTATTTTTTTAATGGTTTATTGATATTTCAGTGCCCTTTTTGATACTTGGAATCCATTCGCAAATGCTTTCTTTCTATGCGATTGATTTTCACCTTGTGTTACGCTGTTTGTAAATGTGCATTTTAAAATATATCTAGCAGTATTTTTATGGCATTTCTTTATAATTTTTTTTTGGTATGCAAAAATTGAATTTTATTATTGACTTTACACTTGTTCTTATACTGATGGGCTTAGTGTTTTCTGCCTTTTGTTTATTCCCAATGTTAAATATTATCTGGGACAGATTATCTTTTAATTTATAAATTTAATTAGATTTTCATTTCATATGGTGGTGCCTTCTGATGTATTTTGAAATTAATATATTTTTATAATCTCTACTACTAATAAAAATGATTGTCTATGTTAGCACTTTACTAACCAGTTTGTTTGTTTGAACTACCAAATTTAGCACATATACATCTTGGAAGATGGGTATATGTACCTCAGAGTGAATTTTTGTAATTAAAAGTTAAACAAAATTTTGGTGTTTTATCAAAAGTATTACCACACAAAGATTTTTATATCATTTCAAAATTTGAAAAAAGTGTTTTATAATTTTACCAGTTTTTTTATGTATAATTTTTCCTATTTTTAATTTATTTTTTAAAAATGCTTTAAGCTTGTTTTATAACAATTGAAATTAAACTCGAATAATTTTCATTATTTCTACCAATATTTAATTCTGGCTTTTTCTCTGTTGTTGATGATCAAGACATGAAATTTCATTTTATTTTCCCATGTTGATAAGATTTCAGTATAAGACATGGTGTATGAAATTTTTTGAAATTTTGTTGTATTACAATCAAGCTTCAACTTTCAAATTAAGTAAAGATGAAGCATGTCAATTTTTAAACGCTACTGCTTTTTTTCTATGATATATTTGGGTGTATAAAGATACAGACAGAACGTTATGAAAATGCACAATCAACAAAACAGTAAAAGGCTTCTAAATTAGTATGACTCATATGTCCTTCAAAAGTTGAAAAAAAATATTGAATAACCTATTAAGACCAGATTACCTAAAAATGTGTAATTCAATTTAATAATCATTTTTCTTGGAAAACCAACTGGCTGCTGATAAGGAAATATAAAATAAAGGAAAGTGTATAAAAATTGAAAAAAAAAGTTTTTCTTATTTTATTGTTATTAATTGCAGGTTTTTATTTTTTCTAGGATGTTATAAATCATTTATTGATCTTGTTTTTTGACAAAACTCCAGTAAGTTCTTGACTTAATTTGATTACTATAAGATATTTTATTCAACATTTTTTTAATTATATTATGAAGTTTAATTCACATTTTTTTTTTCAGATGTCAGATCTGCCTGACAGTGATTTACCAAAAGTGGAGTTTCTATCTGATTTTGTCTCTTCTCATTTTTCCAATAAACGTCCTGTAAGAAACTGATTCTTTTTTTAGTTAATTTCTTGCAAAGTTTCATTTTGAAATTTTGTGAGAAGTTTGAGTTGTTTAAATTTCAAATTTATTTTTTGTTGTGCTTCTTTATTCTTATATTTTTGCTCAGTATAGCCTGTGTTTAGTAATGACTGCTTTTATTCACCTTCTGATTCTAACAAACTGAAAACTTATTTAGTAATTCTTAGTATAATTTGATTGAAATAGGAATGTTATTTCGGGTAATAAATCCCATTTTTGTGTAAAAGAGAAAGGAGATAGACATGGACCAAAATATACATTTAATAACAATTTACAAACTTTACATAACTTTTCAACATAATCAGTCATCATTGTAAGATATGTATTATATCAAGAAATAAGATTTTATTAGCCAATATAATGGAATGTAAGCTGCCTCTTAGTTAGCCAGAACATCAGTGTGAACTGTTGTTGTTCTAGCTAACCATCAATGCCACTGATTATAGTGCAACATTGAAAAACTTATAACATGTTATTTAAAACAATAGAACTTGCTTTCCTAATTTTGGTATTCAATTTCTTGAATAAACCACATTGTGCTTGTGTGGCTGTATACCTCATCAAGTCTTGCGGTTGGGAACAAATGAATCATTTGCCAAATAGTGCTGACCTGGTGTCAACTTATTTTCACCTAATCTTACATTCTTCAGTGATTAGTATTTGATGACGTGTTTTTTGGAGATTTTCGTACATTATTTCCCTTTACAGTAATAATGTTTTTAATTCAATTTGATACACTATCTAAAATAACGTTTTTAAATGCTATGATGGCATTGAAACTCTCCATAAAAACATTCAAACATGCTCTTTTGCCAATCATTAAATCCACAGTAGGATTTTCACATCCCCATTTATTTTGTAATATATAAACTTAGTAATTTTCAGTAAATTGTTTTAATTCAATTTTTCAATCGCATCAAATGACAAGATGTAATGTGTTTTTAAAAAGTGCATGCCATATTAATAATTTAATAGCCTTAAAAATCAATAATTTAGGTGAGCAAAGTAATTTAATTACCAAAGGCAACTAGTAACAAATGTTACAGTTAACATATATCAAATTAGATGTTAACTATGTGGCATAAATATTTTATGCAATAATTATGATTTATTAATAGCAATGAACTTGTAAATAATTAAATGCTTTCAGAAATATAAATAATATTTCAATGTAAAAAATGCATTAACTTGCTCTTTGTCTTAAAATCCTTTAATTATCTGCCACTTTATTTTTTGATTGAAATAAAAAAATTTTAAACAACCAAAAAACATTTTTTTTTCCCATGAGTACTAATAATTTTTAAAGAATGATACAAAATTGAATGGAATATTGTAGGTGACACTCGAAGGCAAATAATTTAAAATGTCTGTAATATTTTTGGTCTATAGAAATAACACTAAATATAAAATAATACTTTCTGTTTATGGAAATAAAGACTTTAATTATTAAAAAATTAACTCTTTAATTAATTATCACAAATCCTTCCTTTAAAAAATCCATATATCTCATAACATTTGTAATTAATTTATAAGAAAGTCTTCCCTGTAGTTTTGGATTCTTATAACATTTAAACTATTTATGATTTCTATTTCATTTGTGAAGATTAATTTTTCTAACAATATTTGTTAATAATGTATTCACCAAGTATTTAAATCAACTGGGTTTCTGTTATTTCCATCTTATTAAAAAAAAAGTTTTTGTATAAAGAATGTATTTATATAAAAAAAGTATGTATAAGCTTTTAGTCTTTTTTATAAAGCATGTGCATTCTTTTTGGTATAAATAGTGTGGCAAATATCTCATCAACTTCTTATCTAGGTTCTGTATACTGATTTTCAAACTATTCTAGAAGATCAAAGGTTATTATATGTGTTCATGCAATTTTTAAAGGAAGAATCTTCCCTAAATGTTCTTCAATTCCATTTAAGTGTTGGTAAGTGATCTTGAATATTTTTTGGAATTTTTTTTCTTGTAAAGACCAGTTGTAGCAAACATCTGCCAACATAAGGAATGTATGAAATTCAAAATCATTAGTATTACAGGATCTCAATGTTTATTAAATAGTGAAATTGTTTAGTTAACTAACCAATCAAATAAATAATTTTTTATCTATTATAGATCATTATTATCAATATATATTTTTTTATATTTAAATTTTTGAAATTATACAACAGTTATAATTTAGTATAAATAGTGAATATTAACTATGATTTATTTAATAAATAAATATAAACATATTTTGCTATTCTAATATTTTGTTATAGTTGAAGTAATTTATATTTTGCTCGCTTGCTGTTCGCTGGTAAATCCTAAAAAGTGAAACATCATTTAATGAAAAGTAAAGAAATATTAATTTGCATTCTGCAAATAAAATTTCATTTTTTCAGTCTGATGTTTGGTATTTTTAGATGAATTTAATACAAGAATTTTAAATCCGGATTTAACAAAAGAAGAACTGGAAGCACTACATTTGCAAGCTCAACAAATGTACAACACTTATTTTGCTCCACATGCTTTAGATAGAATAAATTTTGATGATGAAATTGTTCAAGAAATAAAAAATAGTGAGTAATTTTTTTTTTAAATGCTATCGTTTTTGGATCACAGACATTTTTGAAGTAAATCTTTTAATATAATCATAAGTTATATTTGTCAAATATAATTTCCGTACCTGAACCATTCTTTCTTTCTATAAAAGTTTTTGAAAAAACAATTACATTAAATTTTATGACAAATTATTTTCCGATTGACTTATCACAATTTTGTTGGAAGTCCTTACATTTCTATTATTTTCTAGAAACTGAAATGCAATCCCTTTATAAAAAGTAATTACTTTAAATTATGAATTTTAAAGAATTTGAAAAAAAAATGTCATCTTGAAATTAAATTTGTTGTCACTCATTTCTTCTGAGATTAATCATTCAAAAGTAATGTATGCATTTATTCATATACTGTAGTAGAGTTAAGTATATGTATATTTCATCTCTTCTTTGTACAAAAAAAGAAGTGAATTTTTACAGATTTAATAGTTTTTATTGAGACATGACCTAGCAAAGTCGATGTTATTACTGATTAGTAAGTTTAAGAATTAAATGAATTAAAAATGATTCTTGATTTGCTCAAGGATGCAAACTTTGCTTTTGACACAATATAATTTACATTGCTCATTTCAAGAATGTGTGTTATTTACATAAGTGCTATTTGCACATTTCCTTATATCTTGAATATACATACAAGGAATAAACAGCGAATTTTTTTCCAAATTTGAGTGGCAATCCTGTTGAATTTTGATGCTTTAAAAGAGGCATGTATAAGTCTTTGTGCCAGTTAGATAAATACAATATTTGAGATCAACATTATTAAGAATATTAAGTCTAATGCATAATATATTGTAGTATTTAGTTTGAAATACATATTATATGAATTCGAAATATATATTATCCATGTGAATTGTTTATACATTTTTATTCAACTTGATTTGTTTCTTGTTCTTAAGTTACAGTAATTGATTTTTCACTCATTTTCTTCTGTACTAGAAATTTGAAATTTTGTATAATTTTTATATTCTTAATGATAATGTACATTTTAATGTTTCCCAAGCTTAATTATTGCTTAATTGATTAATTTTATTAAACTTGATTCTTTATATGTGACATTATCTAATAGTGAATTTGAGAAAAATTGATTTATAAATTTAAGGCTACAATAGAAAGCAACTAAAATAATGTAAAGCTTTTTTAATACTCTAAAGCAGTGCATTTTAAACTTTTTTTTACAATTATTTATTTTATTGCAGTTATATCAGGTCCTGCAGAAAATGTAATAAAACTTCGAACAACAACACCTTTATTTAGAGCCTATGAACATGCTTACAGGTTATTGGAAAATGTTTATTGTCCAATGTTCTTGCAAAGTGAAAAAGTAAGATTATTGAAGTATTTAATGCAGTTTAGTAAACATGGCATAATGTTGAAGAATCTTTTAAATAAATTGAAATTCAAGTATAACGGTGCACAGTATTATAAATATCAATTACTAAGTTAACCATTTTTCACAATTGCAATTTCAGAATATTCTGTATTAACCACCTACTATTTTTTTTTTTTGGTACTCTAATATTTGTATGTGTGATTCTGCTTTTTACAGTTTATTATCTTGATCTATTATTAGTATTTTAATATACTATTTTCGATAATGACTATACAATTTTCACAAATAAATAGCCATTTTGTAATAGCTTTTGTATTATAAACCAACAAGGTTGCTGAATGTCCTTTAGTTGTCAGCAGTATGATAATTAATTCTGTTGTTCATATGGATATGAAAATGTTTGATTAAAGAAATATTACAAAGAGGGCTCTTCTTGGGTATTATTAAATACATATACAGCTATTTCAGATTGTGTATCACTTTAATATTTCTTAAAATCAATAATTAAAAAAAATAATTTAAAAAACTGTTAAGTTGTAAGTCTCAAATCATTTTTTTTTCTTAAGAGGTGGAGAGGGGGTTATACAGTTATATTTTTCATTTTCAAAGCAATAAAATAATCCCTCTTATTTAGCGAATTATGAATCTAATTATTTTTCTGAGTGAAAAGGATTAATTTAAGCTATTATCTTAAACTAAAAATTAGGGTACATGCAGAGCTGTCATTATGTAAATAATTTGCTTTTCATTATTTTCTGATATCCTTAATAAATACTAATTGAATAATAAATATCTTGTTAACATTAAATAAAAAATTTATATTTTCTCTTATATTATACTTTACGATTGGTTATGTTCTCGTTCTCTGTTTTATAATAATTATGTAGGTAATAAAAAGACAAGATGGCTTGTTTTTTTTTTTTTTTTTTTTTTTTGCAATAAGAAAGGAATATACAGTTTTGCTTCATTTTTGTTCTGAGTTATGATATTCCTTAAAAGTGTAACATAATTCTTTTGTATGTGCTGTGTACTGTGTAAAAATAATGATAATGAAGAATGTGATTTATTCAAGAAATGCAATCCTTTTGTATTTATTAATCAGTGTTTTCTGTAGTCATGTTTATATAAGATATTTCTTTAGTATTTTAGTTTGCTTTGTGGAGAAAGATCCTGTAGTTCTGGTGCAAAAGGATCTGGAAAGTAAGCATGAATATTTGTATGAATCTTATTTAAAACTGTAAAATATTTATTAATGTTTTTGTAGTTCAGATGATTTGTGGATTGAATGGAATTTCATACGACATTAACAGAAATTTTTTTGTAGTTATTTACAAATATAGGCAATTTAAAAAACACAAGAAAAATTCAGTGGACTGCAATAGCTCTGTTGGGGGGGGGGGGCTTAAGATGCTACTGAGCTATTCAGCTGATTCCTGACCTTAGTCAGCAGTATTGTCACTGTCACTCAATGAAAGCACAACTGTTTCTCCTCATTAATCGGCGGTTATTGCAAGGTTTTAATATACTCTTGAAAGAACACTGCATCTTCCAGGAAGAATTGAAATTTTGTACCACCAGTTGCACTATAAATTTCTTCAGGAAGCTAAAATACTTTCTATTTTACATAATTCATAACATTCTTTAGTCTATGTTAAAAGCATTTTGTCAAAAGGCAAAATTTATTTACATGAACAATGACTATTTTGAATACAATTTATCCCTTTTAGGAGCAGCAGAAAAGGAAATTCTAATCCATCTGCTATGTCCAAGTTAGGAACTAAAATAAAAGGTGTTTTTATCACACATGTTGGTATGTGGTTTTTAACTTTTATATTATTGGAAGTCATTTTATACATAAGATGTTAAATTAATTTTATTTTGTTTTAAATATAGATAAATTGTTGTGCATACACGGTTTTAGTTCAAATATCTAACTACGGCAGTTTATGGTATTTATTTCTGCTTTAAGGCTGAAACAGATGAAATATATGTAGGTCGTGATAAATGCATGTTACTGCCAGTTTCCATTGTTTGTGTCTTCTTTTGTTTAATCTGCTGACAACTAGTTTCCTATTGACAGCAAATTTATTTCAGTTTTCATCTTAAATTTAAAGTATCTTATTGTGTCTTTCTTTGTCTAATAAATCATAAAATATTCTCAAACTCTTAAACAATTTTTAATTGTCATATACAACCGATTAACTAGATTTAGAATTCAAAGTGTTATTTTTGTTCTGTTTGATTTATTTTTAGCATAATAAATGTGGAAGTAATCCATTTGTTTCATGTTTTTGTACAAATTAAAAATCATAATCTTTGAAAAATTATTAAAAATTGATATCACCTCAGTTAAATTTTATTTGACAAAAATTAATCTTAATGTTTTTAGAATTATTTAAAGAAAATAATTGAAATCAATACTAAATTACATTGAGCATTAATGTATAAGCTTTACTTTTTTCTGTTTATTGTGATCAAAATTTACAACCACTTTTATACTCTTTAATTCTTCATGTGCTGGAGATCTGAAGTTTTATTTATGATTTCAATACATTTTTTAAAATTTTCAGAAATGAAATACTTTTTTATAAATTGTTTCTTTAAGAGTAATGGCTTTTTGTATTGAATTTGAGAAAAAATTATTTTAATATTTCTTTTTATTTATAATGAGAAATTTGGAAATATATTAAGACTATAAAAAAAGTAAATAAAAAAACATTTCAAGCATATTTTTATTAACATATTGAAAATTAGAAATTATTTTCATTAAAAATCTCAATATACTCAATGCTAAACTAAGTTTTAGCATTAACAAATCTAAAATTAGAATTTAATTAATCCTTATGAAGGCTTTACTAATATCTTCCTTATGATTCGTAGTATTTGTAAATCAAGATTTGAAGAATATTTCTTCAGTAGTTTGAATTTCTATAAGCCTAAAAAATTTAGGCATTTCAGTTTCATTTTTTTTAAATACATTCCTTTTAAATGTAAAAATATTTATTTAATATTTTTAGCTGTGATATATTTCTTTTAGCTTTATAATTTCAAATTTGTTTTTAAAAAATACTTACATTTTCTTAAAGCATTTTATAAGATTTGTGAATAATTTTCTTTCACAAAGTGTCTGGAAAAAAAACATGTAAGATTGCACATAGTGCGTTAACTAGTTATTTTTCAATATTTACACTGATATATATAAAAATTTAAGTAATAGTTAATTAGCATTTAAAGTTTGATGCTAGAAATTATTTAATGCTCATAGCTGGAAACAAATTATTAATGTGTATTAACTAAATATAACATTTCTGTCTATTTGGACACCATTTTTAAAGTTTCATCTCTATTTGAATGCTTTCTGTCTTTATTTTAATTTATCTTTTTATGTTAGATGATGGTCAGATTTGTGAAGAAGAATCTGGTATTGATTTAGCTGAAGCATTATTTGTAAGTTTTCATCCTCTTCTAATTTGTTATGCATTTATTTTATTTACATGTCATGACTTTTCTTGTTATTAATTAGCTAACTTATCACATTTACTGCTCATAAATTGCAACTTGTAATATCCTAATATTAATGGTTTTACTTTCACTGCCTTATAATTCATTTTAATTTTTTCCACTGTTAAATTTGGTTAATTCAAATCTTTTTCATTGCAATTTTTTCTGATCCTTTTAAGTTTTTGTTGCCACAATGCTAAAATACTATCCATAATTGGAATTAATTTTATTAGTTATAAATAAGAATTAAAAATCGTTTTGATTATTTTCATTAATTAAATATATCCATATCATGTATCCTCTTAAGTGAATAATATTTTAATGCCTTAATTCACTCTAGGAATTTGCTGTTATACAGCATATTCAATAAAAGCATTAAAAAAAATCCCCCTTAAAGAAACTTTTAATCCATTATATATGATTTTTCTATTTATTTTGAAATGTACAGAATAATAATAATTGTGTTTAGCATATTTAATCAGAAAAGCAATAAAAAATTCTTTATGGTGCAATAGTTGTACTCAGTGTGCTGAATTATTTTTGCTTATTAAATTTCTTTCCTTCTTTGTTATAATTATTATCTTAAATTTATTATGAATTTGAATAATAATTATTATAACATTATTCATTAAACTTATTAGTTTTTAATTATACATTGTTTATTAATAACGGCAACATATTAAAAGAAATAGGTATACTCTGTGGTCAAAAATAGCTGGACATTTTATGCTTTATCTTGAATATCCCAGAAAGGTTAGATGAATTGTGTTTGAACTTTGAACATTAAATCTATGTATTTTAATTTACAATTTACAATGAATTATTAATCTTGAGAGCATATCGGGAGCCAACTAGAAGTTAATAAAAAAGAAAAGAAATTTTGATCATCCTGCTATATAGAAAACGGTTATTAATTTGAAATTTTCAATAATGGTTTTCCTTGTTGTGAACTATATATTTGTGCATTTTCATAAATATAACATTATATATTCGGAAAAATATAAATATTTTTTAAATCCAAAAATTTTGTTAATTTTTTCTTATTTAAATGTAGAATTTTCAACAAAATAATCTGAAATTCACATAATATATGACAAAGAATTATGTTAAAACCTAAAGGGAATTCTATAATTATTCAGGGAGTAGAAATATGTTAACAAATACATTTTAACTTTGCATGTGCAAAATATAGCACTTCTTTCTTTTTCTAATTTCAAAGTCAGATTTATAGGACAATTTATATAAAAGTTTCAGTTGAATACCTTTAAAATTTAGAAAAATATTGATATTACATTGACCTGAATTTCAAGTGCTTTTTCACAAAAGCTAAATTCTGAAGAATTTTCCACTATTTGATATATTTTAAACTTGAATCTTTTAAAAGTTATATTGAATTCTATGCAAGATTAGAAATTTACTAATTATCTCTTCTTACTTATAAGTGAAGCACTATCATGCATAATAAAAAAATATATTGTTATTCATTGTTATTACATTTTAAATTTCATTTGTTTTATAATTCAATTGCTTTATAATTTATAAAAATTGTTAATTAGTAAAGATGAATCAATTACTAATATGAAGTAAGTTTAGTTTTTACTGTATTGACAGCTGATACTCTGCATAGAAGGATTTTCACTAGTTTTTAGAAGGTTTCTGAATAAATTGCACATGATTCTTATATAAGAAAGTTTGTAAACTCTGATACTGATTTGGGCATTTATGGTCTAACTTGAATTTGATTTCCAATTCAGAGTAATAGTTTGGAAAGGTTCCATTTTTGTTTCAACATGACTCTGCTCTTACAGAAAGTCAACTGTGCAGAATTGTTTGCTGATATGAATGTTGAGGAATTAGACTCAAAATCTGGATCTTCATGCCATCAAACACTTATGGAATGAATTGGAACATCATATTTGAACTAGACCACAAAGGCCCACATCAGTAACAGAGCTTACCAACTTTCTTTTTTACAAGAATCATATGCAATTTCTCCAAAAACTATTTGATAATTTTCCTTATACAATAACAGCTGTCATTACTGCAAAAAGTAGCCTCATCTCATATTAGTGACTTTAAATTATTGTATATAATGATTCTAAAGTTTCAGCAAACAATAATGAATAATATAGTAAATTTATTATTATTTATAATGCCTAATATATTGTAATTTATGTTGCATCTCTCTTTAGTGCGAACAGATATGTTTAGTAGATTTCCAACCTTTCATAGAATTCAAAATAATTATTTAAAAATTCAAGTTTAAAGAATGTCAATTTGTAGAAAATTCCTCATAATTGAGTTTCTCTTCAAGGGCAACTGAAATTCAGTTGTTTATAACATTGTTATCCTTTTATATTGACATTAATTTTGTATAGCTTGTCTAAAATTTCTGACTTTGAAATTAGTGGGGGGGGGGGAAAGATAATTTTGCTTTATTAACGTTATATTTTGCACATGCATAGTTAAAAATGTTTGCTAAAAATGCTATTGTTTCCTTAAATATTCATAACATTCTTTTTAGATTTTAATATAATGCTTTAATAACAATTTGTCATATATTCTGTGAATTTCATACTATGTATTTGAAAACTCTAAAGTCTGTCTCTCATTTAATAGTAAAAAGCCACAAAGAAATTTTGGATTTGGAATATATATATATATATATATATATATAATATTCTTGAAAATGTGTACTGTGTTTATGAAAATGAACAGGGATATCGCTCAAATGATCAAAACCATTCTTGATATTTTTTAATTAATATTTACTTTCTGTGCAACAGGGCATGCCAAGATCCTTTTCTTCATCAATTTCTTGTTGGTTTCCTAAAGGCTTTCATGACTGAATTGACATGGTAAATTGCGAGTTAAATTACATATTATACATGAACAAATACTGTTCAACTAGTCTTTTTGAAATATTTGGAAAAATGTGTAAATCTGAAGGGTCCAAAGATTTTTGTTCAAATAGTGCATTTTTTGCATAGTAATTGTGATGTTATTCAATTTCATCTTAACCAAATTTTCATTGTATTTAAATTAATTCTTTAATTTAATCCATTTGTTATTGCAAACAAATGGATTTATATATTTTACCAATCTCCCATTCATAGAAAGCAATTTTTTTTTTTTTTTTTGTAATGTAAACCTTTTCATGAAAACCTTTATTGTTATGTTATTCTTCATTTCTATTTAAAAAACATTTCTGTACTATTAAGTGAAAACATTTCATTGTAAATTAGATTTATAATTTTATAAAGAAACTAATGATAGTTTTTTTTTCTCTATCAAAGACAGATGTCCCTACCTCTGCTGAAGATGAAGTGGATGCTTACACAATGGAGGATGACCCTCGTCTCAAGAAATTGACTGCATGGCGAGTATTCATTCCACAGGTCATGATGCGAATGGACCAGAATTGCAAATACTACCATACTTTTCGCATTGAAGTGCAAAGGATTGATGTCCGAGATCAGGGTATGCATCAACATTTAAGTAAAGCAAATATGCTTGTATGATTCCAGAAATATCAGTATGTTTTGGAGTGATAGTAGCCTATAGTATAATCATGACTTTGGAAGTGGAGAACTTCAAGTGTGAAATTCATTTCCACCACAGATCTTTCGTAAATAGGAAAATTTAACGTCAAAGGTCAATATTCTGTGATATGTTGTTTGGATAGATAGGTGTCAGTACAAATGTTATATAATAATGATTCAAAATTACAAAATCTGATTTTAAATAACCCTCTTGTTACTTTAGAAAGACATTGAAATAACTAAATTAATTAGAGGCAGCTTTAAGATTAAAATTTCTCTTAAAAATATTCTTTTAATCTTTATTATGGAGTATGCTAGGAAATATTGGAGAGACATTTTCAGCTAATTTCATATGTTTTACAGAGCTTATTAAGCCATTTTTTCAAATGTATCAGTGTTATGACCCACTTTTGTTGTTTTATGCATGCAATATACATAAGTGACCAAAACAATGATTGATTTTTTTAAAGTTTTGAAAGAAAATTTCTCAGTTGAAATTATTACTTCGGTAAATTCTGTGCGGTTTTTCTAACAATGTTTCTTGTTCTGCAATTGGTACAGTGATGGCATAAGATGGAATAAATTATGAAATACTAACTGGATTTGAAATTTATTTCATTGAACTCGGTTTTATAATGAAAAATTGACATGTTAAGATTGATTTTTATTTTTTCTCTGAAGGTCCTTAAAAAGTACTTATAAAGTTCTTGTATTTTAACATAAAATATATATATAAATAATATATAATATTTGTGATTTTTTTTTTTTAAATTTTGAGCATAAAATGCATGTTCTAACTATAAATATTCTAAGTTTCATTATAATTATGCTGTGCGTAGTATTTTAGTTGTCAGTTTCAACTGCATTAAGTAATGAAATATATTCTTTTAAATGCTTTATTTTTTGTTTTATTTCGTATATCTTCAGTTTTTAAAAAATTGAAATCAGTTTATCTTCATAGAAACAAAAATTTGAAAATCATATATTGTCTATATAAAGATTATTAAGAAAAGAAATTTTTTTTTTCAAGAATTAATTTGTTACATATTTATCTTATATATTTACTTTCATTAAATTATATGTTTCCTCTAGATGATCCTGCTGATTTGCACTGGTCAGTTGAAAGGTGAGATATGAGATATTGCTTCCACTAATGTTTCAAATTTATTTTAATCGATGGGCATTGATTGATTCAGGTTATTTTATTTTGTAACTCATTTCACAGTTTATTAAATTCAAATACAGCATAACATGACTAGTTTGAATGCTTTTAATTAATTTCTTGATAGTATAAAATTGAAATATTGTTTCTAACTCTTATTGTTTTGTTTCATTCAAAATTAAAACTTTGACATTTTGTTTTATGTCTGAATTGTTTAAAAAATACAATCATATTTATCATGCTCAATGATCATAAGTGAATAATTTTTTAATGTCTTTCATTCATTCATGGAGGGAACTACTATTTAACATGTTCCATTAACTGATATGAAATGTATTACACAGCATATGTACAAAAAATATCATTACTATTCAGTATCTTTAAAAAAAATGCCCTTTCTCAAATGGGTTTAAAAAGTTTTCTGTTCATTGTGTTGTTTTCTGTTTATCAAAATTACTTTTGGAAATTATTAGTATTAAATCTTAAAAAATCTTTAATAATAATTATATTTATTTAATTTATTAAAATCTTTATATGTTGGAAATAAATATTTACTGCATTTTTTTTAATTATTATTTTTCATTTATCGTTTTTGTTGCTGTATTCAGCTTTTTACGTATCTCTCAAACTCTTCTTTATTTGATTTTGTTTTTTAAATATTTAGAGTCTTGATTTTTGTTTTAGTTTTTCTTGAAAAATTTTACTCTTTATTTAGAAGTTTTTTTTTTTTTAATTTCTAGCACAAAATTTCTTACCTGTATGATTTTATTTTCCAATTATAGTATAAACATGTTGTTGTTTTTTTAATTACAGGCGTTATAATGAGTTTTATGTTTTGGAGGCTAAGTTAACTGAATTTCATGGAGAACTTTCTGTACAGTTACCACCAAAACGCTCTCAGCAACACAAGGGTCTAACTTATTTGGAAAGCAAGAGGCCAGAATTTGAGCGTTATCTTCAAGTAATATTCTGAACAAAAGGTTTTGTTTCTAGATTACTAAGCAATATTAACATGTTTCCTGATAATGTGCTAAATTGTCTTTTATTTCCCACCTAGACACTTTTAACATTGCCTGCATTACAAGGAAGTGAACTACTGTTTCAATTCTTGAAATCTCCAACACCATTTACAACAAGTTTCTTGCCTGACATTAAGCTTGGTAAATTTTTTTTAACATTAATATTTGCATTTTAGATACATTTTGAATAATCTGGCATTTATTTTTATTTAATCTAGCATTTTGGCCATTCATCATTTTATGTATTTGATTTTATGCATATAATTTATCCATAAAGTCCTTTTGTAATTTGAAGATTTTATTTTGAAAGCAAATGAATAGACAATGATATATATTACAAAATATGGAATAAATATCCAATTCCTTTTCCCAACATTTAACAGAATTTCTATGAGAAAACCATAAGCTATATAGAATATATAAACAAATTACCCTTCATGCCATGTTCTTAGTAGCATAGTACCCTCATAAAATACAATATTTATTTATTTGTTTTCAAATTTTGGGATAACCTTTGTTCATTAATCTCCTGCATTTTGTGCGGGACACAATATATCTTTTATATAACTCCAAAGAAGCATAATTTTTTATAGTGCTTTTTCTTAAAATGTAACCATTATTTTGGACTTTTTTCATTTTTACTACAGCCTTTATTTTATAAATATCTATTTTTTATCTGTAATATTTCAGGTACTATATATTATATTATTCAAGTATATTCTATACTATTCAAGTACTATATCAGGTACTTGAAATATAAGCATTTAAAAATGGATGGAAAATTTTGTACCATGACTTTATAGTGTTTTCCCCTTGACATTCTTAAATTTACTCCTTGTTTTATAGGTAAGATGATTAAAACAGTTCCCATGAAATTAATGAAAGAGGTATGCTGACTTAAATTGTTAAAATATGTGCGAGTACTTAAAAATGTTATTGAAAACTTAAAACAATTTTGTTCTTCTTTTTCTACAGAAAGGACAACATTTAATTCCTTTCTTGCAAGCTTTCATAGCTTCTACAGAAGCTGCTAAACCAAAGCCAAGGTATAATTTAAAAATCCAATGATTATTGATGTATCAAACTAAAAAATATTTTTGTTAGTTCCATTATGTGATTTAATTATGTATCTGAATGGGTTAGAAACACACCATTTATCCATAATCTACTAAAATCTGAAAGAAATTACAGTTATGAAATGCTAAAAAAGTTTTGAAATTATTGGCATTTAATTTTAATCTTATTTTCTCATCCACTTCCACCAATTTAAAAAACAGATTTAAGTGTAAATATTTTGAAATAAGATTTAAGATTACTTTTCAATATATATAAAGGTGCATAAATATGACCATTTTATGCCTGAAGTTGTGTCTACATAAGTTCTTATTTGATTTAGAAACCTTAAAAAAATATTAATGATTTTCTTCCAAAAATTATTTTAATATTTTTATATTATACAAGGAATCTGAAAAAAGCAAAATAAATGTTTATTTACTTAACTATTGCAATTAGACTTATGCTTCTAGTTGTAACGTTTTATTAAATAAAGTAAGCTATTATGTAGAGGTTATTGTGCTTGTTAGTAAAGAAATTACAAAAATTTAAATTTTATATGGCTCTCATAGTGAAACAGTTTTTAAAAATTGTTCAATGAACTCAATATATTTAAGCATCTACCTTCACTGCATTTGGCTTTTATATGACTCATCTGCATTGCTGTTGTCCTAATCTCTCATTCTCTCCATTTGCTAGTTTTTAAGATTTGTTTATGTTCTATCTTAAAAAGAACAAGGCGTAAGCTATTTATTACTATTCAAAACTCGTAACTGAAATTTCAAAATATTCCATTAGAAACAAGTATTCCGTTTCTAATGGATATAATCCATTAGAAACTTGGTTCGTCATTTTCTTTATAAGTTAATTGCAGATCAATTACTTCTTTTTTATTTACGACACTCTACAAAACGATTGAAAATAAATATATTTAATAACTTTTTTTTGTGTCCCAAGGAAGTGCATGGTGTCTAACATTGTATAATTATTGCAAAAGTAGGATTAAATGCATGCTCATGAATGTATTATATTTACTGCTATGGAATTACTAGTCTGTTCGTTACACTTTATGTGGATGCCTGAGAAAATCAGTGCTAGACATGAAAGGGTTAAGGGCATAATTCACTTGATTAGCACTTAAAATTTATTCATTAATGATCAAAGCAATGCAGAAATAAAAGCTGTTTCTAGTTCTGATTACAAATTAACCAAAATTCCAAATTTTAAATGGTGTTTAGCATTATGTAGAGATGGAAAATTTGGACCAACAAAAAGTCAAAATATTGACAAATTCAAATTATAAACATTTAAATTAACTAAGTTCCACTGTATTTTCATATTTCTGACCTGGAAATGCAGTAATATGGATTGAAATGCTTGCATTCATGTTTCAAAATCTTAATATTTAATCTTTTCTTTTTTAGTAAAGATATCTTGAAAGATATATATGAAAATGCAACTTCCAGTTTAGAAGAAAAGGTCAGTATATATTGGTCACATTTTTGACCATATTATATACTTTTATTTAGCTTAATTTGTTTGATGTTTATATATATATATATATATATATATATATATATATATATATTTCATATTCTGAAATGCTAGAGTTTTTAAAATTTGAATACTTGTGTATGCTTGATGATAATATGATATTTTAAAAAATTAACTACTACATCTGAATTGTTAAATTTAATTTCTTTCCTATATCAGTAGAACTATCTGGAAGTGATTTTGAGAAAAAAATTGATTTCTAGATTAGTAATTAATCTAGTAATTACTTATTGAAGACTAAGAATTAAAACTTTAAAAAGTTGTAATCATAATTTTCTAATAAGAGTGTGCTTTTGAAACCTATTTTGCTACCATTTATTATAAGTTTTAATTTTCAGCTGGTGTCTGGCCTATTTCGAGATAATTTTGCTAGTTTGACAGGCAAGAAAGAAAAATATGTTGGAGGATCTGTTATCTCTGTTATTGATTTGAAAGAAATTTATGATTATATTGTATTTATAGGTAAGTTTTACTGTTCTTCTATCTGACTTAACTTAGCATATTTAGTTATTTTAATTTCTGTTATTTCTGGCTACTAATTTTTAAATATTTGTTTCCACTTATTGATAATAAAATGCATTTCATGTATTGTTTCTAAATAATTTATAAAATATTATAATTCCAATAGGAATGCTCTTTACTCAATTTTCTTGTATGCCTTTTCACGCGTTTTATATTTCATAGCATAATGAAGAAAACTGAATCATGTCAACTGCATGCTTCTCCGATTGCTTCTAAAATCTACAATTCCAATGTCAAGACACCATACCAAAATTCATCAATTTGCTGCATTTTTTATTTATTTTATTTACATATTCAGTAGTTTTAAAAGTGGAAAAGATTGCCATGCCACTGAGAAATCATATGGAATTCGAAAATCGTTTTAAAAAACTAAGAAATGCAGGCAAATTTGAAAATTTTCTTAAAAACAAGCAAAGTGCAGGGGATTTTAAATTCCCTGCCCTCCCCTTCCAAATAAGGCTGATCTCTAAAGATTGCAAGAATAAAGGATAGTAGCAATGGCTTCCAAAAAAGAAATACTATTCACGATTGTATTACGCGGAAACACACTCCTTATTTCTCTTCCCCTTTTTTTTTTCTCTGTATAGATCATTCATTTTTCGATTTGCGAAACGATTCTTTTCCCATGATATTCCCAAATTGCAGTTAATGAACAAGCATGAGACTTCTTCAACTCTGCAAAAAAATAGAATAAATTGAATCATTTCTCTGACCGGATTTGAGACATTCAATCTGCGGAAGCAGTGTGGTGTATATAGTCTATCATACTTGAGTTTATTGAAGAGTTTGTTTATTATTTGAGAAATTGTAAATGTATTCAAAGAAGAGTAAAGAATATTTTTAAATCAATGAGCTGCTTATGAATTGGCCAAATAAAAATATCAATCCTGAGTTAGCTGAATGAGTTCCAGAAGTTCCATGAAATCAATTTGTTGTATACTTCTCGCTTTGTAACAAGACAATAAGCATGTAATATTGGAAAATAGATACTTACTAGTCATGCCAAAAGAAGAAAACATATAAGACTGAATCTGTGCCATTTCAAAAGAATCATTGTTGATGCTGGAGTTGAATCTAAAAGAAATGACTCTTTAAATCCTAAAACATCAAATTTAATGTCTGAAATTAAAAGAATTTCGAACTTTTTAATTGAAGAGCAATCATTTAAAGCTGAATTTCTATGGATATTAAAACTTGTTGCATTGCATTCATCCTTCAATTCATTCAATGATATATCAGAAATATTTTCATATATGTTCACTGAAAGTGAAATAGCTAAAATAATGTTAGACCATACAGAAATGTTGTACCATATTTGTTATGGATTAGAAACATTAGTTCCTTGAAACTGATGGCTGAAAAATCTGCAGAATTTGCAGAAATTTATGCCCAAATAATTAAAATGACAAAAAATGAATAAATTTTTAAAAATCTTGCCTTTTAATGTTTTTCTTAAATGATCATTAAATAATTTGTATCATGGTAACAAAAATGTTTTGTGTTTTATTTCACCTGAGTCCTTAATTTTGTGTTGATAAATTCTAGATAATGGATAAAAATAAATTTTTTTTTCTGTATGTAAATATAAATTTTCTTTTAACATGCTATTATGTTAGTCATGCTGATTCATGTAGTGACTATTTTTAGCATTGGCATTGGAGATGTTCACTTCGTGGATGGAGGGGGAGCCTCAAAATTTATTCAATGTATATCATAGTGTTAAACTGCCGGAGAATTTTCTACATTACAACTTTGTTTACAGAAAATTTTCACCAAATAAATTTTCTTAAATGGGAATGAAAAAAAAAGAGTCAAAAGAAATATACCAGGAATAAGCAAAAATAAGGAGAGAGAGAAAAAAAAGTCAAATCATTAAATAATGCCACAGGCATATATATATTCAGGAAGTTTCTAAGGTATTAAAATAATATAATTAAATCAACATTCTCTTTTATGCTAGAAACGTCTCTTATTTTACCATTGAATAGGATAAATTTTGAGAAGAATCATTTACAACATTGTCGATTTCTGATATTTATAATGTAATTCTTTTTCACTAGTATCAACTTCGCTGTATTTTGAGAGGATTCAGTTGTGCTTAAAAAGTGCCATTGTTGTTCAAGTCATTTGTTTTCCAATCATGTAAGCTCACTTAAACTTATGAGAATATCTTAAAATTTTTCTAAATCTGAGAAAAATTCTAAAATAATAAATTATAAATAATGATGAGTTGAAGTGAAAATTCTTTAACTATCGTTTACTTTTTTCTAAATTAAAATCTCATGAGAATCCATATCAATTTGTAAAACAGGTAAAAAGATAAAATTTTTGTTAAAAAAAGTATCAAGAACGTTTCATGGAATGTTATGAATCAACCTCACTGTTATCTTTATTTATAGAAAATGACCAGTAGTACAGTAATGAACATTATTATGGGCAAATTATTTCTATTGAAAGCAAGATAGGTTACATTTTGTATTTTGATGCCTTTCAGTATTTGTTTCGATGTTTGAAAATTCTTCTCCCAATTTTTTTTCAGTTTCTTTTTTTTATTACCTTTTCAAAAGTTTTTATTGCTAATAATTTTAATTCTACTTTATATGCAATTGCATTTTGTATTAGCCTATACATTTTATTGCTATTTATGTTTCCATTTATCTTGAAACTCATTATCATTAATACTTCTTTGTGAAACTTCTCTCCTTCTCCTCCATGTGTTTCCCTAGCTGTTGAAGTTGTGCATGTTCCTGATTTTGTAATTAAGCTACTGTCTACCTGTGATATTTTACTGAGACAAACACTGCAAGCTGGTGTAGAGTGGTATCTTGATGTCAAATTACAGCAAGCTTTCAAACCTCAAAGATTAGCTGAATTACTTAATTTGTTAAGGGGTGAGTATTAATTTTTTTTTTGGGCATACTTTAATTTGAATTTCATTCTTTGTAAATAATAGAATGCATGTATTCTGACAGTAGTTTTGATTTTGTTTTTGAATGACAATACATTTATTTAAAAACTAAAAAGTTGAAATAAAAAACATCATATTCTTTGATAACTAAAAAAAAAATGTATTTTTAAAAATTATTATTATACATTCATTCTGTGTGCTTTTCATGAATAAGCAGTTTTTTGTAATAAATATGAAAAATAACTAGAACTAGAATTAGTATAAAATCTTCAATATGAATAATTCAAAAGAATTCTTCAAATATGCATAATAAAACATTCAAATTATTTTACTTACTACTCATTTTTAAAACGATAGTTTTTTAAAATTGTTTTTAAAAGAAGTCAGGTTTTTTTCCCCCCATTATTGCATGTTATAAAAAAAAATCGAAGAAAATTTCATTTTAAAAAGTATTTTTAAAATGAAAGCTATGGGAAGTTTAGTCTTTTATAAAATACTCCTTACTTCACAGCTTTCTTAACTTATCTCAATATCATGATTAGCTAATTTATTTTATTTATTTATAGATGCTCTCTTTTTTGAAGATGATCCACCAAGGTAAGTTCTTTTTTGTAGTATATAAAGTCATGTATAATATTCAAGATTCAATCACTAATTTAGTTTACTTTTTTTTTATTATTTAGAACTCGGAGGCAGAAAGCTGAAAGAGCAAGGCAGGCATTGAGGCAAACCAAAGATTTTTTTCCTAGTGAGAGAACTAATTTTTATAGTGAATTGATAAAAATTAGCTTATTTTTAAGCATTGAAAGTTTGGCTCAACAACTTATTTTTTCTCCCTAATAATAAGATTCAATACTGTCTATTTTCTTTTATTACAGTTACCTATGCAATTTAGCTCATGAAAAAATTTTCCTCAACTTAAATGTTCCAAATAATGAAATTTAAGTATTTAGAGCAATTTTTATGTAGCAGATTATGACACATTTTTTTCATTTTGATCAGAGCTAGTAAGTACACAAAAAAGAACATTTTACTATACAAGATAAAGAAGTGAAATCAGAAGAGTAATTATTTGAAATTTTAAAATTATATGTATTTTCCTTGCTTTTGCAGACCTAGTTTTAAAATATATAATTTGTATCAAGGTGCAAGCACTCAAACAGTGATGTCACAATAAGCATTTCCTTCAAAGTTGCTGCCACTTGTTTACAACCATCCAAGAGAACCATTTGTTTAAATGAATAAATTCTAAGAAATATGATCATCTCTTTATCAATCGCCAATTCACAATTATACTAAAAAAATAAGAGAAGTGATCCGTATTTGTCCAACAGCTAAACATGCAGAAAGAAACAATTGAATCTGTGACATTGGCTGAGTTTTTGAAATATAGAAAAATAGAATTTTATGTAATATGATACACTAATTTAAGAAAAAAAAAGGTTGTATGAAACAAAGCAAAATTTGCTAATTCTTCTTGATTGTATGCTTTACAAACAAACAATGTAAATATTCAAAGTAGTGCAAATACAAGGCACGAACAAAACAGTAAAATGGTTAAAAAAACAATATAAATTTTAATATTGTTTTCAATAATGTGTCATTACTTAAATACTTGCTAAACATTAACTGCAGTTTTTGTTATTGACTCCACTTTTCATATTTTGATTTGTGAATTGATATACAAAATTTTTTTTTCCATGTTTAGTGATGAATAATATATATATGTATACATATTAACATTTTATTTATACAAATATTTTACTGTATCACTAATGCATATTACTAAATTTGACTTTTTTAGACTTTATGATGACCAAAAAGTTTGATGAAAGTTTAAATTTGATGTTTGATATTTTGCAATTTCCTCTACTTAATAAACAGGTACTACTTTTATGATATATCTTTACCATTCAGTTCTTTCGTGAAAAGATAATTTTTATGAATGAGTCCATTTTTAATTATTTTAATGATACAAAAATTGTTCTACATGTATATTGTTGACACTTGTTTTACTTGCCATCCAATGTAATCAAATTTTTTAAAACTATTTTTAAACTTTCCATAAATTTAATTGCAATTGATAAATCATTATATGTAAAAAGAAGTTAAAAGCTTTTTTAGATAATGGCATGAAAGTTACAAATTTTCAATTACAGTAGATGTGTTGTCACTTCTCTATAGTTTTCTAGGAGAATTGATATGGCATTGCTTGAGACATGATGAATGTTTGCGAAATCAAAACCAGAAAATTTTTTTAAAAAGAAGTACAAAAATAATGATTTTTTTCTTCAAGATATTAGAATCACCTTTGGAACTATAAATAATAAAAAAATTAGCAAGGATGCTCTAAAAAAGAGAGAGATAATGAAATTATAAAGTATTTTGCAGATAATGTTATTAGAATTTAAATTACATAAAAATAACCAATGGGTTATACACTCTGCGCATACCTCTTTCCTGTTCCAAAAATTGTATTGTGATGCTTTAGGGATTCCTCTTGTTTGCCATACAATTAGCATTTCTGCTGGTAATAGAAAATTATAAATATATCAATCTCGAAAAGAAAATTTCATATATTTAAAGTATCATGAAATGTTATATAATATGCAAGCAATAGGAAGAAGTTTGAAAGTTAAATTATATAATTCAAAGGTGCTAAAAGATAAAAATTATTTAAATCATAATTCTCTTATTAAAAACTTCTGGTATATACAACTTGACTATTTCTCAACTTCAAGTGACAGAAGTCAACAAATCCAAATATTAGCTTGTGAGAACCTCATGTATTACTCTCATGCCTAAAGAAAGGATTATTCAGCATCAAACAGATTTTTTTTTAATGTTAATCTTACTTCTTTCTTTACTGTTATATTACAAGCCTAATGAACTTAAAATTGTTTTTGTTTGCCTTTGGATAGTATCAGAAGACATGATCGATATTTTTGGTATAAAATATATAACCCATTTGCATAATCAAGTATTTATTCTACAAATGGTACGATTTGCCTCTGCAGTGCATATTTTGTTACAATTGAGTTTTCAATTTATAATCAAGATTGTGTGACTGAAACTCATTTTGTTCAAACTATGTAATTTAAAAAATAATCATTGTCTCAGACTTTTTGTTGATTCTAACATTTGAGGTATTATTTAGTGGCAATTAACTAATTTGACCTAATTTTGCATTTACATAAATAAGCATTGTATATCAATTTTCATGATTCTGGATTTGGCTTCTTGTCAAAGCATGAAGAAATAAAACTTCTTTCATTGAATCTGCTGCTAGTTAGCAAAAAAAAAAGAGGCTTATGACTTCAAAGGATTTTTAATTACCATTACAGCTATCTGTGTATGAAATTTCATTGCTGTAAATGTGATAGATTTGTTTGGATACCACAGACACTTCCTTTTATTAGTATAAATGGTAAGGCGAAATCTATGCATCTGTTTCAATGTTTTTCATATTTCTTTCGTATAAATTTAATACATGATTGATAAAAACATTTCAATAGCAAAGAAAATTATTTTTCTGAGACCACATATATCTGCTATAACTTACATATTTTAGAAGACTTTCAAATTCCAAAAGACCAATGCTATAGCTTTATAAGGGTTCTAATGAAAATTGGAAGAGGGGGATTTAGATAGGGAGAGATAACTTCAACTTTATGTAAATTTTATACGCTAGCTAATGAACTAGAACTTTGATTCAATATTTTATTGAACAGCTTTTAATCCAATTACAGTGAGTATTTGAATAGTCATCAAATCTCCTAGTACATTTATATCCAGAGAAAGTTATGTGTTGAACAAACAAAACAAAAAATATATATATAAAGGTCTCTGAAGGTGTCCAAGCATATTGTTAGATATGCAACATTTTCTAAACGTTCTTCAAAATGTTCTGTTCTGGAACATATGGTGGCCAGAATATATATTTCTCTCACTAAACCAATATTGAACAGTTCCATGCAATGAATACAAAATGGTGGCAAAAGATACGTTGCTGGTGAGGTAGTAATGAAATAATGCTGGATGAACTTGAGCGAGAAGAGATGTTTATATAATTATTAGCTAACCCCTTCCCTTACTTTCCATAGACATCTAGAAATCAGTAATTAATACCAAATCATTTTAATCAGACACATATAGTTATTACTAAACATTTGCACAAACTTGTTATTCCATGTAGTTTTCGATAATTTCGTTAGTTATATTTATTTCAGTATTTGTGACTGTTTTAAATAGTCAGGTGTTGTATCAATTGAATTAAATTTTTCTTCCTTTCTAAATTTGATATTTAATGGGTTTATATTTTTATATTAAATTGCATACTAAAATGTATTTATTTTTAAAAGAAAAGTAAAAAATGTTCTGCATTTTTCTTTTTGCCAATTTATTTTTAAAAGAAAAGTAAAAAAAATTTCTGCATTTTTCTTTTTGCCAATTTATTTTTAAAAGAAAAGTAAAAAATGTTCTGCATTTTTCTTTTTGCCATCAAATATATCTAAAGTAGAGTTAAAAAAACAAACTGTATTTTTTTTTTTTTTTTAAGATTTCATATGTGCTGTTAGATATTTTGGCAGTGGAGCTATTTCCAGAACTTCTTGAAATGCACAGGACAGATTCGACATCGCTTACAGATTGAATGCTGTGCTGTATTCCTAAGCTTCTATTCAGATATAGGATCAGACTACATTCCAATGACTTGCTTTACTAGTCTTTTTGAGTGTTACACAAGTAAACATTTTAAAGTTTTGAATGTTATATTTATTGCAGTGTTGATTGTCATTAAATTATTCTATCACTTTCTGTTTATTTTTCTTTTTATAAATAGTAAGTCGTTATATTTTCTGACATTGGTTTAATTATAGAATGGCTTCGCCTGAGATGTTACAATTACTTAAGCAGTTTTTACTTTCTTTCCTCCTACAACTGCCCTAATGGTATTTTCAAAATGTAATATTGGAATATCTGTGCTTATTGAGAAACTTTCAGATTTACTATTGGGTCGAGTAATAATTTACTATTTTGTTCTTAAATTTAAAAATGCACTCTGAAATAAAATGCATTGGCAAAATATTTTAAGATAATTTGGAAGAGAATTCAAAGCTTTATAAAGTATTTATATTTTTATGTACTTTTAGATAAATAAAAGGAACTAAATTAAAATTGTGGGACATACACTGATGTTATAAATCATGATGCTTTCTCCTTATTTTTGTTTAAAACAGATGGAATTTAAAATTGCAAATTTAAAGTTCTTGGCCAAGATGTAATTTGTGGAAGTATACTACCAGTCATTAAAGGCGAGTGATTACAGGAACTTAAAGAAAACAACATTTCTTTCTATAATAAAAATGATGGGCCAATAGAAATACTAATTGCAACTGACATTGCAG
Source organism: Argiope aurantia (assembly GCA_026543865.1). Lineage (NCBI taxonomy): Eukaryota > Metazoa > Arthropoda > Arachnida > Araneae > Araneidae > Argiope > Argiope aurantia. The sequence goes on from JAPMOR010063813.1 coordinate 280,647, forward strand.
GCAAGTTGTTTACAGAAAGTTTTAAACTGCTTGCTTCAGTCTTGCTGCAATTAATTTATTTTTAATTTTTCATGTATGAAATTATAATCTGATAGTAATTGATACATTAAGTATGGTTAGCGATTCTGGCTTTTTACAGTTCTTTCCGAATTTGATGAGACTCTGAATGAAATTCTTTTCGGAATGCCAATGAATTTAAAAAGTGTGAACTTAATTTAAAATGTATTTAAAAAGTGTGAACTTAAGAATTGATACCAATTAATTTTAAAAAAAATAATTTAATTATTAATTTTAAAAACAATTATCAGTTCATAAAATGTTGATGTCATTCTGATTTGACAAACTAGTTATGCAAGCGAACAAAAAAAAGATATCATTCTACTGAAAAATTATGCTGAGCATAGAAGACCAGATATAGAATAAATATCCTTTCACCAAAACTGATTTTTTTTCTGTGCTTTTTGTTAAATGAAATTGACACTTTTTTATTGGAAGCCTAAGTTATTTGTTACTATATTGAAGTTACTCGATAGAAGTTGACCATCTGAGATGGTTGAATAGAATTTAAAACCTTGTCTTTTTAAATGGATTTATTATAAGGTATGATAAAGATGTTTTTTAAGATTCTAAAAAAAGTACAAGGCATATAGTGAAATGTCAAACTTCACTCAGATTGAAAAAATATTTTATCACAAAATTCTTTCCCATTCTCAGAAGTAAACAATATAAACCGCACACATCTATTGTTGAGTATTGCAAGATATATAATATTCCATTATCGTTGTATTTTCATGTTGCAACAAAACATTGTGTGCGAACATTGCAGAATAATTTCGAGGTTTATAGCTTAACATATTAAATAGATCTTATGCAATAGTTATTTACAAAATCCCATCAGTAAGATAATCAATTTATTCGTGTTGATACTGCATTGTTTTTTGACAAATTCTTTCTCATTAAACAAACAAACAAAAAACTTTCTTTTATAATTTCTTTTTACTTGCTTAATTTTTTGCTTCCCAATGTTAGTGTTGACTATTTCAAAAAAAAAAAAACACTCATTTCACTCATGTTTGCATCATGATCGTAAATTGAATGCTTACTAAAACCAACATTTCAAATTCCTGTGCTTATTTCTTTAAAAGAGAAAATTACAGCTTCACATGAATGAAGATATTTATTTGGCTGCTAGGAATTTTATTCAAATATATATTATATTAATTCAAATATTTATACACAATTCCTTAAAAAGTGAAAGAAAACAACAGAATACCACTTTTGAACATGCACTGTCTTTTTCATTTTTAATATACACAGTACTATTATGTGTGGTTACATTTTACTCAAACAGAAGAGCCTACATAATATTCTACAGTATCATTGAAACATAATTAGTAAATAATAAAATTTACCAAAGATAAGGCATTTTAAATTTCAAAATCAATAAAAGAATTTTAAAGAAATTTAAAAATATAAATAAATAATTTTTTTAAAATACAGAAAAAATAAATATATACATTGGCTTAGTTAAGTCCATGACCAGGCTAGAAAAAGAGTTCGTTTTGCATTTATATATATATATATATATATAATGTTCACTTTTAACAGATCTTCACTTTCTCTATGCATACTTTGAAGGGCTTGGGCAATGGTAGAATCCCATTAAAGTTTGCAACCGTTACAAAGTACAAAGAGGAAGGCAAAATTGGTATACAGCAAGGTATAACCAACAAAAAGTCTTTTTTTTTTAAAAAAAAAAAACTTTTTAAAATAACATATGGCTCCACCAGGGGCATAATCCAAAATAAGAAAGATTAGTCCAGATTGGTGACAAATAAGGATAAATTATTCCATCTTCAAAATCCTACTTTAATTATGATACAGGAAATTCAAGATATCTTAAACTTCTAAAGTCAATTTTTCAATTTATAATTTGCGCTTAATTTGTTAAGGTTTATACACTTTAATTTAATGTATATCTGGAAATCTTGATATGGACTTTGAATTAGTACCATAGGTATGTTAGAAATAGTGGATTGATAGGGCTTTGAACACTTATGCTTATTTTTCAAATTCGATCATACATTTGTGGATCAATTAAGCTATGCCATTCTTTCTTTTTTTTGTCATTATAACACTAATAAGAGCTTATTAATTTTCTCTGGTATTCATGTAATGATACTTTAATGAAACTTTGCTAATTTCGAATAAGTACAAAATCCAGGAAATTGAAAGAAATCAATGGAGCTCTATATTGAACATATTAAATACTTTAGGGCGTGCTCAGTCTTATTCAATATACATATTGCTTTTATTTTGGAATGCGCTTCAGTATAGAATATATCTCTGGAATCCAGGATATGTGGCTCTGAATTCACCCGTCGGCAGGTCAGAGCAAACGGTTCCTCGGTCTCTCATAGAATTCACTGAGGTTCAAACGCGCGTTTGCTATTCCATTAAGCTTGATTTTTGATTCACATTTTCCATTATGTCGGTAATTAGAATTTACTTTATTTCTTTGTTATTCGTGTAGTGATATTTTGCATTTATCAAACACTTTAGGGCATACATAGTTATATTCGTATTTAATATATACGGTGCTTTTATGTAGGAATACATAAAAGTATAGATTTTATCTGGAAGCCTAGACGTGTGTCAGAATTATAACCGGCGCGCCATATTAGAGATAGCGGAGTGGATAGGGCTTTGTACCGTTATGAATGTTTCTCATGTTCGATCCCACGTTTCCAATTATTTTAGGTTTTGCTTTTCATTTACTTATTTATTTTTCATTATTGCAGTTGTAAGAAATTCATTCTTTTTATCTGGTATTTATATAATTGTACTTTAGCAAAATTTCTACTATTTCAAAAAAAAAAAAATGTAAAAATTGTTAAAAAGTGAAAGAAATCAACCGAATACAATATTGCACTTATCGAACACTTTAAGGCGGGCGTAATCTTTTTTGTATTTTATATACAGTCCTTTTATGTAGGATACACTTAATAATGAATATATCCGGCAGCTCAGACATGCGATTTGAATACAACCAGTGGCGTATAATAAAGCGGAGAGGATATGGCTTCGGTCTCTGATGGAATTTTCCCAGGTTCTCTCCAGTTTTGCTGTTCAATTAAGCTTTGCTTTTCGCAGCCGTAACTATTTGCCGGTTTCATTTAATTTGTTTCAATTTGAAGTTAGTGTTAAAGTAATATATTTATCACTATCGGAAGCCTTTAAAATTATATTACTAATCTGGAAGCCTATCAGAATCAACTGCAGAAATAACATAATTAAATTTAGTTTCATCAACTGTAATTCCGGTCAAATTGTGCCTCAAGCTGTATAAACCACAATGCAGGAATAGGCTTCCAAACAAGGAGTGATGTGATGCCAGCACGATACAAATTAAGGTCACAAAAATGCTTTCAAAGTAATTCTAAATGACTACCAGTAAAATTTAAACAAATTATATTTTATATATTGTGAAGGACCGGTAACACGATATTAACCTTTGTTGTGGGAAAAAATGTTGTTTAGCATTAGTTTTTGAGGAACTACTGAAATTAGACCGTTTAGGCCTTTGGGATTTTTGCCTGCAATTTTGTGAATATTGTATTAAAACAAAAACTTGAACCTGTTTCCAGTGAGAATGAGTTCTTATAATCGTTTAGACAATTCCTTGAGATGGAGAGCCATTGGCAGGCTTGAAGCTGGGCAGTCTCAAGCAGAGGTGGCTCGATGGTCGAAAGTGGTATCCAGGTTGTGGAATCAGTTCCAAACAAGTAGTACTGTAGCCAGAAAGGCCGTCACAGAGCAACGACCCTGCACATGATCGCTATTTGGCATTAAGCGCACGATGGCATAGGCTGACAACGACTCCTCAACTTGCTCATGACCTGGAATAAGAATTTTCAGACAGACAGTATACAGACGTCTAGCAGAGAGGGCCCTTTATGTCTGGCGACCAGTTGAGTGCGTCCCTTTGATTGCATCCAATAGAAAAGCCCAGTTGTTGCGGTGCCGAACACATCAGTCTTAGACACAGCAAAAATGGGGGCTTGTTCTTTTCAGTGATGAGTCGAGATTTACCACACAGTGACACTCGTCGAATCTTCATCTGGAGAGAGCGAGGAGCTCGCTATCATCCCTCCTACGTAAAAGAAATCGACAGATGTGGTAGGAGAGGAATCTTTGTCTGGGGTGGCATAATGTTGGGCAGTCGTACACCACTGCCCATCTTCTATGCTGGTACTGTCAATGCACGTCGCTATATGAATGAAATCCTTGAAGTCTATGTGAGGTTGTTCCGGGGGGCTTTTGGTCCAGACTTATGTTTATGGACGATAACGCGCGTCCACACAGAGCCCAGATCGTTGATGATTTTCTTGAAGAGGATATTCGACGTATGGACTGGCCCTCGAGGTCTCCAGTCTCAATCCTGTTGAACATGTTTGGGATGGTCTCGGAAGAGCCACTGAAAAGCGTAACCCCCCTCCCAATGCCCTCCAAGAGTTAAAAGCCGAGCTTTTGGAAGAATGGGCTTTGTTACCTCAAGCACTTTTTTGACACCCTTATAAACAGTATGAAAACTCGTTGTGAAGCATGTATAGCAGTACACGATGGTCACACTCCATATTAGACAGGCTTTCCCCGAGATAAATGCTTTATCTCTGGTTCTAAATATAACACTTTTTGATATACCCTGTTTCTTAATTCCCAATTAAAATCTTTTCCATATTGTTATGTGCCTATGTTCTTTCTTCCATTGTAGTGTATCTCTGTTCCAAATTTTGTGGCAACACAGTGAATAGCTTTTCATGTTTTGCCGATTTTATGTTTGTGACCTTAATTTTGGACATGAGTGTATATTTATTTGTCTAACTTCCGATACGAACGGGACTCACCACGGAGATATACTCTGCTCTCCTACCTTCTCCGAAACTAAACTTTCAATCTGTTCTCTAACTGTTGATTGGTTGAGAGCGGAGTGAAGTACGCGACATCATCAAGCGCTTCTCAAAGGCAAACGCGGAGCACTACTAGTACAGTCCTGTAATAAACAATCTGAATTTTAGAAAAGTCGAGTGAAAGGAAAACTGGAATTATCTTATAATCATTTAATTACTTTTTCTAAGTGGATTATAAAACGAAATCTATATAAATGCTTTAATTTTTTTTATCTCACGTCTTATTACTTATTAATATGAATGCGTTTTGATGCTAGCGACTACACTAGTATTTTTCATATGATATTTCGGAGCAGAAATGTAAACACGTAGAAAGAACTGAAGTGAAGAGCGGAAGTTTTGAAGTTCTCTGCGCAAGTGCTTATGGAAGGGCAACAATTCGAGAAATCCGCCTGCACTTTCGACGCGTGTGTGAGCGTGTTGACACTGGCTAGCTGTGCGGAAGGCGGTTTGTTTTGATTGTGTGAGTTTGCTGGGATGACGATTTGGAATGTTTTGTGAAGTGCACTCCTTGTTTGGATTAACATTGATGACCTCCAGTTATTTGTGATACATTTTAAGGATTCAAAATGATGAAACAATTTCTTCGAGTGAAACAGATCGCTGATCAGAAGTTTCAACGGTAAGTTTTAATGTCATACTTGGAATTGGTTCGCATTTTTAATTATTGCTCATGAGATATTGAATTTAATTTTTGTGGTATTTTGTGATGTAGAGAAGAAACAAATAATTTTCAGAATATGAGACGCATTAAACGAATGTTACAGTAGTCTGTTGTGGAGAATTAATTGCCTCTGAATTCGTGCTTCAAGAGTAAATTTTTGGAAGATCGTTTGTTGAATGCGGTAACTTTGTTGATTTTACAAAAAATAAATATTATCACTTTTCATTTTTAGATAACTGTTATTTATTTTGAATAAATATTTTTCATATTATTTTCAAAGAAATATTATATATTTTATTCAAGTCTTGCTTTTTCAACTGTCAATTTTAAAATTTAAAAGATTAAGAGAACAAAAATCCTAAAATTTATATTCTTAATTTTAAAACATTCAGTTTGAATCTAGATAATAATATCGAAATTTTGAGACAATTTTATAAAATTTTTTACCATTAAAAATTGTTATGAAATTTTTTTTTTCTGAGTTTAAATATTTTGAAATAAAAGAAAACATAATTTTAATTTAAAGAATTGATTCCTTAACTTTTAATATTTTTCTTTCTATGGTCAAAACCCTGAATGTTCAATATTTTTTAATATTAATTTCATACATGATTAACTAAAGAATTAGAAAGTACTCTTCAATGAGGATTTTAAAAAAGCTTTATTTATATGACATTTTAGGATTGTAGAATCAGGAAACTTAGTTTCAAGATCATGATTCTATAATGTATTATTTTAAAGAAGAATAATGTGGTATTTGTAATTTTCAATTACTAAAAGGACGAGATTTCAGAATGTCATTTAAAAATGAGAAACAAATGTATAATTTTTCTTTCAAGGTAGGTAAACAAATGGGTAACTTTTCTATCAAAATAGGTAAATAAGTTGATAAATTTCTTTTCAAGTGGATTAGAATTAAATGCTTTTTGAATTATTGGATGATGAAATTTGTTGTTCCTTTTACTTAAAATGAATTCATCTGTTCTTATTTTTATTTACAACAAATTTAGTAAATATCTATAGTATGACACACCAATATATATTGTATTATTTTAAAGAAGGTAAAGGTAGATAAAAAGTTAAGGGTAGGTAGAAGAGTAGAGAGAAATTCTTTATTGGGTGATTCAAGGAGTGATTGATTACTACACAAGGCCAGTGATACTGAAATAACAGTTCTACTAGTTCACAAACAGAGGAAATATGTGTTATCATTGGTATAGCATCTTACTGTCCATAAGGAGAAGGAATTGATTCAAAATATCACTTATATGAAATATATATGATATCACTTATATATACGATAGCTAGTAGTAATGAAATACAAAATGAGCTGCTGCAGTAGTGGTATAACTAAAGGATGAAGAACTGATGAAATGCCAGGGCTTAGGGGCTCTAGTCTGAGGCATTACAGTTACAAAATCATATTTATTTTCCTATCCTTTAGGATGAAAAAATCAATTTATGCTCTTATAAATGTAATGCTGTATCTTTTATAATTAGTGGCTATTAATAATCTTTAAGTGACCCCATTCTTATCATTGGCTAAGGTGCATATATGGTATACTTATGTTACAATTCAGCTGCTCATTTCGGAATTACATATAATCAATGCAGCCTAAATGAGATTTCAGTAGCATAATAATAATTTAAAAAAAATTATATCTAAATATCTTTTGATAAAATCTAATGATATTTCTATAATAAATGGGTTGAATTATTATAATACTGATAATTAAAGATATTTTTAAAATCTTTATATAAAAACTAGGTTGAATTTACTGTCATAGGATAGTAAGCATAACACAAGTAACATTTATGCAATTTTCATTTATAATGCATACATTTATGCTACTGTATTTTTTCTCAGTGAAACTTCTGTAATTAATTTTTAGTGTAAAAATTCGTATTTTTACTTTTATATGTTGAAGTAATTAGCATCTAAATACAGTCTACCAAACTCAATATCTAAATCTAAATATTCAATTTGGTTTGGTTGGGTACCATTTTGAATTAACTAGTTAACTTTTTAGATGTAATTGTAAAAACTATTATTTAGATGATTGACTTGAGATTATTGAAATATCATTTGCAAATCGCTTCCCTAATTACAGATTGAATGAAGGCGAACTATACACAATTAGCTGTTAGATCATGCTCCTCGACCAAGACATATTCGCGTGCCTCTCACCCAGTACATTATTACATATTTATTTATTTATCTAACAAAATCTATCTATATATTTAATTGATTCTAAAATGTTATTTTATAAATTAACCAATATTTAAATTGCACTAAGAATGAAAAATTTTTATGCATGAAATTGAATGTCTGCTCAATTTTCCTGACTTCATCGAACGAAATTTGGCATCCATATGCCTGAGCGCCTGCGAGGATTAACTGCGCCGGTTGAAGATTGCTACGAACTGCTAGAAGAAGAATGAAATAAATGTAAAAAAACAACATTTTTCAAAAAAAAAAAAAAAAAAAAAGCTTTTCAGTGATTTCAATTCTATTGCTGAAGTATTATTTCTCTAATTTTTTCAACTTTTTAGAGTTAGTTTAAACACAATCTGTCACAATTGCTTTTTTTTTGTTGTTGAAATATTAAAGAAATTTTACTATTTAATCCCATCTCTCACTCGCACAATTTAGAAAATGTTATAACTGGTTTCATTGGACATTTTTTATTTCATAATATAACCAGTTTTTAATATTCGAGCGCGGTATTTTATCTTTAAATCAAATTGACTTTTAAAACGTTTGCTATTTTACTGTTTGGTCTAATTTTATTTTATTTTCACATATTTTCTCGTCTTTAAATTTCTCTTTAATGTAAGACACGAACGACCGAAACACATTTATTTACTGATTTTTAATTGTTTTCTTGGTGAAATGAAATATTTTGTTCGCTGATCCGCGGAAGAAACTCAGTCAGGGAAGTTATAGTACTTCCTCTGTGATTTGGGAAGGCTGATGTCAGATTTAGCATGCAAGTGTCAGGTGCAGCAGGGAATTGTCTCGATCATGAATTATGCCTAACTCAACTTAAGACGATAAAGTTAAAAGCATTTTCATTATCAACCATTCTCTGAATTTCTAGCAGTACATGATATCATTGAAATAAAAAAATAAAGTGCTGAATCAATATTTTGTGTATCGTTGATATAACTTCATGTTATTGTGGTTTAGATCTTTCAAGTCGCGAACAATCCATGAGTGATTCGACTTCTCTGAAGAAAGCATAACATATAAGCGGGACTTTAATAAAATAGTGAAAAATTTTATTAATGCTTGTATCACTGAAAATTTGTCACGTATAAAAATATATTCTTTTTTTGCATACTACATTAATATCAAGCTTTAAAATTGTGTTTTTAAAATCGGCAGAAGAGCAGAAGTTCGCATCCTTTGTCACGTGGAAAGTGAGATGTGAATGTTTTTAAAAAGATCCTCAGGCTTTATTATGACTGTTGACACTACTGCGTTTTATAGCAGATCTTTTTCAAAAGAGGAATTCTTTGAATGTGTGGAAAAAATAAGCATAATTTCATCTGTAAATAGAAAAATATTGCCCCCCCCCTCCGTTATCTCTACTAATAATAAAGGTAAATGCGTGTGGGTGCTGGCTAGATTGTTTGACCTTGAACTACTAAACTTATGCCTTGGAGGCTCATATATCTTGGAGAACGAAAATGTGATGTGTGCTATGATTGTACTACTTGGGTCTTCAAAATATTTTTTCAATTAATTAGGAATTTTGAATTATTGTGAAGAACGTGTTTGTGAGTTTCATTTTGAACACCAGTCTACTTAATCGAACAGTATTTGAATCTTGTTGAAATTATTGGAATTTTATTTTTAGTAACTACTAATGTTAAGACGTTTATATGCTTTACTGCATCAAGTAATAATTCAAGAAAGCATTAAGAATCTTTTAGATTGTTACCTTTTGAAATTTTTTTTTAAAGATTTTGAAGCTGCCCAATATCAATTTGGAAGCTTCATATTTCTCCCTCGGCCAAACATTCATCCCAGAGTCGGCTGCGAACAGTCATGACACATGTGCTCGAAATGATGACACTAAAAATGCCGTCTAAACGAAAGTTGTAGGGTAGTAATTAATGAATTTTTATTGATTTGGATTGAGATTCGTAAAACCTTTTAAGGGATTAAAACATATTATAAAATTCCAAAAATAGTTCGTCTCAAGTATATATATTTTGCTTGATTTGTTCTGTATACATGGTGTCCATGAATTCATGGGCCAAAATTTAATAGTAGGTAAAATACATATAAAGTGTTTTTTTTTTTTTTTTTTTGTATAGCAACGTGGAGTGGAAAACAAAAAGTTTTGGCGGGGAAAAAAATACCAAGGGAATAAAAAGAAAGCTCTGTACTTACATAATATAACAGTAAGTACACAAATGCGCCACCATCCATATCTATAAAGACTTGGTAGTGTCTAATATGTGATTGGCATATTCTTTCAAAGATGCCTGGTGTTTCATGAACATTTGCAGCAGAAACTGAAAGTTTTGCAATGAGGTCCTCACCAGAGTCAATTAGAATTTGGTAGACACTGCGTTTTTTTTTTTGTTTTTGCCTTCCTTGTGCTTACTTGTTCCGCCTACACTTCTCATTTCTGATCGCATTACTGTACAAAAAATGCTTCTTTATTTGCATTTTACCTACTTTTAAAGTTTGGTCCATGAATTCAGGGACACCCTGTATACTTCTGTACATGTAGAATGAATAGACGCGGACGAAACCGCGGGTACAGTGGTTAATATCTATTTGCGTTCATTGAAATTTGCTGCCTTGAATCTCATTTTTTATCTTATTAAATGACTATTTATTTGTTATCACTGAATTATAGCAAAAAAAAAAAAAAAGAAGAAAAAAAAAAGGATAATTTGATGAGGCAGAAGACGTGAGTCACAGACATGAATCAGCGACAGCCAACGTTCTTTTGATAATCTCCATTTGTTTAGCATGCTTGATAATACAGTTGCAGTTAATTTTATATGATGTATTGCAATTCCGTATTTGTTATGGAACCGGAAGTTCGACGAACCGATGACAGGCACTTTATTACGTCATCGTTCTTGCACGGTCGCCCTTTGAACAACTGGCAATGCAAAAGGGACGAAAACTAATCTGTTCCCCAAACCTCGGGTACTCTTTCTGTGCCATTGCTTCGAAGTTGCAAATGCCAAAAACGTGTCATCCGCTGATGATAGCGATAAAAGGTGGAGCAGTATCCCGTGTAATCCCGTTGTGTGGATTTCCTCTGGTCCAGTGCTTGCTCCTCTCCCTCCCCTATCTTCCTGTCGCCAGAGAATGGAGCCAGTGTCCTGTGAAGGCGGTCAGTTCTTCGACAGTGATGATGGGAGGAAACTGCCACGCCTGGTTGCGGCACCTCCCCGTTTTGTTTTCGCATGAACCTTTTGCAATTGCTAGGGCTCTTTCATTGGACAGGTAATCGTTGGCGGAAGTGACGTAATTGGGATTTCAAATGTTGCGAAACAAAAAGTTTTTTTTAAAAAAAATATTTTAGCACAATGTAAACTAAAAAAACAAACTACGAACAATTTAAAATTATACAGATTTATTACACTTCTGAGTATCCGGCCTAATGTGGCGGTAGGATAGGCCGGATAACAAAAAAGCCGTATAGATCGGAGTTCTATGAATTCATTTCTTTGCCCACCAAAACCAGAGGACAAAGTGTTAATACCAAAACTCATTGTTATAATACGTATTTTCTTACTTTTCATTGAGTACTAAACTCTCCATTTATTTGAACCCAAATAGAATGTGAACACCAACTGGTGCATCCAATCATAGAAGCAATTGCCGTTAACGCGCTGAGTTAAAAAAAAAAGTTCTATAATGTTAATTTTTATATGTATATATACTGCATTTTATATGTATATATACTGCATTTTTATATGTATATATACTGCATTTCCTTTTTTCTTCGTTTTCCTTTTCCTCTTAAGTGTTCATGCCCGAAAAATAAAGCTACCTTAACTGATTTATGCTTACCTTTCAGTATGTTTTTATTCCACTTTCACTGACTTGTGGTACACACCACTTTTTAATTTCTGCTCGATTGTTTTTTCCTCTGCTCACTGTATTTTTCCTAACTCCGAAGCTATATTTTTTACTATTACATTAGAATCTAATCGCTGTATAATGCTTAATTTCTTCTAAATATTTTGAAATCTTTACTGTGGTACACTTAAAAAAACTCCAAGAACAATTTATGAATACTTTACAATTATAATCAAGAACAGTGGCAACAATTGGGGTCCGTCAGACACTGATGAAACAATGAACGCAACGCTCTTTTCCTGTCACAACTTGTATTGTTTGATGCATTAGGATGGATTTCACGCGTCAAAATATTGGTGAGAGGAAAGATAAAAGGAGGGGATGTTTACATTTAACAATAAAATAAACTCGGATTACTCGCAGACTGAATTAAAATAATACGATCAGAAATGACACGTGAAAAAAATTGAACAAAAAAAAGTATGTAATAAGGCGAAAATTAAAGTCAAAGAATGATGAAGAATTCCGGATATGCGCTCATTCTTTCACGTCTCTGCCTTTAATGAGATAGAATCGGCGAAATTTTGGCAATATGGCCATTGACATGCCTTGCTTTTCTCATTTATTTAAGACTAGCCGCCTTTGGCGACCAGATGGTTCGCCAGTATTACCGCTCGCTACAATTTTCAATTAAATATTTTAAGTAACTGGTCTCTTAATAGATTCTCAAACAAAACATTTTTAATCTTCAAATTTTCATAGTCATACCAAACGTATACTGTTGCTTAGATCGTTTCGTTCAATTTACTATATATATTTTGCTAATTTGTTGTCATTTCCGGTAAAACTTTAATTTAAAGTGGAAATGATGAAATCGCAATTAATATAAAGATATTTTTAATAAAACCAAGCGTTTTATTTTATTTATCATCTTTATTGTTATTTATTTATTATTATTATTATTGAATATGAGTATTGCAAACAGAATCGCTCGGTATTTAAGTCTTATGTAAACTAAAAAATATTTTTCATAATTTATGTAATATCTCAAAGAATAATTCAACAAAAATTTCTCAGATTCAGCATAAAATGCAGTTTTTAGTTTTGCTTTCAAAGGGATTGAAATGAAATCAATAATAATATTTGGTTCCGGCCTATAAATATATTTCAAAAATTATGAAGTCTAATTTAATGCAGTAAGGTATCATATTCTGAGAAATATACTGGACATACCAAATTTTAAATAAATGAATGAATGTTTCTATTTTCCACGATCAACTAAGACTTATTTATGAAGTTTTGAATGTTAAAAATTTAGAAAAACTCAACATTTTCGTAATCTTACGTCAATTAATCTTGAGAAACCTGCGTATTTTCTTTGAAACGATCGATGGAAAATCTAAAATTATCCTTTTTTTATTGAATATTGATATTCAAATTTTCATAAATCAGTCAGTTTAAGTGATTGATTTAGTTGATTGGAAATTAACTCTTTTTATTTAAAATATTAGTGCTTTAAGAACATTTTGTTAATCGTGATTTCCACAGCAGAAGCTTTATGTAAAATCAAAAATTCATTATTTATTAGAGCATTTCTTGAATCGAGTTACATAAAATATAATCAGTTTCCCTTTAGACCATTTTAGCAGATCTGTGTCTTACTAAAGGTTTACAAATTAGCTGTGTGGCCCTGATTTGAATGAATATCCTGTTCATATTAAACAAAACTTGCCTTAAAATAAAACTGATTTATTGGATTGATAATATAGAGAGTGTAAAAGATCATAAAATAATTTTTATTGAATTTATTTTTTAGAAAAAAATAATACTTTTTATTTGTTTCATTTCCTACAGACGATCAGATTTAATTTATTTTTAATTGGAGCTTTAATCAATGTGATGGCAACACATAGAAAAAAAGCTATTTTTTTCCCATGAATGCGAAACGTGCTCATGCAGCTTAAATTTTATTTTTATTCTGTACGAAAAAATGTGTTGAAAAATATAGTTAAAATATTTATTTAAAAATTCATTAAAAATAGAAATTTAATCTTAAGGTTAAAACATTGGTATCATTTAAAAGATAAATTTTTGATCTTTAACTTCATGTAAAAATCTTTTTTGTGCGGTAATATTTGCGGAAGTTATAGCAAAAACACGCTAAAATTTCGCTTAATTTTTAAATAAATAAAATTCTAATTAAAAATTCGAAAAAATAACCCCCAGGTGCACATTCCAGGCCTCCAAGGTATACATATCTCAAAGGTATACATATATCAAACTTGGTAGCTGTAGGTTGAATGGTCTGGCCTGTAGAGCGCCAACACACACACACACACACACACACACACACACACACACACACACACACACACATATTGAGCTTTATTATAAGTATAGATAAAAGAAAGCTAGGCCGGATAGTCGCGAACTCGAAACTTGGGAGTGTACTGCATTCATATAAATAAATAAGTGAGCATTCCGAAATAATTAGTATGTTTTTGAAATAAATGAAATCCTCGATAAGAATTTTTTTTTCTTCACATTTCACCCTCAGGGAAGGATTAAATAAAGAATTCGGACCAGTTAAATCTCATGAATAAAATACTTCCCTCTCGAGCTGACGTGTATCAGGTGAATAGAACGCAAGCCATACCGAGGGATTTGTGTACTGAAAAAAATAATGAAATGGAAAAATAATAAATGCCTTTCCAGATTCTACTGAATGGAAGAAAATAAATGGTGTGTAATTAGAGCTTAATTCAGAAAATGTTTGCCTACAACATAGGCGTTTCCTAACAGAATCTTCATTCAATCGTAGGCGGGCCTTTCTCAGAATGTCTTGAATTCGGCAACAAAAGAACTCCCGGAACGTCATTCGACTGATTTCCTGTGTGATTCACTTTTCATCACTTCCATTTCTTTTCCGGTGATGAGGTTTCAAGAATGTTCTCTCATTGATTCGTATGTTCTTTTTGATGTCCGGTTGTTATCTTTATGATCCTATTATACGAATTTTGGATTTCTATGTGCACATTTGTTTAGAAATCTTATCACCTGGGACTCCTCCCCCCCCCCTTTTTTTTGTTACTGACGGGAGCATTGAGTTGAGATATAAATGAAGTGTGCTAGTTTTTATTTCTCCTCAAAACGATCATAATCAACGTCAGAACTCGGCTGTCTCTGACGGCGGGGCTTGTCCGTGGCAAGTGCCATAATTACAAACAAACTTGTGATGAATCATAGAGTATGAATACCCCCCCCCCTTTTTGGCAGCACATCGCAAATTTTGGCATGCTCTAAAATTGCTCAACAGCATTGGGGCGGCATTAATATTTCCTGAAAAAAAAGGGCACCCTTCCCCTTGTTTTGGGATTATCATTCTTTGTAAACTGCGTACACGATTTCGAAAATAATAGCTTCTTTTCATAAAATCAGTAATTGAGTTTGTTCATTTAAATCATTTTCTTTTTTACTTCACTTTTCTGTATTAATTATAAGTGATTATTTTTCTTTAGGTAAACATTTTAATTCTTTTATTTACCTAAAAAATGTTTTTTACATTATATGTTCAAATATTTTCTATCATTATCTCAAATGCCATTTATAAAAATAAATTATAAAAATGATCTTTTTTTTTTTTCTTTCTTCAAAATACTGTATACACATATATGCCATGTTGTTAGAGACGGAAAATTATGCAATCTTAAACTGTATATTATAGAGTTCTTATACTATTTTGTTAATTATTATTACAATTATTTTTTAAAAATTAAATGTATTTGGAAAATTTTCCTGATATCGTTCATCAGTTAATTCTTTATATGAAGAGTAATATGAATAAAAACTTCTTTACCATTTCAATTTTTTTTAAATAATTGTTTTGAGTGTTTGATAACAAATTACTTAATTATCTTCAAAAAGAGAGAGACTCTTTAGTTTTCATAATTTTAAATATCTATTCTGAAGACTGTTCATTTTAGTAAACAGAAACCGGCAATTTTTTTTAAAAATAATTTTAACAACTTTCTTGTTAATCTAACTCAGTCAAAGCAACTTTCTCATAATTTATCTGTTATTTGTGTTAAGATGTAAATCTAACGTTAGGTAGTTAATTTTAATAAAAATTAAAATTAGTTCATAATTGTAAATATATTCTTGAATAAGTACTATATTTGAATCAATTTCTTTAAAAATGTAAATCACAAAACCTGCACAATATTTGACTTATTTTGTCAAGATTTTAGATTTATTGGAAAATAGTATATAATTCTAAATTTTAATATAAATTTAAGACAAAAACATGAAGCTTAAGAATGTTAAGTTTAAAACAATACATCATACTTGGTATGATTCAAAGGGAAGGCTCGCTGCTTTGTACTCTTTAAAAAGTAGGGTTTAAATCCACTCACATTTTTTTCCACTTCCTTTTCCTTCCTTGGAAAAGCTGTGAGAAAAATTATTCATTTTCATTCATGTTTATAATATAAGTTATGAATATAGAATATTTTATACAGCTAGAAACAACTGCTGTTTATTAAAATCATATTCATCGCTAAAGCAACAAAATGCCGATATAACCTTCAAATCTGTATTTCAGTTATTATGTATATTAGTCATTAAATAGTGGAATTTGTATTGTAAGTCGCTATTTTAATGTAATGGAACATCGTTGAGGAACTCTCTGCTAAACTTGCCGTGCGAAAATTGCTTTGAAAAATTTGGAGACTGGTAAGTTAAAAAATTACGGAATAACATTTTGACAGCCTATTGGCTTAACAACTCAAACAACTGTTTTTACATATTTTTAATATTTCTACGGTTTAGTTTCGGTTTCAAAAAAATTCCTCCTGTTTATAATGTTGCAAACTCTGCTTCTAACTAGCGTGGAAATAAAAGTAAATCATTTCTGAATCTTAAATGTGTTGACTTTAATACAAATTAATAAAGAAATTCGAATTTTTTATGAAAACGATGATTTTAGGGAATTTGCATACTTTAACTTTTCAATAAAAGTTGACATTATCTGTAAGGATGCTATTTTTTTTTAAATCTTTACAATAGTCACTAGTTTTTTTTTTAGCTCTTAACTGAAATTTATACAAACCTGCAATTATTATTTGCACATATATGAAATTTTACTATATAACATTTTCAATAAAACATGCGTTTTGTTTTCAATTTCGCTACTTCATTCACAATAACGATTTCATGTCGTTAATACAGTTGAAATATTTATGTAAAATAAGAGCTACATATTGAAAATAATAAAGAGCTTCGATTTTAGTAAAATAATAATTCAATTATTGATCACTCAGTAATGTTTATTTATACACTTGTTTTGGCGGTAAAAAAAAAAAACCACTCCAAGCTTTTTGCAACATATTCGAAATTAAAATAAAGCAAATAGCAAAATATAATACAATTGTATCAGTTTAAATGAAGTTTAATGACTTCACTATATTAAACTATACCAAACTAATGAAATATATTCAATTATAACATCAGAATCACTGAGTGATTCAAGTTATGAAATTTCAAATTGTTTTTAAATGGATATAAAATGACACCGGGCTAGCCTAGAAACTTTCTTTTTGCTTCCGCCATGAGCAGAAATACACCATGATTTGAAAAAGCTTTAAAATTTCACATTTAAAAATGACAAATAATTTGCTATTAAAATGCAGTGGAGAATGTGGTTACAGCGAAAGCAAACTCTAGCCAAAAGTCACGTGATTTTATCTCCCAAACCCTCTACTTAATATTCCAACTCTGTGGACGAAAGTGGACCCTTCAAGGAATATAAAAGAAATTCCGCATTGGGACTTCATTGACATGATTTTTTAAATTTCCTTTTATAAGACATAGAATATATTTATTCTAACTGGCAAAATATTTGATTTTGAGATGTTGATGGATCTACATGTTCAGAATTCGAAAAGTATTTTCCTTAGACCTTTCATTTTCCTTTATCCTCTTTTCTTTCATTTCTTATTCAAGTGGTGCATGCTAAAACGGTCGAACTATATAATTCAAACATAAAGCAATATAAATTTCGCAATCTGTAATATATTACAGCTTCCCCCGAGATTTTGTTACAACTTGCTTCACCGCATCCTTTCGGACATTTTTGTTGATTATTAATATATATATATATATATATATTGCAGAAGAAAACAAAAAGTTATACACATGGGGAAAAAAATGAAAGCTTTGAAATTGAAATTAGTTTTAAAAATGAAAGCCTCTTTTTAAAACTTGAAACATAGGCAAAATAAATAAAATATTTTTGAAAAGTTTAATTAACTGACCTTAAATCAAAATATGAAATATATATTTCATTCTTGAACTAGTTAAAACGAAACGCATCTTCCCAACCCGTTTTAGCTGGGCTAATAGAATAGGATACGTCTAAAAAATCATATTCATCGAAAATTCTGCTTAGAAAATTTAAAAGCCTCTGCATCAAGTGCGTGTTGCATCTCTTTGCTATTGCAACTAATCCCGGTCACCCCTTTTTTAGAACGCTTTGCCAAATGTTGCGGTTGCTCATAGATTCGTGGTCAAATGTTCCATTTTTCATAATCACAACTTAGAAACGAAAATAATCCCCATAGGGGCACGCTTCTTTATCTATATAAGTAGAATATCCGAAAAAAC
The DNA here is from genome assembly GCA_026543865.1 of Argiope aurantia. Lineage (NCBI taxonomy): Eukaryota > Metazoa > Arthropoda > Arachnida > Araneae > Araneidae > Argiope > Argiope aurantia. The sequence continues at coordinate 298,999 of JAPMOR010063813.1, forward strand.
TCCTCATTTTTTTAATTTGCGCAACCATTATAATAGCAATATGTATGTCCTTTATTTTCTGTATTTTCCCGTTGCTAAGGATGATTTTGCGCTACTAAACATTGTAAAAACGCGCTACAGTTTTCCTATGCATTAATTGAGGTTTTTAAACTTTCAAATTTGTATCGACAAAAAATTCAACCTTGAGAGTTGAATGAATCTCTACGTTTCGGATCTTCCTGCGTCAGAAAAACGCATTTTAGGTTTAATTATTTCGATCTTTCAGTCCGTAAATGCGATCTTTTAAAAACGTATGAAGTTGGGAATGTTATTTCTGGACGAGGCCTTTTCAGCGAATTTGTAAATTTTGCGCAAAGTACGTATGTTGAAGGTTCATATAAACATTTTATTGTTAACAATTTGTAACCTTACAAAAACGCGAATAGCTACGAATAGATGATTTATGTTCGATTTATCTTCAGAATCATAGATAAGTAGAGCCAATGCGGCGAAGGTTCTATTTATCTGCGAATATGTGAATGCGATCATTCGAAAAATCAAATAACTTGGACTAATCAAACTTCAATTTGAAGAAGATCTGCACTTTGTTATGAAGCACAAAACGCTGCGTCATGTGCAGGAAAACTTTTCTATTTTTACGTTTCACAAGCCTGGGAGGGGGAATTATAGTTGTCGGTTTGTGAATGCAATTGAAAACGCAACAAGTTACAGAAATAAGATTCTTTTCATGGTGCTAAAATTATAATCAATGAAAATCGAGCCTCCTCTTTGTACAGGTGTCGTCCTCGTCATCTGATCATGGTTCAGAATTACGAGGTCCGTTCCAAAATAGCCCTAGTGTTGCTTTCAAACTGGACATTAATATAACTAAACATACAGTTTGGCATAACATGTAAAAATGAGCAACTTTTTTTTTTTTTAAAGCCACATTATCGTGTAATAACCAAAAATGATTCCAAAGTTTTCAGTAAATAGTTTTACATTTAAACACAAATTACATCTATCATGTCTTGAAATCTGATTCCCGTAGGAAAGTTCATTTATACAATAACACATTGCTGTCACAATTTGATGTTTTAAAATACTTTTTTTGGAAGAATCTTGAGCATCTGAGTTTTCATACGTGATTAAAATTAAATTGAACATAATCAGTATTCCCTGTGAATCAGTTGGTCACTAAAGTCGATTGTATTAAGGAAAGAAGGGGTTTTCAGTCTTTGGTGAATGGCTTCTCGGGTCGCTGTCGATGCCATTTTATTTTTCGATTATATTCGATTGACACTTGATCGATGAACGATTGAGGTGGTTGAGGAATCGTTTATAAGAGAAGCCATCAAAATGTGTCGACAGGAAATCAAAACCGCAGTCTGAAATTTCGCTTTCTGTCAGACTAGACCAAGGTCTAAATTTAAACCTTCGTCGAGATACTCTAGTCTTGCTAGACAATAACATTCTACTGAAATTTACTTTGCCTTTGAAATAATTCAGGCGATAGCAACGAGTTGGAGTGCTTCTGGTATTTCTCGCATTATAATTTCATTTTTAGTTTATCTAAAAAAGGGGGAAATAAAAAAGGTTAGTTTTCAGGCGAGCTATCTAACTGTGATAAAGAATTTGAAACTGTGTGAGAAATTTTATAAGATTCTATTGAAATTATTATCTTACAGGAAGACATAAAACCTATTTTAATTGGTAGCAACGGGCCTTCGCCAATGGAATTTTTGCGGATAATTGAATATATGCTCATAGAATTAGCCTCTTCACTGAGCGTAAAGTCTGTTGGCATGTTTTTTTTTTTTTTATCTGTTTGCTACAATTAAATAAATTATATTGAAAACCGTACTGATTATTTAACAATTATTATTAATTAGGTTTACCATGAGTTGTCATATACCTATTTCTACCAAGGGTAAGGGACAAAATAATCCGTTTCGGTATTTAATTACAAAAATATAAATTGATCTATCTATTACGGTTAAAGGGGAAGAAACTTTTATATTTTCAATATATTTATTGAGGTGTGGTGTGATTGAAAGGCACCAATCTGTGTTTATTTAATAAAAAAAGTGTTTATTTTCTAATCTAGGCCTTCAAGGCCATCTATTCTACCATCATCTTCTATCAAAACACTGACTCGTCTTCTTACTAACAATCTATAACCGCCTTTCAGCTTCGTCTCCTCACTTCTTATAGACACAAATTTTACTTACACATATTCATTTCTATATTTATACCTATATCTATGTACTCCCCTACCAAGCCGTTACGTATTTAAATAAAAATGCATGTATTCTCAATGGTCAAAATGACCCCCTCGCTAAAAGTAAGTATACTATATAAATTCCTCTGAAGCTAAAAAGAGAAAAAGATAAGATGATCGTCTTATTACTTATATATGTCTTATAAATGTAAGTAAAAATTAATCAAAATATTATCATAAAATACGGCAATAATTTTCTTGAAGAAAATTAAGTTTTCTCAGAGTTGTCAATTTGTATTGGTAAACCTTGTGTTAAAATTGAAATACACATGCACAATTTTGAATTATTGTATTCGCATATTCACGGATAAACGCTCAAAAAAGATAAACGTTTCGATTACCGATTTTGTTAAGAATTTGATTGAAATGTGCGTATATAAAATCTGTACATCCGTATATACACTATGTCATACACGTGTTTCTGAGTCATAATGCTCGTACATATACACATACTGCTACACATTCACAGTACCAAAATCCAGTGATTTTTAGCATTTTTTTTCGGAAAATTTTAAACCAGTTTTTTTCCTCTTACGTTGAAACCTTATCTATGGCTTGTTCTTGGCATCTTAAAATTGCATCTTTGCAACTTCTGACCTAAGACTTTAAATCGGAAAAAATGTGCAGTTAAAGTTCTTCTACTGACCTCATTTAGGGTTCAATATGACTTATCTCAAGGCCTCCCCCTTCCCCTGCGATTTGCTTGCTGTGTTGAAAAAGTGAGATGAGATTTCAGTTCAGTTTCAGCGTTTTTCCAGATTTTCCTTCGTTGCAGTTTCGAGAATGTGCTCGTGGGAATTACACTGTATTTCTTGCATGAGAAAGTAAAAGTGGGCAGTTTCAATTTCATTGCAGAAAAAAGCACCTCGGGATCCTTATCGAGCTGGCGATGAGGTGTCTCCGCATCCATTATCTCTCAAGATAATTCGCTTTGTGCTTATCACTCATCTGTTTACTGCCTTTTGTCTGCGTTTTGACGCCTCCGAATGACGACACCGATTGATCCTTGGAAGTCTCTAGATGTCTTTGCACACAATAAAAGTGAAAGTGTGCCAGTTGACGCTCTACGGGCCAGACTGTTTTTCCTAGAGATGTACTTCGGACGATGGAAATGTATGATCGCGGAACAATTTTTTTTTTTTAATTTTTAATCAGGATTTTAATCAATTTAAAATGAAGCGAAATGTTGGTCTCTTTCCGCTATCGTTTTCGAAATTATTTTCACTCAAGAATGAGTTTCATCTTATCTTAAATTTTAAAAAAAGTTTTTTTAATGTAACATGAAAATATTTTAATAATATTTATATTATATTCTTGCTGTATTTAAGAACGTCTTTTCTGCCATTGTTAAAAGTTTAGGAATGAAGAAATTATTTATTTTTCATGATTTTTGGCAATGAATTTCATGTTCATGTCACGAGGAATTTTTATTTTTATTTTATTTCACTCATTTTTTTAGAAGGAATTGCTTATGTGCCAAGGAATGCTTATGTTATTTCTAAGATACCAACTTGTTTGTTTAGATCATTGACTTTTTATGTTGTTAATGTATACGGAATGTATTTTTTAAAAAAATTTGACCTGGTTTTTGAGACGATTGAAAAAGTAAATTTCTTTGAATCAGCTGCTGCAAATGACTGTGGCTTCAAATCAAGAAGTGTATATTTGAGATGAGGAAGGTTCGGTTCACAGGTAGCGGATGCATTGATGACGTCAGATGATGGGCATGCTCCTTCATCCACTTGCTCGAGAAGTAATAAATGAATTGATTCAGAGCTTTTTTAGCAACGTAATTTTTTTTATATGTCAGATTTCTTTTTGGAAACGTTTTTAAAGTATGAAATATAATAAAATAATAAAAATTTTGAATATAGTTGAAAATTCTAATAACACTTCCTGATCTATCTTTCCAAAACGATTTCTGTGCAAGACATGATGCGATGAAGTAAGTATAAGAACCATCTCTAAATTAAGTAGTGGACACAGCATTAGTAATAATTTTACTTCAGATTATGATACACTTCCATTTAAATAATAGTGTTTTTCACTTGCTTCATCCGACTAAAAACAAAATCAGTTCTCTTTGAGTCTTCTGAAAACTGATTTATTGAATAAACAGGAGCCAAAAAATCTTATGCATAATTTAAGGATTAATTTATGCATGTGTATAAATCACATACATAGTTCTCGAATATTGGACACACACATATAACACAATACTAAAAATTTTGCAATTATATATTTCTTATTTACTTTATATATAAGTTGTTGCAAAAATAGTTATTTTATGTTTTTAACACTTATTTTAATTTCTATTAATATAGTACCAAATTTAAAAAAAAAATTGTGGACCTAAATAATGGAAGGGGGGGGTGGGATAGCTGCTGAAATGAAATGGCTCGATCTTTTGATATTGAAACAGGAATGCTAGTGTATGCTTTATGCAATAATTTTCTCTATCATATGGTCTTTTTTCTTCTACAATATTTTAATCTTTAATTTGTATAGTAATAATAATAATAAATACTAACATGGATCACCTCAATTTTAGGCAGGGATTCTCAATTTCATAAGAAATGTTGCACACGCAGCGTTAAATCCATTTGGTATTAACCGTTTGCAGTCGGTGCCGCCACCGTTGTGATATTTTCATATTGTTGTGAAAGCCGGTATATCATAAAATATAAGAAATAAACAGTGGAATCCGTTTTCGGAAATTTCACTGTTTATTTCTTAACTTTTCGATTTTGCTTACAAAGGGAAAGAAAAAAAAGAAGCTCGGGTTACAATAGGGGAAAACATATTTGCATAGAAAATAATTGTAGAAAAAGGAAAAAAATTGTGGCTCACTGCACGATGTTCTCATCGATCGAAGTTGTAGTCTCTGCATCGACATCGGCGTATCTCTCACATAATATTCAGAACCACCAATAACATAGAATCTCAGTTCATGGTCGTGGAGTAATGTTCTGTTTTGGAAATGACGATGCAGTAGCCATTGAACTTCTATTCCTTTGTGCTCGTTTCACGAGAAAGTGCTTCTGAGCACCCTCAAGTATCTGTCAAGTGTGATCACCCTCAAGTAATTCAAGAAATTCCACTATTAGTTGACCTTTGAGGTCCGTTATTTATTCGTGTATATCTCGGAGAATGGACACGTACATACAAACATATTCAGAGAAAGTTTTTATATACTAGGACTTGGAAAATTTCAAAATAAAAATTTGATTTATCCAGATATTTAAATTAATAAAAAAAAGGTACTTTTTATGTAAAAAATGGCAGCAAATATTTTTGATATTTAACCCTTATAATAAACTAATGCATAATTATTCGATATATTTAAAATAATAAGAAAAATAAGGGAAAAAAACTAAGATTATAATAGGGGTAAAAATATGCATACAGAAAATAATTGAAGAGAAAAGAGAATTTTTGAAAAAAATGAACCGGTTACCCAACCTCGACTTTTGACCCGATTTCGCTCATTTTTGTTTCATATGCAAGTTCTTACCTCTATATATGACAGTAGTCGGCTGTCTCCAATACACCCTCCATTTTCGATAAAAACTTTCCTAAAGAAATCCATCAACGTACATTGTCTATGGGGAAAAATTCGCTACAGAGTTCGAAAACCACCACTTTTGTATCGATTTAGAAAAATTTTGTTTTATATGAATGCTTATGACTCTTAGATATGTCATCAATGTATATATTCCACTTTTCTGGCTATTTCTAGATTTATTGTAAAATAAAATTAACGGAGTCTGCAAACACAAAGACTGGTCCGATTTTGTCAATTTTTGTTACCTTCAATTTCGCTACTTTGAAATATAACTAAACAAACAAAGTATTCTGTTATTATTGTGCGAATATAATTTAAAATAATATTTTCCTTTGTTGTTATAAGATGCTGTTTATGAAAGTTGATTGACATGACTAAATTAGTTTTGTTTATAGTAGCTGTGTTTGATGACCATAATAATGGTATCAATATAGCTGTGCCAACCAATTTTGATTAAACATATCTTATCAAAAGAAAAGAAAATACTATTTTAAATTATGGTTGCGTAGAATGATATAGTGTTTTGATTAGTTAGATATTTACAAAGGGACGAAATTGGTTCAGTTGTTCTTTATTTGCAATATTTCTCAAAAATGGTGGCGTTGGGGGGGGGAGCAAATGACTCTTGAAGATGTATTAAAGAGTCATGAGATTTTATGCACTTGAAATTTCTCTTGGAGTTCTCCGCGGGTTGAGAGGCCAGTGATACCGTATCTAGATACCATCAGCTTTCATGCGAATTAAAATTAGTACAGTTTCTTTGATATGCTAATTATTTTAAATTTATAGATGGCCAACGAACAGTTAGTCGCCAAAAATGCTCTAAGAAGAAGTGACTACTAAATTAAAGAGCAATTTTATAAATCAAATGTTGATAGTTATTTTAAGTTTTTAATTGATTTTAAAACAGGCAGTATCAGTAGCTAAGTAGGTAGTATGATTTTAATAAACAAATAATTAAGCAATAAAAGTCGGGAATAAACTACTACATCTAACTTGCTCAAGATTTTCTTTTTTAAACGAGAATTACCATTCTTTAATTAAATATATTGTACAGCACTCTTCGAGTGATTTGAGAATCTTAAAAAGTCACTAAGTGCGGACTAAGTACTATTACAGTCACTAAGTACGGGCTCATTTAACTAACGGAAATCATTGAGAAATAACACTTTTTTGGACTAACTTCGAATTAAGGAAAATGAATTATAGATGATATTTTAAGATTCTGCTGATAGAAATTGCTGGGAACCAGATATAAATGTTGATTACCGATGAATTGGCTGCTCTATGCGCATTGTGTAGATAAAAAGAAGATCTGTGGGCTAGTATGAACTGGGTATGAAGGATTTCGAACGTTAGGTTGGTTTATGCTCCTATTTTTATGGACAGTTGAGAAATCTGTGTGATTCCTGTTCTTAAATATAACACATTTTGCAAGTTAAAAATAACATCCACAGTTTGTCAAAAATGACTGGGACGATATCTCCGCCTATAGTGGCTCTATCAGTCCAGTCGCACATATCTATTGATACTTGACCCTATACAGATGCAAGCTTTACCGCTTTATTTAAACCACTTTTTTTACGATAACTGAAATAGTAAAGCCGTTTATTAGAGAAATAGGAAATTTTCATGTTGCTTTATTTAGGGCGGGGCAATAGCTATAGAAGCATCTTGGAGTGGAATGGTTTCGGAAATATACCAATGGATGAAGCAAGTTGATGGTGAATTTTTTTTCAATCAGTTCTATGGCCTAATTTTTATGGAGCTGGGACACCTGACGAGGGACACTGCGAATGTCTTTAAATATCATTGAAGAAATGGTCCCTACAGAAAGAATTCAAACAAATCAAAAGTCTGTGCTAAATTTGTTTCACGCATTTTGACTAATGAATAAAAATCATGCTTTCCGGAGGATCATTACAACCTCTAGAAATGGCCCAAACTTCTTGAAAATCATCGTTACGGGCGATAAAATAGAGTGCCTTCAGTATGATCCGAAGACGAAGTGCGAGTGACAGCGCTAAATGCAAGCAAAAAAAAAAAAAAAAAAAAGCTTAAATTGCTTATTACATTTTCTATAGCAAGTGTATTATCCATAATGAATTTGTTCCTACTGAAAAAATGATTTCTTGTGAGTATTATTTAAATGCTTTAAACTGTTTGATGGATTTTGCAGACTTCTTCTCTATTGTATCGAGAAGAAAACAATTATTCCTTTTATAGCAATACTCTCTGACACATTATTTGCATTTTTGGAGGAAATATTAATTGGTTTGTGAAATCTCTTGTCTAATGCGACTCTTTTTTCAGAATTAAATTATATATAATTTTCATGATATTTCGATTAAATAAGTAACTTTGACGCTTGCTTGGAGGTATGCCAGGAGGAAGAGGCATTCAAATATTAATTGCTGCTGCAAGTAGATTGAAATCAACGAGGGTTTGTTAAAGGAAACGAAGTAAATGATACTTCCTTGTTTCTTTTTCATTTTATCTTTAAAAAAATCTTGGATGCTCTGTGTAGAGGTTGTTATCGCATTTTTTCAACGTTTTCCATTCAATTCTTGCGCTTGAAATATTGTGTTTCACTGTTTATATTCCTTTCCATCATTCTGAGAACAAACTGCTCCCGGAATTATGTCAGCTGTGACCATGGAATGTTTAAAATAAATTTGGCGGATATTTTGACTACAAATTTAGATTGCTTCGAAGTTTTGGCAGAAATCCGCCCACGAGAAATTGTTCCTTCATGTGCATGTCGGCACAGATTCCAAGTATATTTGGACGAGCCAAAACGCCGCAAGTTAAATGGACGAAACTTGTCTTATATCTAGACTGTGACAAGATTGAATCCCCCCCCCCCAAACCCATATGTATAAATGAATTAATAAATCAAAAACGTAGAAAGTAAATAAATGAAATATAGTATGAGGTTTTGACTCTGCGAAGGGCCGCGGTAGCCTGGTGGTAAGGTCTCGGCTTCGGAATCGGAGGGTTTCAGGTTCGAGACCCGATTCCACCGAAGAACCATTGTGTAAGTGGGCCTGGTACACGTTAAATTTGTCGAGGGTCAAACGTCCTCCCGCCGGTGTGGTGTGGAAATTTGGAGAGGGGTGTGCGTCCTCATTATTTGACCGCGGTTCAAAATGACGAGGGCTGTCCCAAAATAGTCCTAGTGTTGCTTTAAAACGAGACGTTAATGTAACTAAACTAAACTTGACTCTATGATGGTAGATTCGCATCAACTTTTAGACAGAGTAGACGGCAAGGAATTCGTATTCTTTACGATGGTAACTCGAATTGCGTGGAGGGAAGAGCACTAAGAGTTTCATATCGGAGTATGCGAGTACCTTACCAATCATATTGGGATGTCTGCAGGAAACAATGGTTCTTCGAATTTATTTAATGGTCGCAGTTACCCCCTCGAACAAGAAGACGTTCATGTCGATTCGTGTTCCTTTTTTTTTTCGAAGAATGTTACGTCAGATGGACTGGGTGGTTTCGAGTATTCTGTCCGTGCATTCGTAGAAATCTGTTTTCGTGCATGTGAAAAAGAAGCATCCCGTATATTTCTTTATCTGTCAGTCGAAGTGTCAACTCAGAAACGCATTGAGCCAGGCAGGTTGTGTTCTTTACAGCAATACCGTTGATTTCTGTCAGATTTTGGACAGATCCGTTCGAGGAAAATCTTTTAATTTAGCCAAATGAAATGAATTGTGCGGTCTTGATATCAAAATTGTGGATCGATTTCAAGTTTGGATTTGGAAGGAAATAAGTTCAAATGCGTTTTCAATTTTCTTCACCGAACCTTTCACGCGTGCGATGAAGGTCGCGGACGGAGCAGAAAACGGCTTCGTCTCATTCGTGTTGTCATCTGCGTTTCTTGGAGAAATTTTCATGCTTCAGTTCTCCTCTGTCCTGTTAGCAGCACTTTTTCGGCGGAACAAAAGAGGTGGATGACCCCGCGGGGATCGTTCGTCGTGCTAAGTTTACATTTGGAAAGGGTTTACATTTTAATAACGTCAGAGTTCTGAAATTTTGTGCAGTTGTTTGTGACAGTACATTCGTCTCATTATTTTTAGAACTTTTCTTATTTTGTTTCCATCCTAATGGCATTTTCCAATCATGAATTTCAGAATGGTTGTTTCGTCTTATTTCAGAAAAAAAATTGATTTTAATGTTTCGTAATATTTGCTATATTGGAATGCATCCTATTTAGATATAATTTCAAAATTTCTTCAATCGTTTTTCGAACATATTAACATGAGTGTCCTGTGATACTTTTGGTACTAGTTTAATTTTATATACGGTACCTATTTTTTGAAGTCGATGCTAGCTTCATCCGGCTTACAAGAATAAATAATTTTGGAGAGAATACTGTTGTTTTCAAATGTTTGTTATATTTTTCAGATTTTCCGTTAATACAACGGCATCTAAAGCACACATTCTTAAAGCTACTACGGTATTGTCGATGTTGATATCTATTATACTTAGATAATGGCTTTACTTTTGATGTTCTGAAAGTAGTAGTATTCATATTTAAAATCATGTCAAAGCAACAGAGAGAAAAGCAGGCACGCCGAACACCAAATGAAAAGATAAAATTTCTGTTTCTCGCGTTCTTAAAGGGACTTAACCCTTTAAAAGGCCATTTTTTTTCTAGTCATGGTATATTAAAATAGTTTTAGGATTATGATTAGCTTAAGTAAAGTGATTCATTTAGCGTATTAAATAAATTTAAATAAATTTGATTAATTAATTAATTTGGTTAATGAGTAATTAAGTAACAAATCAAGATACGCCATTGTATGTGAGTTAAAGAACTGAAACATTTGTCTAATTGCAAAATTTGTCAGAACTTGGGCCAGTCTACATAATTTCATACAAAAACTGAAACATTTGGTGGGAAGCATACTTTCCACGCCCCTGAAAGGGTTAATCAGTTTTACCGCAGGAAAAAAAGAAGATTCCATTAAAAATAACCCTTAGCCTTAATCATGTCTTATCAGAACGAGAAATATGCATTCTCGATAATTTCAATGAGCACTCACCAAGTTTTCATGCCAAAGGTAATCAAGCTCCAGTAAACTTACAAAATGAGCGCAAATAGCACTAGTTAATGAGTGAGCGCAATTTCCACTATCCCTTTAATACGGCGTTCATTTAAAGATAGTGTGCCAAAGACACATACATCAAATAAAATTGAAATGATGCCCCTGATTTTTTTTATACAATTTATCCGGGTTTTTTTTTCAATATTTTCCTTTATTCAATTTATTTAAAAAATAAAATTACATCATATTGGAAAAGGTGGAAGATTTCTGGTTAAAAATGTAGCTCACATAGATGAAGTCAAATGGATGAATTATTGTTGTTAACATTTCTCCAAATGAAGTTTAATTTTTTTTTTTTTGAAATTAAAAAGAAATCATTATTTTTTTTGTATGTAATATTTTTAAATGACATTCATTTCAATGAAAACTACACTTTCAGTTCTCTTTCTTTTCCGAAAAGAAAATGCGGTTTCTTTTTCGAAAAAAGCATCGTAACCCCCAATTAATTTTTTTTTTTTTTTTTTTTTTTTTGAGAGAGAGAGAGAGATGGGCTATTTTTATAGTAAAGAACGACTTGTGTCATCCCTTATTCGTACGTACTGTGGAACTATCCTAATTTTTCCTATGCATAAATTTAATCATTAATTTTTTTTTTAAATTTTCACTTTAACAATTGTCCGTGTTAGCGCTTTGAAAGTTGAGTCGAAGCGTAAAGAGAAAACTTCCTGATTTTTCTTGAAGGGAAGGATCTCCACTTTATTTCTACTACGCATGAGCAGCAATGAAGTGCGTTTTCTCCTTCCACGGCATGATGTGAAGGCAAGAAGGAAGGTAAAAAGGTGCGGTCACAGAGATGAATTATTCTCTATTGCATTGTGGGATCCCCCTCCCCGTACAAGTAATTTGGAAATAAATCAAAAATAATTAACGAATAACGAAAATTTATTAAAAATAGATTGAATCATAAAATTTTCTTGTTGGTAAAGACGATAGTATTTTCCCTACATGTCTATTTTGATTTCCTAATTAAAGTTGTGGATATTTTACCCATGATTTGGCTCCATTAAAATATTAGCAAGACTGAGCGATGAAGGTAGCTGTAATGAATGTGGCATTACGAGTACAGTTAACTCGGATGTGCCATGTTAATCTTGTTTAAATCAAAAACAAGTGAAAACATTTATTCGAATGTTAACTATTTTATTAAAACTAATTAGGATTTTTAATGTTTTAATTAAAATTTCTTTATTACAAATTTACCTTTTTTTAATGACTCATTTTTGAAAAAGGATCGTTAGTTTGTACAAAATTAATTTTTGAAAAAGATAAAATTAAACGTCTGAAGAAAGGCATTGCCGCACTGTGTAATATAAGCGATAACACCATCTCGTTCACATTAGATTAGCAAAAGTGAAAGTCATTCGGAACCTTTCCGCTCTCCAATCGGCATTCGTCTTCCTCTGTAAGTGGACTGACGTGGTTTCGCTTTCTTTCTGACGTTGAGCGCTCCCCCACCCCCTTCTTTTTCATTTTTGACATTTTTGAAGTCACTTTTATAAATCAGGCACATGTCCGGAGAATGCTACTTCTACTCATTGTGTAGCTCCGAGCTGCTGTTTTTCGAATGTTTTTTTTTAATAAGATACGGAATGTAGGTTTCATTTTCCTGTTGTTAGTTTAATATTGCTATTCGAAACATCTGCGAACATTAGAAAAATGAACCGAACGTTGACTTTTCAAACAATTATTCAAATGCAGTGTTGCCCTCACTTTTACATAATATGGCACTGATTGTACTTTGTAGTACAGTGGAATCTCGCCTGACGAGCATAATGCATTCCCGAATCTTACTCGCGATGCGAAATATTCGCTAAGCGAAGCAATTTTTGTCATAGGAATCCAAGTAAAAAAGGACTGAAAGGACATCCCATTCCTCACCTCCAAAAAAGAAATACTCAAACAAATTTATAATAATGTAATTTATTTTTTTTATAATGCATGCATTTTTATTTATTTATTTATTTATTTTTGCAAGAAAATTGTATAATGACCTTTGTCTTTAACCACGCTTCAAAATGTGACGAGATTGAGGCATAATAATATCATTTAAATGAATTTGTAGCGCTCTAAACTACTGCTTTATCAGGATGATGCTTCTCGATTTAAAATGCAATAGTTTCCCATACTTACAGCATCTCTTATTTCATTCGAAGCTTGTTACTCTGTTGTTTCCTTCTCCTGACCAAATCTCCGTAGCTTTTTGCTGTGACGTAGAATGCAGCTCTTAAATTCTGCGGTAATTCTTCCATCCGCTCATCGATATGCACCTCTAGTCCCGTCATCTTGACCAGAGACACAGTCTCGTCGATGAAGGCTCCACAGGCACTCGCTCAAACTCTTCGGATGCAATGGAGAAGGAGTAATGCTTATTGGCCAAAACTTCGATGTGGTTAAAAGGACTCTCTTCAAACCAGCTCTGAACTGAGAGGGATCCAAACCAATCCAACATGTGAGGTCACGATAACTCCTGGCCACTTGTTCCACTAAACATATCTCGTGACTCTTTTAAATTTCGTTTTACTCCGTATGTATTTTGGGCGTCAAACGAGGTATGATTGTATAGTGAAGAAAACTTGATTCGCGAGTTGAAAATCATAATTTTGTATGATTTGATACAGATCTACGCGCCCACTTACCGAATTTTGTTTATGTGAGTTGTTTTGCGTTTGCATATTCACCAATATACAGATCGACAACCGGTGACGGATTTGTGTTAAAATTTAATACATGTATTCATTTTGCTATGCTCTGTTTTATGTGTGCTTTATACAGACATATAATGTAAAACAACTAGGGGGTTACGCCACCTGCTGACTTGGCTCATCAATATCCAATAATCACATTGCGATTCGTTTGGGATCACTACGTTTTCCCACTCACCATATAGTTATGCATTTCTGCTAGTAATAAGGAATTATAGATATATTTATTACTAAAACTAAAATTATTTAAAATTGTATGAATTACCGACTTTAATTTTACTTCAAATATTAAAAAACTAAGTCTTCGGTTTCTGAAATGAACATTTTCTGGTAATAGATGTATATGTCAATGTCGTAAAACAAAAATATATAATTCTGAGATATTTAAAAATCAAAATTGGATTTATTTTTCTCTATTTTCATAAGATGCATTTCATCAAAATGAATTGGCATAATTTTAATAATATTGAAATAATCACTGAAGACGATGAGTATTAATAATTTAATCATGTCAGTCTTATTACAAAAATATACCATGTGTTTATTATGTCATGTACTTGAACAATTTTAATAAATGATTCCGAATAGTTCATTCTAATACCGAAGTTCATTGACGATGAAAATGAGCGGTAGGCTCATGTAGTCCGGAAATGTCATTCTATGAACTAAAATGCATTCGTTCATTTTGAATGGATCTTCTTATGAATGATGAACACTCTCATTTGCCCTAGCTTCTCGTTTACAATTTACTATCGATTTTTTCGTCTTATCCAAATTAAAAAAAAAGTCGAGGTGCGAGCTGATGCTAAATAACTATTAATAAATTCGGTTCTCGTTAAATTTGAATCTCACAGCTATAACTGCGCGTGCCATGCTGTACTAGAGTATAATTTCTTGTAATATATTTTAAATTCGACTTCATTCGAAGTGCGAGTGAGAGAAGTCGGGATCGGAGGATGGCATGTTCGAAACCCGATTCTCTGTGTCTGAGCTCCGAATATGTAAAATTTGACTTCGATGCGCAAACATCCGTTTCCTAGTGCCGCGTTCGTGTCAAATTGAACAAAATGAGAGAAGTTCTGTCAAACTATAGAGATCCCGTGTCACTTCGAAACAGATAATTAACTGAACTAAGATGAATGTAATTATGCTAAATGGATATCTGATTCTTTAACAAAATATCAACGAGTTGATTTTTAATGTTTTTACTTTGGTCCCTCTCCCCATCCCTCATTGTTTTTTTCATTTTGGCTATTTCCGATTTCCCTGAATGTGCAGTGGAGCGGTTTACTTGTGTTTTGGCAAGGGTCGAACAACCTTTCCAGCTTGCAAATCGTCTCCTCAAATAGTTTCCTGGGCTTGTTCGTCATTTATTTAGAACAAGCGCTCTCTCTTCAGCCTGTTTAAATACAGATCGGTTCTGTCTCCGTACCTGTTTGCTTTAGAGGATGTCCAGTAACAGCTGAGTGTATGACTAAACAATGCAATGCGAAACACAGCCCCTCGAGATAGCAAGAAAGGGAAACTCGAATTCTTAATGTGAGAGACGGGCCATCAAAAATCCCTGTGATTGCTCTTTAGGCGAGCTTTTATTCATTCTTTTTTTCCTCCCTCCCCCCTCACGTGTGTGTTTGCATTTGTATTTTCCCGGATCTTGTGGTGTTTGCTGTTGCATTTGAAACCAAGTCCCTTATACATTAGTAATTTTTAAAATATCTTAAATAAAGTTTTGAATTGAAAAAAAATTTTTTTTCTTCATAAAATTTGTATCTATAAAGTGGTATGCACTCATAAATTTTTAAGGCTAAACTAATTATTAAGCACAAAAGAAGATTCCCGCGCTTAGCTGAAATGCATTTAAGGGAATGTTTCTCCAAGTTGTGTATCTGGAGATACAGAATACTAAACTTTTTTTTTTACAAAAGAAGAATTTTACTTAAAGCTAATGCTTGATAAAAGAAAACCGGTTATGATGTAGTGCCATATATTTATGTTGTGGTCAAGACATTTCCTCTTTCTTTCTAGTGTAATTTAATTGAAGCCTGTCAAGTTAGAAGGCTGTGCGGCTTTAGCATCAAATCTGGGGCTGATCTGACGGTGTTCGATTCTCTTCACTGTGCGATGACGGGTGAGGTGAATGGTTGTGTCGATAAATATGGCGAGAACTCTTAAATTCACATATAAGGCTTCTACTCTGGGTTAATATCAAAAAGACGCGCTTCATTTAAGCATCGGTTTTATAAGGTCTCTAATTGTACATGTGTGCAGATCGTATTTTTGTGACAAAGTAACGCCCATTTTTCACGAACCTTTTTGACAGGGTACCTGTTTCATTTACAGATAAGTGCTAATGGATTACTTTATCTAGTGAAGTTGATTTGATAATAGGCATGTGAGGTTGCCAATTCTCTTTGAGATGCGATAGCATCGAAACTTTGTTTTCTTTCAATGCCATCTGATAGTTTTGATATTTGTAAAAAATCATTCTTTGTGTTCCCTTCCTGCAGTGGGACTTATCCTTTAACACCACGATTTTCGCAGATTAGAAATTATGCTGTTCCTCATTGTCCGCTCCTGCCTTGAATGTTTGTCACTTTAGAATAGAATACATAGGCAAGATTCAAAAATAGAAGCAAATAATAAAATTATCCTTTCTTTGAGAAAACAGAGTTGTAAGCAATGCTACAAATTGTAGAATTGTCTATCTCGACTCGCTTAGCTAAGAACTGCTTCAGTTCGTTGACTAACGAGTTAGTCACAAAAGACGATATATGTGAGTGACCACTGAAAAAGTCGCTGACGTCTCACCAGAAATGCGAACGATAAAATTGTAATAATATATCCCGGACCCAAATGGAAGATTACAAATTTTTAGAACAATAGACTCGAATGAGGAACGCATTCCAGTCAATAAAAACGAGGATTGAAAACAATTAGTTTGATTAAAAGAATATGACATCAATAAAAAAAATAGTTGTGTCTTCAAGCAGTTTCTTACATTTTAAGAAACTATCGGTATCGAAATTAATTTCTTTTTGTGTAATACTTTTATTATTATTTTGCATCGGTATCTATGAAAATTAAATTCTGTATAATATGCTTATTTTACCAAAAGGCTACTTTTGTCGCCATTATCACTAAATAATTACAATACACAAAACTTGGCCTCGACTTATGCATTTTTTTTATCGGTCTCATCGATCGCGCTACTTTTGGGAATAATTCTGATAGATTATTGTTTTTTACTTGGTGCATTCGTGACTCATTTTTTTCATTGGTTTGTCGTTGTCCAATAGGTCGGATGCATATCGGAGGAATTCCTTTTCCGCTGAGATATTCGTAAGGCATGCGAACCGCACGTAAATGAGGCCATCATCCGTCGAAGAGGAATCTCTTCTCGGAAGGGAGATTGTAAGCTGCCACCTGTGCTCACTTTGCGGGCATGCCTCTCTCTCTCTGTCTAGAAAGGGCTGATGCCCATCTAAAGTTGTTTGGGCAGCTGATCAAGCCCCAGCCCGCCCCGCCACGTGACCTTCGCATTCGAATAACCTATTTTAGCCCAACCGCCATGGTGCTTTCGCTGTAAGTAGGATTTTGAAGTTCAGTGGAGGCCAATTTTCTTGAGTGCTTAACATTAGATAAAGAACTTTAAGCACATTAGAAAGAATCTTCGTTCCATATCTTCTGTGATGCGAGGTGAATATCGAACATGTCGGGAAAAAAAATATCGGACATATCGTTAATGATTCGATATCCCCCCCCCCACACTTTACATTTAGAAGTATGAAATCCAAAATATTTATTATGAACGTACAAGCACCCATTTAAATGATTAGTTATGAACAGAGCCGGCCTTCTCTATAAAGGAGCACGGGTTCAAAAAACCATTTGGGGCCCTAATTTTTTTGCAAAGTAAAAAAAAAAAAAAAAAAAGTACAAACACTTATTACTATTGTATGTTTACTTAATGCGTCATTTTGTTTTTGCTATTAATTACTTCAGAAAAATGACAATTTTTTGCGATTTTCCTTTCGATGCTTAGTATGGCAAGTGCATTGAAGCGTTATACACATATGCTTGACCGAAGATAATTCTTTATTAATTTTAATTTACTGAAAGGGCACTGAACATTTATTACAGTAACTGGCAATGTAAAGAAAAGTTTTAACACATTTATAAATAAATCATTATAATTAATAATTAGTATAGATTGCAATATGTGTTGAGCGTTATTTACATCCCTTTCATTCAAAATCAAATCCCGCAGGAAAACAATTATTTGGATTAGGTTTTCATTTACATCATAAAACTTTACAAAGTTTTTGGAACATTTTTCTAATTCTTGTTTTCTAAAGTTTTTATATTAGTGATTAATTTGAAATACTATCTGTACAATAACAGTATCAATTATATAGTTAAAAAAATATCTAAATTCCTCAACCGGGATTTATATAATTTCATCTTCTGTTTCAAAATATTATTTCTGTCTTTTTCGAATTCGTTTTTCAGGAAAATGTTTTGAAGGATTCAAATGATATGCTATCGCTTTTGCTTCGTCTAAAAATGAGTTAAGTTTTGTACTTAAATTTTGGATTTCAGTTTTAATTTTTTTTGACTAAATTAAAAGCCCAGCCGAGAACAATTGCTTTTGCTTAAAATAGTTATTGATAGTGATAATTTTAGACGATGTTGTACTATTAAACATAAAATAAATGTCATTTCTTGTATTGAATACAACAGACTTTTAGCTTCGGATACCGCAGCATTATTGCTATTTGCATCAATAAATTTTTCTAAGGTACTACAAGTTTGTTCAAACTGTATGTACACTGCTTTAACCGTGTCTATTTTGGCTTCCTAAGATGTTTCGCATAATGGTTTAAGAGTAATGTTTAAATACTTTTGTAGCATTTCCCATCTTTTTGTAGATGCAGACTTATATGCATTTGATCACATTTGAAACTGTCATTTTCTAATTCAATCATATTTGTATAAACATATGTTTCTTCAAAAATTTTGATAGTTTCTACACTTTCATTTGTAAGATTGTGTAGTTTGTGCGGAATTTTCTGAACCAATTGAAACGTCGTGAACTTCTGAAATCGAAGCAATTTCATTGCCAGAATTTCTTCGTAGACGAGAAGACAGATATACTTGTGACTTTTTGAAATTTAGCTTTTCTTTTTTTCCTTTTCTGTTATTATTATTATTATTATTATTTTTTCTGAAACAGAGTCTTGACACCTAGAGGGGCATGGACATGATTAGATCGAACAATATTAAACATTTCATAGAGTGAATTACCAAAGTAATATATACAATTTAACTTAGTAGGTGAAGTAAATGACCGCACTTTATGTTTATAAAATGTTGCGCACTTGTACTAAACTGTAAAATATCTTTAAACATTGCATATTTCAAAACCCATCGATTCTTGCAGTTAAATTTCTTCATCTTTTCTTTCCATCCCGCTATTACCGTTCAGAACATTATTTTAGTTCTTGATCATGTTGGGGGCCCCTCAATCGCGGTGCCCCGGTGCATAGCATACCCCCCCCCCAGATGGCCGACCCTGGTTATGAAACCAAATATTTTGAGTGGAATCGGATACAGAATATATTTTAAAGGAGGAATTGCATCCGCCGAAATGATTATAGGTTTGTTTCTCTTGTGCAGAGAGAAAGTGTTGCATCTCGAGGTTTAAATGGATCTGTACATTTTATCCTCTTTCGGATAAGAGCAGGCGGTATTTAAAAATGATATCTGTCCCTGTGAACAAACTGGAGGAATGATTTTAAACTGCCCCTGTCGATTTAGTGTCTTTCTTTCTTTTCTTTTTTTTTTTCCTTTTCTTGTATACATTAATCACTATTTTTGTGGCCGTTGTTCCGTGTGCTTCTTCTTTTAGCAACTGAATTCCTAGATAGAGGTTGATACGTTGAACCTTGAACCGTTGTCTGTGCAGATCGACAAATCAGAAGCCACGATGGATAAATTCTGGTTTTGAGACGATTCATTTTTTTCCCCCTATCTTACTAGTTTACGAGATTTCAAGCAATTTATAATTTTTGAAATACCCTGGATGTTGATTCTGCTGAGTTTTGAAGTCAATGGCCTTTCTCATTGGCTGATTTCAAGTTAGAGCAACTCTGATATCTTTTAGATACATGAATCCGATGTAGAATAAGGGCTTTTCTTTAATATACAGTTGCAGGAAAGTCATGAATGATGACCTTTTTTTCTATTGGCTTCTTTCTTTGCTGCAAAACTACAGATACAGTTTATAGGGTTCTAACGCCCAGTCTTCTAACACATCGGGGATCCAATTTCGTTCAAGCGATTTATAAAAATACACAATTTATGTGTAATATAAAAAAAAGCATTACATTTTGTTATACACGAAAATACATTTCAGTTTGAAATTTCTTATGATCTTAAAAGAGTAGATAAACCGCCAGTCCAAAAATACTTACTGAAGAGCCAACGCCCCCCTTCAGAAATCGACGTAGCAAAATGAATCCTGAATTCTTTAGAATTTTCTCTCTTTTTACAGTGGTAAATGGGTGTTTTGATCTTTTTCAGTTATCCTAACTTCATATTTTGCAGAAGGAGGCGAATCTTTCTTCCCTATGTCTGTTGGTGAAATCAATAACTCAAAAAGACGCTAGACGGATGAAATTTGGTGCGCGAAATTGTTACCAAATTTTTAGCTTGCAGTCGAAATTTAAACGGAATTCACATAAAAGGCATATTTTTCTATCCGAATACAGTGAATACGATAATTCAAAACGCAGAAAACTAGAAAGATAAAATTTGATGCAGTTTTATCAACTAAAGTATAGATCCTCTTAAAAATGTGAGTTAATGCGTTCACATGAATGTAATCTTTTCTTTTAATCAATCTTTCTTTTCGAAAGCGCAGTGATCTCATTATTAAAATTACAGTTTTGTATCAAAAAGTGTTCTAATGTCACGCTTACATTTCTTCATTGTGCTAAGAAATGATAATGTAAAGATAAAAATATTCACGATGGTTCATAGATTTTATGCTGGGGAATAATACTTTGTTAGAAAATGTGCGAAAAGTTTTTGGGGAGCTGGTTCTTGTTACGAAAGTAGGCTTTCGGACCCATATCATGACCATGAAGAAACAAAATTCTTTTTATTTTGCATCGTATGCATTCTGCCATTGCGAATGTTAGTTTCATGTATCCCCATGGGCTGTTATCTCTGATCTCCTGAAAGAAGTTCCGGTCACTTGAACCCTTTTGGTACATTTGACGTATCAGAACGTTCCGTATTTGTTTACATTTATGTGTGCATTTTTTTTTCTTTTTGTAATTAGCTTAAGTCATTTCAGTATTATGTAGCAGTATATATTCTGAATAATAAGAAATAAACGAATTCCTACTTAAAAGCTACTATTCTTTATTCAAAAAATGAAATGCGCTTCAAATAAATGTGTAGTAAAATAGATTAAGTTTTATAGCATTTTTCTCCATTTATTTACTGAAACCGATTTATTCGCCAAACCCATGTTTTATTATGTCCGGTACTTCTTTTTTCATTTTTTCTGATCGTAAGTTATTTTACCCTTTAGTTGGTTTTGCATAGTTTAGTCGGGTAACTGAAACACGGGATCAAATTTCAGCTTTTTTTTTTTTTTTTTTGTCACACGGGGGTACGAGCAATCCTTTTCACTTCACTTCACTTTATTTTATTAAGATAACTGCATTACAAAGACTGAAAATTTTGATCTTGATTCGTAGATACAACGAGTGGTCTCTAAACCAACATTTGTGACGAGCGTCTGGTGAGCGTGAACACAGTATTATAGCATTAACGAATCTGGCGTGTGTGAAATTCTGGTCATGGACAATACTCAGTAAGCTATTTAAATGAAATTCAGTAGATTGTTTTTACGTCAAAATACTAGATCTGCGGAGTGGCAGCAGAAACACTGCGGAAATGAATCTTTTCTTCTTTTTTCAGTGAATGACTTATTTAGTGTTGAAAGTGGTATTTTAAGCCATCAGCAATGTAATAGCATTCTGTTTAAATCTCTCACTATTTAGGAGGTACGCAGTGAAACGGTTTGTGCCGCTTTGTAAAGAGGAGTTTTACATTTTGGAGGCCGGTGCACATTCGCAGTAAAAAGCTGTACTCGTTCCACTTCGCAGTTTGCGATACTGGTGGGAATACCACACTCTTTTCCCTTCCAAGTGAAGGTAGAACCAGAGTCTAAAAACATTTTTCAGTTGAAGAAAAATTTTCGTGGGCCTGAAATTTGAATATAAATTTCAAACAATGAAAAATGAATAAAAGAAATTAAACTATTCCATTATGTTTTTATTGAATGAATACGAAAGTAATATTACAACGTGTATATTTATTCTGTATTGCCTTATTATTTTTTTTATTTAACTACAATTGAATAAATCTTTATAAGATGGAATAAGGAATACGAGAAAAATAATTGAAAGCATTTAGTTTTAGATGAGATTTTTCTTTAAGATTAAATATTAGTAATTGTTTAGTTATAATTTCTTTGTTAAAAACTTACATGTATCAAATCTTATTAGTTTCAATGATTGAATAATAAAACGCTATGTCATCGTGCCGCGTTATATAAGGATGTGCACGAATTCAACCCGATGGAAAATGAATATTCACTTTATTATTATTATGCTACGATACCTGATTCAAAATGCGCCATCTTGCGGCCTGATATGAAAACTGGGTTAAAAGAAGAACACTTAGAAGAATTCCCTTCCAGTGGCAGATCGAATTTTATTATTGCCATTACTTTTACAAGCCATACTGAACTAGCATATTCATCATTCCATAGTTCTGTTTCGATCATATTTTCTTCGGGAGGGTAGAACGTCTGTAGCTTTTGATACGAACAGCATGTTTGAATTTCTGTCTCTAATGTTAAACTCTATATACGATTCTCTAATTGAAATTTTTTCTTTGGCACACACATATTTATTTGCTTATTGCGTTGCTTCAAGACCGGTATTTTCCCACCGTCTCGCCCCGTCGGATGGTTATAACTTGAAAAATGCCACAATGATTGACGCTAGATATCTACAAGACGAGTTTGTGATCATGGTACAAGAAGTGACAGATTTAATCAGTAGTGATCTTTGCACACTATGCTTGAAGTGGCAATAAACATGTAATTTTAATTTCTAAATTGAATTGCAAACACTGAAATGGGGTGGACGGATTCCTGAAGTTTGTTACTAAAAAAATGTGCTTCTTCCAAACTTTTGCTTTTTATGACTGTAGCTATAAGACTCTGAATGTTAAACAACACAGGTTTCTATTAAGTATTAGTGAGAATTGCTTGAGATGATTCAA
The DNA here is from genome assembly GCA_026543865.1 of Argiope aurantia. NCBI lineage: Eukaryota > Metazoa > Arthropoda > Arachnida > Araneae > Araneidae > Argiope > Argiope aurantia. The sequence continues at coordinate 322,009 of JAPMOR010063813.1, forward strand.
ATGTTCCCTTACTAGTACAGTATGGCGCGTTTTGTGCTTCTTAGTACAGTGAATCCAAAATTTCATACAGATCTATTATTCTAACGGTGAATTTATATGCTTCATTTCACCTGTCCATCTATTTGTGTTTTTAGGCTATCACGTATACTCAGGGTAAATGAATAGAAAAAATTTCTGGTGAAGATTTCCTCCAACATTCGAAAAAAAAATACAAAACGTTCAATTCTAAAAAGAAGTCGCAATCCGAATTTAATACGTACGTTTTCGAATTATTATATTCAATTAAAGACGGACATAATCTCAAAAATGTATTTTTCAGACCCAGACCTGAAAGATGCGGAGATTTATCAAAATTTTGAATTGAAATTTCTCTGGCGAATAATGTCATTTTCTTCTTAACCTGTGAACAGGGTATGACGAAATATTTCAATGCAAAGCAAATGGAATATAAGTTAATTACCCGATTAACAGATTAATATTGTCACCATTAAGTTTTTTAAAAAAAGCGAAGGAAAGAAGAGACCGTGTTTTTTAGCACTGCGAGAGATGAGATGCAAGTCGGCGTTGACATGTACCGCTTTACTCCCGGGTCTCTGTAATTCACCTGCTTCTGACATGTCATCCTCTCAGAATGTGGCCGAGAGTTAATGCTTCCCACTTGTTTGACCAGCTGCCGGTGCAGCCCGCAGAGCAGTCGTGGTGATACTCGGCTGGCTTTGAAAGTAATTTTGCCTCTTTCCTAATGCCCACTTTTTATTTAGTTTTTTAAAACCGAAATTTATATTATTAAGGGGAAAAAAAGCTCTTTCTTCTTTATCCATGAAATGTGCAGTGAAGAAAATTTGTAATCGCCGAAGAATCAGACCTCGAAGTATTGATGAGTCCACACGTTTCATTTTTGGAATTTTTTTCTGTCCGTCGCAGGTGGTTATTCTTCACACGATAACTGGAAAATGCAGGCAACAAGAAGGGTGGGATTTTGTATGCACTCTTTACGGCAGGGAATCTGTATTTCAATTCAACAGTGCGTACATGACCGTATTAATAAGCAATCAAAGTAAAAAATAGTCGAGGAATCTTTTTTTTTTTTTTTTGCGGTATTTTTGTAGAAATTTTTTTTTTACGGCCGTACACTCGAACCTATTTTGCCTGTGGATGGCGATAATCAAATAAAATCATCGTTTAAACTATAGAACATTGTTCTAACAACATTTCTAACGAATTACCTTTTGTATTACGTTGTTTTATAATTCTAACAAGATATATTGTTTCATAATTTATAAATTATCCGATCCTCCTCAAATAGCATTTGGGTAGTGTTAAAAGAGTTTTTTCCATTTTTTTAACAATCTGGTTTAAAATTATTTTTAAATTTGAATTTTCTTTATTTACACAATACTGAATCCAACTTTTTTGAAAATGTCCCGAAATTAAATGTTTGTACCTTACATGTATAAAAAAAACTTACTTAAAATTTCTTATATTCAGATTAAAATTAAAATCAGTACAAAAATATCTAATTTTGTTTGTTAGGAAGGGGATAAGGGCGCCCTGAAACATGCACTACCTAAAAAACCTCTGCAGAGCTTAATTCGGCTTTGAGCGTGTAACGAGCAAAATGTACGAATAGATGTAATAAATTAGCGACCACAGTTTTTTCACATATATCTGGATGCAGTAACTTAAAACCGGAATGTGCTAAAAAACAGAATTTTATATGCAGGCTTGTCATCAAAATTTCAATCTGTTTAAAACTTTGTATTCGATTCATCTGAAAGAAAGTGTTACATAGTGTCCCGATTCACAAGTACTCGAATAATTCTCCCTCTTGTTAAGGACTCGCAATTGAGACTTAAAATATTTTCCTGTTTCTTTTACAAAAATGAGCTGAAAATGTATGAAATTGTCCAAATCGTTCATATAGTAGAAAAAAATAGTCAATCTTGTCTGGCATTTACTTTCAGAAGTTAATGGTGATGATGCCATTAAAGTATTGGATTCGCGTAAAGCTCTGTTCCGACGACCTGTGGTCTTACGGATTTGGTCATTCATCTGCCAACTCACACATTGTTGGACCACCCCCGCCTGTGGATGGCGATCGGGAGCTTTCCGTAAATTGTTGATAAAATGAACAGACATCAAAGAACTCCAGAAAACCACAAGGGATGGGAAAGAAGGCAAAATAAGCCAGACTCAAGGTGGGCACAGGTCGTCGGAACAGGGCTTATGAGAGATTTGTCAATTATATTATTAAGCAAATCACTACTGTAGAAGCCGATGTCTAACGGCGACCTGAAGCAATTAGCAAATGAGTAAATCAATGTATCACAACCTAAATATATTTTAAATTCTATATTGGCTACTTTCTAAATAGTAAGCTTTTGCATAGGCGAATTTTTACATTGAAACAAAATATTGTTACGCATTTTAAATTATGTGCGTTCCTGCAAAGAGTTGATTGAAATATCTGGAATCTTCTTTTGGGAATTAGTAGAATTTCGTCTTCTAATTTATAATCATTTTATTTTTTCGTGGCCGGATTTCTAGTACTTGAGGAAATTCTGCTTCAATCTTAGGATTGTTTTAGAGATGCTTCAACCCCTCAAACCCGAAGATAAAGTTTTTATCCCAAACTCGCAGTTATAATGTGTATTTTCTCATTTTTTATTAAGTACTAACCTTTCATTTATCTCAACATGTACGCAACCGTGGCCCGATGGATCATAGAAGCCGTTGCCGGTAACGTGCGAGTTTAAATAGAAGGCTCTGTACTGATAATTATAGTTTAGGTATTTATATACAGTTTTGCACTTTTCAAAAATTTATGAGAAGAAAAGTAAGTTAAATTATATAAACTGTTCATATTTTAACATAAATTATGTAATAATGAACTTAAATGTAGGGAACATAAACCAAACATTAACGTAAATCGTAAGCTTAATTCTTAAGAAAATGGGCTCAAACTGATTTATTTTTCATTGATAAATAATTACACAGATGTGAATAGGTAACCCAAAGATAAGTGTCATAGTTTAAGCTTAATTCTTAAGAAAATGGGCTCAAACTGATTTATTTTTCATTGATAAATAATTACACAGATGTGAATAGGTAACCCAAAGATAAGTGTCATAATTTACAGCTTTTAGGTTTTGAAAAAAGGCCTTAATAGATGATTCAACAGACCTCATTTAATTATGATGAAAGGAAACTAGGCCGGATTGTACAGAAACCGGATACTCGGGAGTGAACTGTATATCAAAGCTTCACGTAATTGCTGCACACATTTTAGGAGGATTGACCGTCAGAAAATTAAAAAAACAAACAAAAAAAAACGCATGCATTTTTTGCCTTATATTATCGGTGTTATCTGCCTAACATGTCTGCAGTATATAATATGCATTCTAGAATTACAGTTATACGTGTTCATGTCTTGAAACATTCTTCACATTTTTTTCAGTCCAGTAGGCTCACGATTTTTATTTTGGATAGGTTCATTAGACATGTTCAAATGATCAGCAGTAAGAATATCAAATTTGCCAATGAATAAAATAGAAAATTATTTGTCGCTTTTTTGAAACCCTCCTTCTTTTAAATAGTTTTTTTCCCCGGTCCTACTTTGATGCAGTTCCACGACTCGCTCCTTTTGATGCTGCAAAGCCCAGAGCGATTAGAAAAACAGTTGGCAGCTGCAAGCGGAGATCGTCTCGGAAGAAATGCAATTTAAAAAGAAAAAAGAATATAAAACCTAATGAGAATCTATTTTATGTAGCAGGGAAGAGATTCTATAAACTTTTTGTTCAGAAATCTTTTGTGGTTATCTGAAGGATTGTAAATCGCCAGATAAGTTTTTTGAATATAATAAAGCCATTGATATCTTAATAAAATTTATTTTTTACTTTTCTTCAAAATGCATTCATTTTCATACTTTTCTTCACAAAAAACTTTTCCAATCCTTCAAGTAAAATTCAAACTAATTAATTCGTATGCGCAAAGCTAGAATCCGATTTGAACGCTTTTTGTCAGTCCTATCTATGTCTGGTAGGTGGCTGACTTGCACGAAGTCATTTTAGGGAATCTGTGGTCAATTGATATCCGACCAGTGGTTCCCATATACCCTTAAGCGGCGTTCCTACAACCTGTCCGCCTGTAGACGAGGCACGCTTTCCCCTATACTCCCTCTCTTGCGGTTTTCTGGGAGTTCTTTGATGCCTGCCCAGTTTACCAAAAATTTGTCGGTAAACTGGACATACATCAAAGCACCTCAGAAAACTGCAAAAGAGGGTCAAGAGGGGAAAGTGTGCCCTGTCTGAAGATTCACGGGTCGTAGGAACATGGTTTTATACTGTGAGTATACTCCATATATTATTGGTTATGAGTCAGATGCGCTCATTCATTAATTACTGTAATATTCGTCAATTCTAAAATGATTGTCAGATTATAAACTTTATCGTTGTCTACAAGATTTGGCATATTGATAATGTGTAACATTTGACAATCAATCTATGTCAGTGTGAAAATGATACTCCATGTCCTTGATTAAAAAAATAACACCGAAGTTTTCGTAGAAAAATACACTTTTGTTTTATCGTGTTTGCAAATTTATGTATTTCTTTTCTTTTCAAATTCGTGGATGTTCATCTGTTTTCGAGTTCGAATTTTTCGACAATTGTAGTACTTTCTTTTTTAAATGCTTTGTGTGGGAGACGCCGATGCCTGATGGCCTGGTAGAGGTACCAGAGGCAAATAAATTATGCTTTCTGAGTCCTATTCAGGGTACTTACTGAATAATCACCACTTGACTCTTCGGAGAACCTCCCGCCTTAATTGGCCGCGGCGTCTAATGACTCTTCAAGGCTGAATGTATAGATGTGACTGAGCCCCCGTAGGCGTGATGTATGAATCCCTTTTGTTAGGGCAGTTGGTGGCAATGATCCGTCATCCTGGGAATTGTTCGCCATCGCTTCCGTCGCAAGGGCCCATAAAACTGGGTTACAGATATTTTTAAATTGGAATCGTTGTTCGATGTGTCTCGTTTGAATTGAAAGTCGTAAAGCTTGTTTGCATGACGCCAGCTTATTGGATACAATGGGAAGTAGTTTTGCTACAGCATTTGTCTGTTGTGTTATGTTGAAGCCGTCTATAAATTCGTTTGTTCCCTCAATTTAAATTATGCTGTCCCTTTTAACATTTTTTCTTCACGAGAATTAAATGAAGTCCTGTTTTTAACGAATCCATTTCAGGAGCCTTTTAAGGCATGGAGTCCGACAAACATCAGATAGAATGAGTTGAAGTTCATTTAAAGAAATGCATCTTAATAGTAAAACTTTAAGATGCATTTCTTTCTTCATGTATTGTTAGTTTCTTGCATAAAAATTCTTCCATAGATTACAAAGTATTTTATGAATCTAAAAGCAGTCTTGTCTTTTCGAGGCCACTGGTGTGACTTCATTTCCTGCCTCTGAAATTGACTAAGAACACAGCGTTAATTTATTTCAGAAATTAAAAACAATTGTTCTTATATCTCATATTTAGCCTAATAATTAAATATGCCTTAGTGTTATGAGCGTTTCTTCCTAAACTGTTTTTCTATCATAAAAGGCGTGCATTCTTCTATTTTGTTTCGTCCACTTCTCTTTAATTAACCACAAACTAATATATTGATACAAATTCACACAACAACAACAAAGATACCCCTAGGTCTATAAATCTATTCCATGAACAAAATGAAAAGAAAATGTGTTCATTTGATTTTTGTCATTTTCATTTAGAAAAAATGAATTCCCCTAAATTTGACCTATTCTTAATTTGGTGGAACATGGCAGATCGGACGGCTGAAATTAAATGATGGAATAACTGCTTGCATGTTAGTTTTATTCACTTCCTTAATAACAGTATTTGACTCACGACGAATCGTTTTAACTTCAGGATTCAATTAGAAATGAATACTTAAAATTGACATTTTAGCGTTACTTATTTTGAGTCACAAATTCGAATTTCAGTATGTAGAATTTTTTTCCGCCTAATTTTATCTAGCCATTCCGAACTAATTAAAAAAATTTTGTAATTTTTGTTTCATGGATTTCAATTTTCTACATACAACACTGAGAAATTTAATATATCAAGTCGAATTACTGCATATTCATTTAAAGTTCTTCTGTCAACAACACCATATTATTTTTGAAGGGAAAAAAAAATCAAGAAATTCTGTAACGTTATTTTGCGATGGATGGTTTTCAGATGGGCGAGTGTTCACTCGTCCGGTGCACTGTATTAGAATCCATCTTAATATAAAGGGAATTGAATCCGTATTTTAGGAAAATATATTTATTTTTTATCATTAACCGATTGATGAAAACCCGCTTACAATTTTTTTTAAATATATACTAATGTTGATGCATCCAACTTGTTAGTTTTGCTTTCGCATATACCCAAACAATCATTAAATCCTTTGAAAGAATGCGTTCAAAATTTGAAATAGATCTGTTGATAAAATCTTGTGCTGGATTCCATCCATCCATCTATGAAGGTGGGCTTCTTAAGAGAACCGCTGGGAAGGAAAGACTCACTTCCCGCTGGCGGATGTGAAGGACTTGTATCGAATTTCAGCTGGCTAGCTAGTTACGTTTTTTTAAAATTATCATGTTCATGATTAGAAATAATTCCTAAAATGACCCCCCCCCCTCCTTCCCGATTCAAAGAGATCTACAAAGTAAACAATCACCAGTTTATCGAGTTCAGATTTTCGGCGATCACAGTACTTTCTCTTCTTATATTTTGCATGTGAAGAAATTATATAATATAATATGTGTAATGATATTTTAATTCTAATTTCAATTTAATTAATTTCCGAGATTTTATTTTAAATACTAACCATATAATATAGCCCATAGTAACTTCATTTTAAATATTCTCTTATTTCCATTCAAGAGAGCCTTGTAAAATTGTCGAATCGACTAAAAGCCTAACTTTCCCACACTCCGTGTGAAGGGACAAAATACCGCTGATGAGACAAATTCCTTTTTAAAACCTCCCTGAATTTCCCCTGCTTTGTCGGCGCGTGTAGCAAAAATCCCTATCGAAATCTCATTATATATTAGCACTATGAAGAAATATTTTCCCTATCAATTTCTCTGGTTATATAAGACTGGGGATAAAATGTTCAAGGACTTTTTCCTCATTCCTCTCTGTGTCATTCTGAGTTGTATGTGTGCTCACCGCTTGATTTTTATTTAAAAAGAGAAATAAAAATGTTTGCTGCCAATCGTGATATTTGAATTTAAATTGTGTGAAAAGGATTTTTTTCCCTTTGTTTTTGGGAATAACCAGTGTTGATTCAGTTTAAACTGATGAAATAAATATTTGGCGTGTTGTTTAAAATAGTTAATATTAATTGATTACTTTGATTAATTGCTTTGATTTAAATCCAATAGAATGATTTTAAATTCTGGTTATGGTACTGATCAGTCGATATCAATTCCATCTTTTTTTTTAAATAAATAATTCTGTGTAAACCAAGTAAAGATTAAAGAAAGCCGAATGAAATTTGAAATATTTTCAAATGAATCTTTATATTTCAAGAGACAAACATTATTTCTTTGAAGTTCTTATGTATCCAAGATAATTTTGAAGAAGGGGGGGGGGAGATGAAATTTTCTGATAACCAGTTAAAACTTGGAACCGCACTATATAAATAGGACTTATTATTTTTATTATTTACTTCTTTTGGCGATTATTAATGAAAGTATATTAATGTTCTGCGAAGAAGGAAAAAAAATCCCAGTTGCACGGTGGCTCCGCTTTTAAGTGTCATGGAGCTTCCTTACGTAGAACATGTGCTTTGAAACAAAAGGTGTCTCTGATTTGTTTTGTTAATTCTAGTCAATTTTCCATAAAAACACTGGCGATAGACAATTTGTGTGTGTGTATTTCACTTTGTGTCGTAAATCCATTGTCTCTGTATTTACCTATACTTCTCTTCCCCCCCCCCCCTTCCCCTGTCCTTGACTATCAAAATACTTAATTAGTAATGCAAGTTTTTCTTGACTTTGCTAGTGAAAAAAGAAAGACTTCCCTCCGTTTCCGTAAATCTTTAAACTGAAAAAAAAAAAAAAAAATCACTGGGAACGGTATTTCGATCTTTCTGTTTAAAATTATTTAAAAATTTTTGAACAATGACATCAATTTTTTTAAATGATAAAATTAAAATGCTTGATGCGGGAATTTCGACTGTAATTCTTATAAACTGTCTAATAATTTTTAAAAAATTCCTAAAATTTAATAACGTTAAATGATTCGTAATTCGTCAGATTGACAACTCTTTGTTTCATCTAATGATGCGTTGACCTTTTTTTCCGATTATTAGTAAAGATATTGCTTGCGAAATATCACTTATAAAACATTATATATGAAATAGATTCATTGCTGTAAGTACGATTGTCTGGAGGCTGTAGACATTACACTCCTTTTTATGAAATTAATGGTTAGCAACTTAAGACGAACTTTTTTTATTCTTACCCATAAATGTTTCTTCCTCTGAAGATGCATTGAATAGAAATACATTTTATGAAGTTAGCTTACAGACGCCTCCAAATACCTTGGGCATTGTCAGGTGAGAGCAGTGCTCATCCCCTGCTCTTGAATTAAGTAATTTCTGTCATGACTTAAATAAGTGAACCTGATGTACTACGTCGAGTGACGTAGTGGAATTCGAAAATTTCGATTTGTATGTTTCGCTTGCTGACACAAACGTTCATCTTTTTTTTTGGACTCTTCTATTTCGGCACCTAAAGATAAATTTACTATGCCAATCGTCCATCGACTCAATTTATCTACGAGTACTTCAGAAAAATCTTAATTTACCAATTTCCATTTGATTGGCGATTTATTTCTAGACAACTGGGATATAAATCATTGTGAACATAGAACGTCGCATAGAAGATTAGACGTCGCATAGAAGATTAGACGCTAACGTATACGTGAGCGTGTGTACGTTAAATCTGACATTGGAGGTCAAACGTCCTCTCTTCAATACGCCACGGAAATCTGGAGTTGGGATTCTTCGCTTTGTCTGACAGCAGTTCAAAATCAGGAACTTGTTTTAAAACAAAGCCATCAAGCTACTTTAAAACGAAACGCTAATATCATGAAACTATTTTTTTTTCTGTATTTCATTTCGTGTATTAGGTTCTTAATGAGAACTATTATAATCGGATCTCAATCATCATGAAGTAGTCCATCCAAGCATGGTTATTGCGCTAGTAAACATGAACAACATCGTCTTTAACAGTCTGCACAAATTTATATTCTCTTGTTTTTCGCCAGTTTGATCCTCTAGTAACCACGTCTGGTGTAGGAATTCCAAAAATGATTTTCTTTTTTAATTATATTATACACGAAATATGTTGTAATCCGGCATTTTGATGAATTGACACTTTTCGGAACTCTTTGAATCTTAAAATCGGAGTGCAAGTCTGTGAACTCGGTGACTGAAAAGCACGATGAGTTGGTGATTGCAATTACGCATATGGTTTTACCAGGGTTGTAGACCTCTTGCAAATTTTGGATTGTCTGTCTGTTTATTTGCGTGTATGTGATCACGATATCAAAAAGAGGTGACAATTACATGTTGTTTTGGCACTAAAAATGTTAGTTTGTCTTTCAAAACGGAGAATCCTAAAATGTATACTACATTTTGCTTCAAACGTCACAGTTTTTTCAAGTGCTCAACAAAGAGAGAAGAACTATGTTTACTAGTTGTACCAAGTATGGCATAAGTAAGTTATAATTTTAGGTCATTTCTTGCGAAATTTGTCTATTTGTGTAGTGATTTTTTACTTTTTGAAGAAATGCACAAGTTAATGCTTTGCAATAATATGTCAGCGGTTTGTTTTCATTGTAATAACGCGGAGAAATATCGCACGTGGGAACGGAAACGATTTGCGTTTTCTCTCCCTTTTCTAATGATGCTCACGTCGCGGCGACAGGTTCAAGGAAGTTCATGGGCAATATTCTTGCCCAACAAGAGGTGCCGGCTACCGGCCTGCTGGCATCTCCACCGCTGACCCAAAAGCAAGAGGCGACCTCGACCTCCACTGCTGCCGACCCTCAACCCTTCTGGCATTGGGATTCTCTCACGAGTGGCAACAGGTTGTTCAAGAAGGAAAGGTGAGGATGGGGTTGGCTGCGGCCCCACAATGCATTGTGATCAGTTTGAGTGGTGGTTTGCAAGGTTGGATGAACGTTGAAGTGGAATGCTTTTTTTTTAATTCCATTAACAGGAAGATGTATTTTTTCATACATTATTGGGAGTATCCATCGCCACCCTTGGCATCTGTTCTGTGGAAATTGAGTAGTGCGGCAAAAGGCGCTTAGTACTATTATGTAAGCATTTTTTGGACATAAGATAACATAGAAAAAGAACATCTAGCCCGCCATCTCTTAAATAATAAAAAGAATTTAAAAAAAACATTATAGGTTGGCGGTAATTGTTTTAAAGGAAGTTCAATTTTAATGCCTTTTTAAATTCTTTCGTTTTCTGGTGTTCAAATTTCGTATACTTTTCAGTTTTTCATGAAAATTCATTATTTTATTTAAATATTTGCTGAAATGTCAGTTAATTGGTAGATTTAATTAAATTTTAATTCCAAACTTTTCTGGCACTTGTCTGAGAAAAGTTGATTCCAATTCATAAAATGTATGGTATTTGCTTTTTAACTAAAGGTAAAGAAAGCAATTAAAATAAGAAAATTAGAGGAGATTCGAACTTCTAGTCTAAAATGTTGTAGCATGTTTATGTTTTATGATGTTTTTGTTTAACTATTACAGAATAGATGACGCGACACACAAGAAGAATATTTAATATCTTCGCGTATCTTTAAAAATTACAGAATTATTAAATTAAAATATAAATATTTAATTTCACAGAATCTTCTTTTGTACTTGTTTTTCTGGAAAATATCATGCTAATGTTAATTTCATTTCTTACAGATACGTTCTGAAAATTACCCTTTCCTAAATTTAGTTTGCAGTAAGAATTAACTTAAATCTTTCAATTCGATTTTTCTTCAGTGTAATGGCAACACGTTGATAAAAGTTAATTTTTCTTATATACACATAACGTGCTGGTGCAGGTTAAATTTTATTTTATGTGAAAAAAATTATTGAAAAATATGCTTAAAATATGTTTCTAAAAATTAATTAAGAATAGAAAATTATATTGTTAAAATATAGGTATCGTTGAAAATCTTTTTGCATTTTGTGAAGATATGAAATTTATTTTTGCACTGCTGTGAGAACGGCAAAATTCTAATTAAAATTCTTCCAAATGATTCTTCTAATTAAAATTCCACTCTCCAAAGTATATATGTTCCAAGTGTGGTAGTTTTAGACTAAACGGCCTAGTTCGTAGAATAAGCAAGGACACGCCCACGCAAAGTTGATCGCAGAATTCGGTTTTACCGTTTGTTGCGTGTGGCTCGCCGAGAATATGTGAAATGAAATCCTTGTTTCCGATCTAATTATCAGAATTATCTTAATAGAACAATTTTATCCCCTCCTATATCTTTGCAATCACTGTTTTTAATCATACTGAACCGTGCATTCGGCAGTTTTCGTGCCTACTTTCACTTGATGCGTGAGATCTTGTTTTCTAAAATGCAAGCGAGTTTTCCTTACATAAATTGAAAGCGTGTAAATGAATGGAACTAAAATGACCATTTCGAAGATAAGACACATTTGGGTTGTTTTTTGAGTTCGCCTCTGCTTCCTAATCTCGTTCCCCATTTCTTGTTGTTGTGCTTAATTTTTTTTCTCTCACTCTCTCTTTTTTTTTTCTGTTAATTTAGTTAGTACTTTGCCAATTGTGAATTCTCCGAAATACTGGATTTGCTTACCTTTTTTTTTTTTTTTCCGAGTTCTTTCAGGCTACAGTAGAATTCCACCAGAAAAGTATTTCCTGTTCGAGTAAATAAATATATAAAAAGATGGTTTCATAAATTCGGGGCAAATTTGAAAATCACCTTTTAAACAGAATGAGAATGAGGTATTAGGATGCCCTTTACATTGAATAAATTATATAATGTAGAATACCTTCACATTCTTTATCTTCAGGTTCTAACTGGTTACCAGATGGCTTGACTGAAAGTCGATGTCAAAATGTCTGACTATCAAACTAAGCGTTCATTTGTTAGCAAAGAAACTCGGCAATTCTTAGAATTATATCCCTTCCTTCTGCAATGTAAACTAAGAAATTATTTTTTTAAAATGCTGCGTAATCTGTAAGGAAATTGTGTAATGATTATTAAATATAAAGTAAACAGTTATCGTTTTCAAAACTGCATTTTTGTTGTGCTAATAGAAATTGTTTATAAATATGAATGCTTGCTACTAAATCATTAAAAAATAACAGTACCCGCCTTCTGATATTAGTGAGAACAAATTTGTAATTACATGGTCAATAAAATAAAATCTAAAAAAAAGTTTTCCAACTTTTTTTTTTGTGTGTGTGACAATGATATTATGAACTGGAATATTAACTTAGAATAAGTGCATATAAGAAAAAAGAAAAAAAGGAGGGGAGGAAATATGTATAATTTAAATGTTTATTGATGCATTTAAATCGCATTAAAATAATTTTCATGATTTTTGGAACATTGCTGCTGACCAAATAGGTGAAGAAATAAAATTCCTTTCTTCATTTTCAGCCGTTGATCAGATGAGAATAACTTGTCAGGAATAACTCATAGAAAAATTGTTTCGACCATTCATGTTTTAAACCTAAAATGCATAACTTAAAATTTTTTTTACAAAAAAAAAAAAAAAAAGTGTTTTCCATAAGCATAAAATTTTAAAAAATTCTTAAACTTTTTTCATTGTTTTTTTATGAAATTAAAAAAAAAGAATTAAAATGTGCCAAATGGTTACATTATGAATTAAACAATATTCCAATGACACAATTATAAGAACTCTGCAGTAAAGTAAAAGTTTCTTTTTATTAATATCTTTTTTACAATGTAAAAAAATTATTTTGATAGTATTTTCAATGGTAGAATTATTTATACAACAACTGTAATATTTTTCCAAATTACCAATTTAAATCTAATTCTAATACTGCTGCTACTGTATATAGATCTTTTCCACAAATGCTTATGGAAAAATATTTAAAAAAAGGATTTTCAAACATGCGTTATTACTTCTTGGAACAGTTAAATGAAACTTATAAATGGAAATGAAAACGTCTAGCCAAAATGATGTAAAACGTGTAAAAAAAAAAAAAAAAAAAAAAAAAAAACGGTGCATTGAAGGTTAAATGAGGGAGGAAGTTTCAGATATTGTCCTAAAAAGTGTGAAAGAGATTCAGAAATTAGAAAAGTGGATGGATGGATGCTGGAATTTTAAATTTTAAGTAAGGATGCTGGAAGTTTCCAAGATTCAAAAGATTACGTTAGACGTTTAAAATAAACACCATTATAACGAAAACTTTATTCTATCTAAGGCTGTTTAAGCGTTTCCCGTACGATCATCAGAAAAGATACTTTGGGAAAATTCGTGCGAAAAGTAACTGAAAAAACACTAAAACTTTACATCTAATAAAGTTGAATGTTTGTGAGTGTCTGTCTGTGCTGACGCTGTCCAGACTAGACTGCTCGATCTAGAATTACAAAACTGGGTATATACACATTTTGGATGGTGAGAAACGTTCACCTCGGGATGAGGTTTTTTGATATTTTAGTTCAAATTTTAACTAATTGAAAATTAGGCGAAATTTTGGCTTTTGTGCGACAATTTGCAGAAATATAGCAGAAAAATTATTTTTACATTATCTGAAAATTCAAAAAAAAAAAAAAAAAAAATTCTATGATACTCATTTTTGTTTCTGCTTAATTTTTTTTTCCGTCTTTGATCAACTTTCAAAACATATTTTTAATATATTTCCCAACAATACCATTCATGTAGAATATAAATAAAAATTAACTGGCACCAGCGCGCTGCGTGTGCACGAGTGAAATCAGCTTTTATCACGTATTGCCATCGTATTGACAAAATCTCAAATTAAAAGATTAAATTAACTCCACTGCAAAATAAACTCAGAAAGTGTAATTTTTACATGTGCTGTAAGAAATGAAATAAACATTAAAAAAAATCATATTCTCTATAAAGACAAAGGCAAAAAAAGAAGTCTGTGAACTTTTAAAATATTTATATTATCCATTCCATAATTCTGTAGTATTTAAGACCAACATAGTTTATACATACATATAAGAGGTTCTCTCTTATTGAGTCCCAACACCTAAGTTCTTAATAAATAGTATTAAGCATATGCATCTAAATGAAATAAAAAAATAACATTTGGGGCCGGGACCGGGGAAAATATTTCTCTCTCTCTCTCTCTCGGCTTGTTTGCTTTCTTCTGCTCTTGTACTGCTTGTGAACAGACGCCAGTTCGTCCGCGTTTCTTGTTCATAAATCATGCCTCCTGGGGTGGAATAAAGCGAAGTTTTAAAAATTCAAAGTGTCTTCTCTCTATTCGGCCACAACTCTGGTTAGTCCCTTTATGTGCCAAATTTCATGATTTGTTTTGATTTTACAGATTCTGTAAATGCAGTACAGCTAATGGAGGAAAACTTTGAATATGATAAAAAATTTAAGGGATTAACGCCTTCTCGATTCGTTCATTAGAGTTTCAGAGCTGCATTCTCTGCTGATGTTATTGTAGGAACTTCTTTTCGCATTTTTAATCTTCAGTTGTTTTTCGGTTTTGAGAATTCGATAAACCACGAAAATGACCAAGTATCGAACTGTTGTAAAAATGAAAGGGAAAATTGCAAAATTTGAGTAAAAATTGGAGATTGCCTGAGCTTGCATGGCAGTTTACTTTCATAGGCATCAAAATCCGTTCACTTAATAATTAACAGATCACAAAATTGAAAGCTGCTTTTTCGTTCCTTGAAAATAACGATGACTTTTGAAAATTTTTGCAGTTCCGTTTGAGCACTCGGCTCTCAGCTTCTTCATATCCACCTCTAAATTCTCTCTCTTTCGCTTTTTGGGTCTTTATATTTCCTCGACAGAATCACAGGTGGTTTAAAAAATTCGTTTTCTTTTGTTAGAAGACCCTTATCGGAAAACGGAATCGTCGGTATTTTTCTTAAATAGATTCAGATGACCATAGTTTAATTTAGGGCTCTTGGTTATTAATGATGAGATAATGAGCCAGCTCAGCCGTTCGGGTTTGAACTTAAAGCAACATTTCCATCTTTTTTAAAATTTATTTTTAAAAAAAATTGCTCTGCGTGAAACGGACATATTAAGCAAAAAACAACTCAATCAACAACCCTCGTTCCATAATCCAATTATAAAATAAATAAAAAAACATCTTATTTCATTCATTTCAGTTCAAAAATGAGAAACGGTTTTGCAGTCCCATGCTTTTATCATCGGATCAAACGCGGCCGAATCGTTTGGTCGACGGTAAATCGAAGGAATGAACTTGTGAAGGTGACTCGGCGGGGTCGTTTCACCTGTGGGAAAGTTGGTTGAGACCATTGTTTCGGCCATCAGAGATAAGACTTGACGCTATGGGAAGATGTCCGATTCGATGGGGGATGTTCTTAAGCGCAGAGATAGGGGGAGAAAAAAAAATCTGACTGAACATATAAAAATATAACTTGGGGGAAAAAAAAGTCACACTTCAAATTAGCGGTTGAAAAATTCATTTTTCGATAAATTTTGGATTTGACGAGGCTTTTTTCGTGTAAATAAATCTCACCAGACTGACCCGTAAGGAACAACTACATTAATTAATACAAAAAATTATTATATGAAATAAAATGTTAAATTCCTGGAATGTTTTACAATAAATATCAATTAGCTCAACGAATTAAAATATCTCGGCTCATGTGCTAACAAAAATGTTTATCATTTTTTTTATTTATATATAAAAGTTTTTTATGTTCATAATCATTGATTTGAAATTTAGTACTTTAAATATTGTCAATATAAATAAGTCATTAGATGTTAAAATTTAAAAAAAAATGTTTCTTAAATCTATTAAAAGTTTCCATAATATTTTTCTTAGTTTATAGTTCATTGTTCAGTAATATACTTCTTAGTTTCTTATCTTTCTTCTTTTTTTTTTCGTTAATATCTAAATTAAATTTTTAAAAAAGCGGCGCACTGGTATGCGTCGCTTTTTTTTTTTTGTTGGAAACTTTGTCTGTGTCCTCAATCTTTTATTTTGTAAATATCTAATGTTATTAGATTTAATATCACAAGATTCTCTATCTGATTGTTGAGGAAATCCTTTGTTTTTTAAAAAAACTTCAAATTAACTCTAAATATGTTCTTTATTTTTGGGATTGGGGATGTCAAGTTCAGTGCTGAGCCATGTAATTTCCGAGTTCGACGCACGAGTGATACGATTTTATGTCTTTCGTTTTAAATGAAATTTTAATAAATTTAGTCTTTAAATAATTTCTTTCTTTTATAATTTCGACTCCCTTCGACTTCTCGTCTCGAGAGAACTTTAAAATTTTCTCTTCAATTAATAGGACCTTAAGTTTGAACCAATTTGCAATTGTAAATTACGATATTATAATACATTTCATTTATATAGCCTTTTGCGTTTGCATGCTCACATTCATGCAGGCCAACAAACGGCCAGCATTTCCATGAATCGAGTCATTTGGTCGGCTAGACAGATGCTCCTTAGCTTCGATTTCATTGAAAACTTCAAGTTGGGTGCAGAAACGACTTTTCAAGTATCCACTTTCTGCTGGTCTTATATATATAAATTCTTCCTTTTTTTTATTATCATATACCAAGCAAAGAAATGAAATGCACTTCTTTTCGACTTCGTAAGGGGAAAAAAAAAATGAAATCAGTAAATTTTTTTAATGCAATGTCGATTAAATAACATTAAAAAAAAGTGCTTAGAAATGAAATATAATTTTAAAAATATAGATATTTCGATTTATAAAATGAAATAAAACGATTGGGGGTAAATGAGAATGAATAATTTGAATTGTCCTATTCGAAACGACGGACGAGCATATTTCTAAGAAGGATTCTTACGAGATCAAGGAAATGTAAAACAGGGTCATGAATCATGACAAATCGTGAATTTTCTGACGATTGTAGCTTTTGTTTTTACTATTATTTCAAACTAAGATAATAATGGTTGCGATAAGTGTGAATAACAAACAAACTAGTAGTTATTAGTGCTATCTATACTGTTTACATTTTAAAAGGGATTTTTGTTTCTACTTCTGATTTTCTTTTTAAAATTTATAAATCTTTATTTATGGCAGTGTGGTAAATGAAGCCATTTTTTTCTGAGGGTATCTATCCATTTCTACTAAATATTCAAAGGGTCGAAAAGTTTGAAATTGTCACCTGATTTCACGTAAATGTTTTATGATTATTCAAAAGTTACAATAAAAAGAGTTTTGTTTTGCTTCGTAAGATCCACGCATGACTGAAATGCTCACAAAGCGAATATTCGCGCAGTACAAAAATATCATCTTTTTCACTCACCAGCTATCTGTGTCTTGTGCTTCTTTTCGGTCTGGAAAGGTGTTCCTCAATTTTATAAAGTGTTTTTATTAGCTGCGTAAGATTCATCATCTGCCTTAGAATTACTTGAGTTCCCATTTCTTCGAGAGACATTGCTGTAGCATACGAAAATCAAGTTTTGAACTACACAAGTGCGAACAGCTGATTACTAGAGTAAATGAATTTAGCACTATGTATATAACTGTTGTATTGCTTCTAATTCGGGGTTCATGACATCTGGAGATTTGTTTTCTAATTGGCATCAAACAAACACATTAGTATTGTTTGCCAACGGATTCTAAAACCCTCCAAGCTTTTGTACATACGTTAGGACGAATTTAATTCGTCAAAATAGGGGTGAGAAGAAAGATGAAAGATTGCATTTAACAATAAAGTAAACTCGAATGACACGCGGGCTAAATTAAAATAAAATAATAAGGTCAGAAACGACACATACACGAGAAAAAGAATTGAACAAAAATGTATCTAACAGGACGGAAATCAAGGTCTAAGAATGATGAAGAATACCGGAAATGCGCTCATCCATATGTGAGAAAGAATCGTCGTCAAGTGGTCGTCTCAGGATACTGAAACGAATAGTACAATTGCGGGTTCTACAAAGTAGAGCGGAGGTCAAGTTTCGCTGCTCTCTCTCCCCATCTCACTCTCCAAGTCGTCCCTGTTTCACATTTCGAAACACTGGCTTTCATCCCTTGAGACAAGAATCGTGGAGTGTCGCATCTGATTGGCGCAGCATAGTCAAACATGGCTCTTACGCCAAATTAAAACCCCGAAAAAGCAAACCATGGAGTGTTTTCGTGCACCTGGGTCCATAAACAAGATATCTGCAAATCATCCGCTCTTCCTGGCTGGATAGCAGATTCGGATTTCGGCTCAGCTTAATTTCCGCTTTACGAAAACGTTTCGTGTAATAAAAAGTTTTGAGTTCACATTTATTTTTAATTTTAAATAAGCATGCATTCAGTATCCAAGAAACAAACTGTGACTATATATAAAAAAAAAAACCGCCCAAATTATCTAATTGATTAGTTTTATCATAAAAACTAAAGAATTCTTTCTTTTAAAATATTATTTGAAAAAAAAAAAACATAATCGGAAGTTTTTCTTTCCATTACGCTTACCCTGTAGTATAATTTTTGGTCAGGAATTACACACACAAACCCACAAATAATTTCCATTAATATATTTCTGGAAAATACTACATAAATCTGCTTGACTTAAATAGTTTGCATTCCACAATTCATATTATCAATTTGATTAAAACAGGCACAAATGTTTTAACCTCTTCTAGGGCCGTGAGAAGTATGCTTCCCACCAAATTTATCAATCTTTGTATGAAATTATGTAGGTTGGCATAAGTTCTGACAAATTTTTTTAGTAAGTCAGAAACTTAGATGCTTCAGTTCTTTATCTCAGACAAAATGATGCGTCTTGATTTGTTACTTAATTTTTAATTAACCAAATTAATTAATTAATCAAATTAAATTTACCTAATAAGCTAAATGAATCCCTTTCCTTATTCTAATTTCAAGCCTAAAATATTTTAACATAATATGACTAGAAAAAAAAATCTCTATGAAGGGTTAATACAGATATATTTAATAATCAGTTGAATAAAATTCATTTTGATTAATGTTTCATTGTTAAATTGATAAATTCTATCAAATACACATAACTTGTTATCAAAAATGTATTTGATAATCTAACATAAATCATTCATTTGGATTAGATACTGCATTTTTCGTACTTAATATAACTACTTTGATCAAATGCACATAACTTTTCCTAAATATATGTTTGATATTCAGACGTGAATCAGTTTTGTTAAACATTTTGTGATCGCTACCTGATCAGGATATAAGGATTAATTCTTTACTATAACTCACGGCTATGAATTATTTAATTTAATAGTATTAATATTTTTCTGTTTCTAGTTACTTATACCCAAAAATATATGTATCAAACAAAACAAAACAGTGCAAACAAATGGAAATTGTTTACATTGTGCGATTATTTCTCTAGAAATAATTGCACAGTATTAAAAATTAATTTCATTTAACTGTGCGGAAATTAAATCAGCACGTATTTTGTGTAATCACACATACGAAAGATAGCAATTCTTAATAAATTATTTCTGTAAATCTTTCTCGACAGAAATACATAATTATAGCAAAGAAATTTAATAATAATGTCAAATTGTTGTGGTTGAATTCTAATATTTGTAAAATAGCCACATGCAACTTAATAATGTATGCAAAAAAATCTCGTTAGAACACACACGGCATGCAGAAGTAATGCGAGTTATTTGATATGATTTAGTATGGTATGATTATTTATATACATACAAAATTTTTAAGACCAAGGGCTTTTATTCGATTTCATCCAACTTAATTAGATTGTCAGCGCTTTATTTTTTCCCCAAGTCATTGAATTATGTTAAAGTTATAATGTCAAAGCTTCGCGCATTAGTTGATGGTTAATGGCGCAGATTTCAACCAGATTAAGAGCTTATGATGTCATTGCAGTAAAATTATGGCTACCTAAATATAATCTTTATTTTACAGCAGGTATTATGCTAGCATATTCTTTCTCTATCGTGCAATATTTTCTTTCAACTTTCGTTTCTTATTTTGTAAATTAAAAAAAAAAATCTCATTTAGCCTATGAAAGTATAAACCCCATGTTTAGCAGTACATCGGTCTGAAGGATGGATTCATTACTAAAATTTGGAGAACATAGAACTGGTTTCTCTTGTCAGTTTTTCCTTTAATACCCAGATGGCTTTTTTTTATAATCCCCAGTTGAAAAGATCTGGCCTTTCTTTATTTCACCTATCGGTTTACAGTGTAGTAATTATGTGTACAAAGGAATGTAATGTCTGTAATAATCTGTCAGACTTAAAAATACCCGCACCTGCACTTTTGTTTTCGGAATAGAAGACTCTGTACACTGAATCTTCATTTTGTTCGGAGATTCGAAACCATACGCTCGAGATATTTCTCACGGTCCTATGCAAATTTACACTTGGTTGGTTTAACGGTTAACCTTCTCTTTGCAATACGCGATCCAAGCACTTTAAATTCTTTTTTCTCACGTAACTGAGAAAACTGTAATACCATTCTGGCAGGCAACTGCAAAGTATTCTTATTCCCTCAAGAGTCCTGCCATCAATCTACGAAAAAATTATGATACATTTTTTTACCCAAAATTCATGCTGAGAGGTCTGCAAGTTTCATAATGGGTGCAAAATGCAGTTCATCTTTGCGCATTTACACTCAGGAATTCGCCAACAGTCCTGGAATGGTAATAAAGCGAGAAGTCATACGTTCGACACATTCATTTATGTTCGGAAGGGGAAAAGAGTCTGTTCGAGTTGTTTCATTTCTTTCAATCAACACCCAATGTCGGATCCTTGCCCAGCGTTTCGACGAGAATCATCAATAGCTCTCCTACTTCTACAATTTTCATATTTAACATTCTCTGTGCCATGTGTTACTAAACCTTTTAGACCAGATTCATTAGGAAAAATTCCGCCCGACTTAGTCGATCTGCTTAGTTTTTTTTTTTTTTTTTCCAAAGTACTAGCTTCACTAATTCCTTGGAAGTTATGAATGTTTGGATTCGTCTCTTTTAACTCCGCCGAGCTGACCGCTTTTGGTCTTTTGTGTTTCCTTTTCAGAATATAAATGTGATAAATTTAGTACATTTCTCTTTTTCCCAGAATATCTACCTCGTAATTGTTTTACGAAATCTTACTTTGAGTCGTATCAGGACCCATCCATTATATGCTGAATTTATTTACCAATTGCAAGAACTGATACCAAGATGCCTTCCTTAAATTCCCGTTTTACAGTATTTTTATTATGCTGGGTTTTTTTTTTTTTTCGTTTTTTTAACTCCCTCATTTGCTACAACGCTACCTTCTAACATCTTTTTAAACGATTAATTTACTGAAAAAAAAAATATCGCCTTACAAGGGTTTCTTCCTCTCATAGTTCGAGCCATTTCTCAAAAAAATGAAATTTCGGGAGATGCGAGATTTTTCGCAAACACCGACTCTGGTGGAAACACCCCGTGCTTTTCGTGGCAAATGCTTCTCCCATTCTTCACGTGCCAATGCCTGTAACTATCTCTTAATGTTGCGGTGACTCAGCTCAATGGGCTTAGATGGAGGGTGGCATACTGAACTATGAACGACCTTTACCATGTCGTTCAAAAAACACGCTCATTAACACGCTTAATGAAAGATGTACCCTGATCACTCCGGGCATCTCAGGGAAACCTAGTGCTACTGATGATATTTCACAAAGCATCCGTTAATGTCGTAGAAGTAATATACGCTACTGGAATACCTTCTGGATATTTTAAAGTGACGCTAATAGTTGTAATCGATTCTCATTTGAAGTCTCCGGCAAGGGCCGCATGCATCATTGAAAATACCTCCTATATTACGAGGGCTAATTTGAACGGTTACAGCAAGTTGATATCGATCCCATATCCGCATGTACTTCTCACTGTCTTGATAGTAACCAGGCTTTTAAAAATGCCTGGATAACTTATCTTTTGCACTTGTGCATCCAAAATCCACTTAGTAGCATAAAGTTCTTTTAGATCTTGTGGAATCGCTAATTTTTACATTTCTGCCTTGACATTCTGATATTTAATTAAAATTCTATTTTCAATTTGATTTCCATTTTTTTTTCTTCTATGCCTGAACAGAGTGCATAGCGTCATTTTTAAAATTGCTTATTTTTGATGGCCCTTATATATGCGCCTTAAAAGTGCTTATATTTTCCTTCAGCCCTCCTGTATATACAGCCTTCTATATATGCAGCCTTCCTTTCGATTATAATCTATATTGTGTGTGTTTGTGTGTGGTGTCGAGGTATTGAATCTTTCAGTGTTCAACGGATTTAATAAAATCGAAAGATCACTGGAAAAATATTTTATTTCAGGTTAGGGAAATATTGATAAAACGGTCAAAATAAATCCTTTTTATTTATTTGGTTCTTTTTTTTTCACTTCCTTTAAATAAAGGAAAATGTATCCTTGATTTACTTGCAGCCGTTTCCTAGGCTATTGTGCTGGCAAAGTAAACATGCGTCAATTTTAGATAATGTCGTGAAGTGTTTGATCTGAGCTTTTGTTTCCGGATGCTTTGATTCGGCGCCATAATGCAATCAGGTTATTAGTTGCCCAATAATATCGCGATTGCTGTTTTTTAAGCTAAAAGTTTCCTATCAATAATGACAAGTTTCTTCGACTGTCATCTTATATCTGCCATTAGTGCATCCACATTCCTACAAAATAATGGCATAGCGACAGGTGGGTATAGATGTCCCGGATGTCAGTTTTCGCGGGCATCATGTAGGCAAAACGTGAATAATTTCATGTTTGTTTTACAAAGTCATATGTGGCGATGTAGGAAGGAAAGTAATAAATAATATTATGCAGAAAATAGGAGAAATTGTAAAGGAGCTGTTCTCTTGCGTTTCGAGAATGCCAGTAAAAACAATTTGAACAACTCTTCGTCGGATGGCTGATGAAGGTGAAAGCCATCTCTTGAGACGGAAACTCGCGTTCCCGTTTGTCTCTGGCACGCTTCGCTCACATGCATCCGTCGCGGTTTTCCTCCAGGGGCTTCCGCCTGTGGAGGAAAAGAGCGACTCGCTAAAGAAAGAAACGGAGTCGGTTCACGTGACGAATGAGCTAACTGAATTTGTGCCAGCTGAAATTGAATATATTCAATTCACGTGACATTAGTCATAGGATGCACCTTTCGTTTAGCCGTTGTCTGAAGAAGGTTCATAATAGTGAAGAGAAAAGGCATTTCAAAATAGACTGATCGTTGCATAAACTGCCTCCATTGGATGCTATTCCATGCCTTTTATACGGAACCATCAAAACCTTCACCTCAAAATACTGATGTATTTGAATTCGAATTTAAAAAAAAAAAATTATATCTGAATACGATAACAATGAGTCTATCGATGGGAAATTTGCATGTGGACACCCAAATTATGATCATTGGCAAATTTTGAATCCAATCAGTTAACATGTAGCCACGCAAAATCGCTTCTTTATCCTGCTCAATGCAAAACGCGCCACATTGTGGAAAAGTTTGGAGGAGGAAAATGTTCCCCCTCGTTAGTGGGCACTCCTTTTAAAATCTGGTCCATTTAACTCTGCTGTTGTGTTCGTTTCGATTATACACATTATTTTCGAGTCCAGATGAATCTTATTTCAATTACTAACAATACATTCGTTTTCAGTTTTTGAATAACATAAATAGTACAATTACTTTTTTATCTTTAAGAAAGTGTTTAACAAAAAGCACTTCAACAAAAGTATTTTTTATGCATTTATATCCTCAATTGATTCAAAGAAGTTTAAAAAAACTAAAAATAATTATAAAAATATTAGTGACTTTTTTTCACACAAAAGGAAACCAAATTAACATTATTCTAGTTAAATTTTGTTACATTTATCGGATGCCTTTAATGTTACAAAATAATAGTAGTAACTGAAACTCGATAAAAAATTATATTTTTTTCTGTGTTTATGCCATTTATATGGACAAAGTTGCCTGTTTATGATTGTATTTCCAATTTACTAAAATGTCCCTCACTGAACAACTGGAGAAGTGTATTTCAAACATACTAGATTCAAGTGCAACTTACCTATGTACACTGGTGTGCAAAACTTAAGCAACAATGCAAATTTTAAGCACATAGCCATGAAATTGCAGAAAAGGAGTTCTTGCGATCAGTACAATGAACACGTAATTCATGAGAAAGGTCATGCGTATGCAAATATCAGGAACAAAACGTCACAGGTGACGTGAGCGTACGCAAAACACGTGCGGAAGGCGCGCGCAGCTCAACACTACAATAAAAGGAAGGACGGAGACGCAATTAAAGACATTCGCTGCAAGTGCACGTGAGTTAATTCGTGAAATATGGCTAGCAGAAATCACCTGGACGATTTCACACGTGGAAGAATGATCGGAAAGCTGGAGGAGGGGCGTAGTGTGACCAGTGTAGCTGAAGAGTTCGGAATCAACAAAAGTGTCGTTTCGCGCGCTTGGAAAGCCTTCCAAACCACAGGTACAGCTGTGACAAAGGTTGGTGATGGCCGCTCCAGGAAAACAACTGCAGTGGATGACCGACATATCGTCCTGCAGGCGAAAAGAACCCGAAACCAGTCAGCAGGCGCCATTGCTCAGCAACTGTGTGCAGCAACGGGGCGACAAGTGTCGCGTTTTACTGTGTCCAGACGCCTTCACAAAGGTGGCCTATTCGCCTGCCGTCCTGAACGCTGCATCCCTTTGACAGTTTCCCACCGGCGGCACCGTTTAGAGTGGTGCAGGGAGCACGAAAACTGGACATCGTGTCCTCTTCAATGGAGTCGGGTCCTCTTTACAGATGAGAGTCATTTTAGTGCCACAAGCGATTCCCAACGCCAGTTGATTTGGAGAGAGGTCGGGACACGGTTTTATCCCAGTAACATCACGGAAAGAGACCGTTTAGGTGGTCCTGGAGTTGTCGTCTGGGGAGGCATTATGATGAACGGGCGGACTGAGCTCCACGTTTTCGACAGAGGTTCTGTAACTGGAGATCGCTATTGTCAGGAGGTGATCCTTCCCCATGTGCGTCTGTTCCAAGGTGCCATTGGATCAGACTTTGTTGTTATGGATGACAATACACGGCCACACAGGACTCATGCTGTTGAGGAGTTCCTGGAAAGTGAAGATATCACTCGAATGGATTGGCCGGCCTGCTCCCCTGATTTAAATTCCATAGAACATGTGTGGGATGCTTTGGGGAGACGACTTGCGGCACGATTACATCCTCCTGGGAACACCCGACAACTTAAACAGATGCTGATTGAGGAATGGGCACTCTTACCTCAAGAACTGTTGGACAATCTGGTGCTGAGTATGGGGAGACGGTGCGAAGCAACCATTGCAGTAAGGGGAGGGCATATCCCATACTAAGGAACATCTGCTTCCTGTTCTTCCTCTTGGACAGACAATCATGTGTAACGATACTATGAGTTCAATAAAGCCTTTTTTTGTTTGATTCCATACTATATGCATTGTATTCATTTCTGCGCAACTATGCTTTCGTCATTCTTTCAGAACAAAATGCTGTATATTATTTCTGAATTTCATGTCTCTCAGATGATTTCTCGTAAAGTTATGGCAAAAAACATACCTGTTGCTTAAGTTTTGCACACTGTATTTCATGGATACATTTTTGAAATTTATTTGACGTACAGAGAGAACAGGTATTTCTTTTTTCACTTAATGCTCGCCGTGCTCTGTATTTCGGTAGTAGGATCCCCAAAATCCTTTGACTGCCCTTGCACACTTTTTACTGATTTAATTGCAGCTTCCTGACACGGGAACACATTTCTTCTATAAATATGGTTTCGTATTGATACCGCATCTAGAGCTTCAATAAAAACTCGCCTTCTGCCCTTGTCTGTTGTCTCTAATTGGGATTTGTATATGCGCAATCACCTCTGAAATGTCAAATAATTGAGACTGGCCATCGGATAGTATTTTTCTATAAGTTTAGCATGAAATCCTTTTATCTAATTTAATTACTAACTAATAAAAAATTGTTATAAACTGGAATTGATATGAGAATCACTAATTTCAAAACTGTGGCACTTTTCAAAGGAAAATTCGAAACCCTTTCCAATGGTTCTGACATTCATGCGGCCCTAGAAAGTCTGAAACAAAAATTTGAGGAATTCCCTTAAGAAAATCTTTTGAATTTCCTGCTGATTCTAAACATTTCTAGATTTTGTTTTCTCATTACATGTTTCCAGTAATGAAATGTAGTCATAAAATAAATATCATAAGTATACATATTTCTATATTTATAATATATATTAAAATTTTCGAGTTATAAATATATGTATTCCCCTTTTTACGAAAAATAACTGTGTTTTTTCTTTTTAAATCTGTGCTCTTTTGCATAAGGGTTCAGAAGGCTCTTCACAGCACAGTGAATGTAAGCTTTTTTTTTATGAATTGGCTTATGTTACAAACAAAATAAAAACGAATATATTTCACAAAATAGCAAACTAAACACATTCGTGAATCTACGAAATAATAGCCATGCTATTTCTAATGTTATCACAAAGTTCCATTTCTTTTGGGTGGAAATGGATCCGAACACAGCAGCAGGTTTGATTATACGCTTTTAGCTTAAAATCATGCAATCATTGGGAGGGTATTTATTTATTTATTAAGATTGAGCGGATTCTATTTTTGTGCACACTACTGTTTAAGCCGACAGTCTGTGCATTTAAATATTGTAATGACTATACGAAACAACAGACAATGCTAACAACTATGCTTTAGTATAACCCTAATTTCTCTCTATATAAAATTAAAAATCCTCTCTGAAATGATGTTACGACCAAAAATGTCAAAAGACCCTTTTAATGTGTTTATTCATTTTTTCATTTATTCGTTTATTCGATTCATTTATTCGATTATTTATAGAACAATTATCAAATTAATTAATTTGTATCGCTTTCCTTTTGTATCTAAAATTATTGACGTTATTTCTACCATAAAGTATCGTTTAACGTCATCAGTGTCATGTTTGCTTTCAAATAATTTATCGTCGGTTGTTTGAAGCAGGAGATTGGCTCTTCCTCAAATTGCCAGTTAATTCAGTGACACCTCTCCAATTCCAGTGGAGCCGGAAACTGCCTTTCACAGAAAAAAAAAAAAAAGAGTGAGAATCTTCGGCATAATGTTTATTTTCAATTCTTAAAAGCGATGTCGCATTTTATTGTTGATCATTGCTGAAATTATTTTCCCAATTTTGACATTTGTTTTACATTGATTTCAATTCGCGGAAAATAACATGTAGTATAAAAGTCTCAGTTACCTTTATTTAATTAGTTAGTTGTTGAATTCTAAGGATGTTCTGCATTTCGAGAAGTCATTTATGTGATATCAACAACATCGATGAAGAATGTTCTCAGACTGTAGATGACTAGTAAGAATTTGTTAAAAGTGTTCACGAAAGCATTAACGTGTGCGAATCGGTACTGGTTAATTAATTAATTTTTAACTGATTGACTGGCACCTTTTCTGTTTGAATTATAAGGGACTTTTGGTCCAAATCATGTTAGAAAAAATCACTTTTAACGAATGATACTCGAAGTTCCATAGAAACACGGAATTTCAGTCCCTTTTTTTTTTCCACAAGTGCCGCTCGAAAATAGCTGCTCTTGGTGGCAGTCCAGCTGTGCCGTCTGGAAGATGCGCGACCTTCAGTGTGCGTGTCGCTCTTTTATATTCCTCCCTTTCAGTTCCTAACTTTCCCTTTTCGCACGTTTGCAGGCGGCGATTTGGCACGTTTTCACTTTTTCGCGCGTTTAAACGATGTGAGAAATCTCGATGTTCCGCGAGTCCACAAAAAATGCCTTCGGAGTTCTTTCTGCGTATGGCAGTTGATGCAATTCTGCATATGGTTTTTCACCAAATCTGTAAATCTGTATTAAAAAAATTGAGACAAATCGTGAGCTCAAGATGGTACAATTGTATTAAGGTTCGCTTTTTAATGAAAAGGGATAAATATATTTCGAGATCGTTTTATTTCAACCACCTGAATTCAAAATTTAATAATACAGAAATTTAGTAAGCCATGTGCTAAATTTCACCCTTCTAGTTCGTTTGTTGCTTAGAGTGATTATTTTCTCGGAGGGAAGGGTCGACATCATCGCAAAGATGCACACGAAATGGCTTGAAACGCAGACATTCATCAAACTCTGGAGCCCGAATGATGTGATTACTGTAAGTAAATTGATCTTGCAGTGAGTCGGTGGGTGCATTAAACGAATCGTTTAAAAGCACATTTTAATATCCAAAATTGTACTACACATAATAAATATTGCAGAATCTGAGCAGAAGTCCCACTCAAATATCTGATAAGCATGTACTCCGGCAAATACTCCTCCTTAAGGGGCGGGGTTATAGAGGGAATACAAAAGGGAAAATGATTACGATTCTTGATGGTGCTTACGAATTCATCCATATCAAGATCCAATATTTCGAGTTGTGTGTTCATCCAACATCCGGAATGAGGTCTCATCTCATCTTCAAAAGAGCCGCCGTACCTTCATGCTGTAATTCCACAATTGAAAATGCTGGCTCATGGTCATTTTGCAACCCTGGGCTCACAAAGACAGCTGATATCGATCTTCGGACACCTCCAAATGCTCAGTTAGGTTTAATGATTATGTAATCCTGATTAATAATTTTAATCGCTAAATTATTATTAAAAAATATTGACAAATTGAAAGCGACTGAAATGAGAGAAGCTTGATGGCATTCATTGCGTTCTGTGCGTTGCGAGTTTTGTGTTGAAGAACAGAACAAATGTTCGTGCCCCAATCTTTACTACACTGATTCCGTTCCTTTGTTTGTTTTATATATTGCATGAGAATATGCTAGCCGATAATTAATTTTATGTTAAAAGCACATTCAGTATACATTCTAAGCGATGGGAAGAATTCATTCTATTACAAATCAGTCATCGAAGTATTTGTAATAGTTAATGATTAAAACTATTATTCTAGATAAATAAAACTGAAACTTCAGTTTTTCTGAGTACGTAATAGTAACCCAAACTTCTATATGATTTTTCCTAGAACTTTGTCCTCAAATCTCTGAAGTATAAAACAAGGCAAGACATTGAATCGTTAATTAGTTAATTTTTCATTAATTAAAAATATGTTCCACGTGCTCGCAAACGGTGAGCATATTGGAGACTAAGAATTTTTTGTAAACGAAATTTAAAATAGCCGAGATATAAGAGCAATATTTAATTTTAAGATTGCTTTATCTTATTTATATAGAGACATATCTCTTTAACTTGAAAATTGTTTGAAGTTTTCTTGTCATTTCGAAATAATTCAAAATTTGTTTTCTTCGTTTTATAACGGCTGACAGAGATATAAACTCACTTTTTAAAAATTGCTAATTTTCAGATATTATGCTGCAAGTTTGTTTCTCCCCCCCCCCTCTCTGTCTCTCTCTCTCTCTCTCTTGTACAGTGTGTTCAGATTGAAATAAAAATAAAAAATGAATTGCCGAACGCCGTTATCGCACCTCGTTCGGTTGTTTCCGAGTCACCGATCTGAAATAATTCGAGCTTCAGGGCGCGTGATTTCGATGAAAATCAGTTCTTCCCGAAACTCGCTTGTTTCCACACCCTCTCTGCTCTGTTGGAAATTCTGTTTCCGAAACGGCAGAAATTATTTTTAAAATGGTCCCCGAAATCGGAGGCATTGTTGCTGAGCATGTTCAGCTGATTCATCAAGATCCACGATGATCATCTTTTGATCTTCTTGATGCGCATCCGCACAGCAGGGAGTAAAAGGCTTGCGGAAAGGTTGGAACATCAGCTGGAAATTTCCATCTGCAGTAAAAATTCGATTAATCCAAAAAAAATCGAATTCTTGATTTTAAAAATGAGGGCAGCAATTTTAAATTGGATGGTTTAATTAGTAAAGAAGCAAGATAAATAAATAGCAAATGATTCTAATGAATTATTATTATTATGTCTATAATTACAGATGCAATAATTTTTTTAAAAATACGTTGATAATTTTAATGACCATTTTGAATACGACCAACTATATAATGGAATTCCAAAATAAACGATGCATGCTCCATGATCAAAGATTTTTTTAAAAAAAGTATTTTAACATTTTGCTTATCTTTTTTGCTTGTGCAACGTTCAAGTCCACGAATGAATGAAGGGAACACAAAGTACTCACGAAAATATTTAAAAATGCAAACAGTATGTAACTATTTTTATTTTTGTCGTAAGTTCTGTTTAGAGGGATAAATAGAGGGTTTGAGATGATAAAAGTTATTATTATCTTCTGTGACCAAATTTAATCGAGTTAGGAAAAAGTGGATTATTTTAGGACACTCAATAATTTCGTAATTTTAGGCTAATCAGTCTTGGGGAAGCTTGGAGCCCTCGCTGATTGGCGAATCTTCTTTGAGACTGCTAGTGGAGTAATCTATATAAAAAAAAAATCGTGTTTTTATAAAATAGTAATATTCAAATTCTAATTTCTCACTAATTTTCATCGCAATAGAGCTGATCTTTCTTTTTATTTAAAATGTTAGTGTATCAGGAATATTTCACTAAATATAACTCATAGGACCGAAGATGTGCATAAAAATATAATATTCGTTATTCATCAGAATATTTATTGAAAAACTTCATTTAGATCCTTTCTTATTAGATGTACATGCCTATAACTCACGATTCAGAAATGAACTATTCAACCCCGAGTAACATGGATACACTGTGTATATTGAACCATATTTGCCCTTAAGCGGTGTCAGGTCTCTTAACAATTACCTGTGGAAGCAAGAAACATTCTCTTTTCCAAACCATCTAATTTACAAAAGAAACAATTTGGAAATTTGGAAATTTAACCACAGAATATTCATATACAATTACATTATTTCTCATGTTTTCCTATAATTTCAAGAAAAAAATCAAAAAGTTATAACGATTTATAAATTGGATGTTTTTTCAAAATCTTAGTAGGATTAGGATAATTTTTCAAAATTTTACTGCGCGCAATATTCTAAATTTAAAAATCAGTCATAATTTACAAAAATAATAATAACGTCTAGAAAAATGTTCAGTTTTAAATTATATTTTTATAAAACTTTATAAAAAATATATTTTTAAAATGCAATTTTAAAAATGTTGAAATTTTAAGAAAAAATATAATTAAAATTCATGAGTAAGTCTTAGTAGTGTGTGTGTGTGTGTGTGTGTGTGTGTTTTGAGAAAAATGATATCAAAGTAGATTTGAATAAAGTTATTTAAATTCAGGAACTCCAGAAGCATAAATGAACTATTTAGACTTTAGTTAGGTTAAATTTTTACTTTTGCTTATAAAACTTTTTTGAAAAAAATATTTCAAAAATACAATTATTAAAAAAAATTGAAATCTTAAGAAAAATCTTATTAAAATGAAGTTAAATTTTTTCTACAAATAATTTATCTAAATATTGATGGTAAGCCATAGAGGAACTTATTTTGATATTGAGCATGAAATTTTATATTTCTATGACATTCTAAACTTTTATGGAGGTGTTTTAAATGTTTCGATTTCAAAAGATTTGTTTCATTATGCTAAATGAGCGCACGGAAGTTAAATTCTAGATTAATAAATAAAGAGAATTTCTTTTTCTGCATATAAACATTCTTATAATATACTCTTGTTGCGAGTCATGTTCAATTGTTGCTTTTTTCACTCATTCCACTCAGTATAGTTATTCCAACACTTTATAACTAGTGCATAATGCGCATGATCAAATGTTGTTCCCGCATTTCTTCTTATTTTGCATGCAGAGAAAACAGGGAATTTTTTTTAAGATTTGAATGGCTACCTTGATTTAGAAATAGGCAAATGCCGAAGCTTTCCCAGCTGTGCGTGGGAGGTGATTATCGCGTAAGGATTTTTAAGGTACTGTTCGTTTCAATATTCTGACGACGATCACTTTTCGACAGTTCTATCTCACTAAGGAGTGACACGCGGAAGGATGTGCGTGATTTCCAGAATTTACTTTATTGTTAAATAAAGCCATTTCCTTTTTCCTCTCACCCCTATTTTGTCGAATTAAACCCATCGTAACGCATGCGTTAAAGTGCGGAGGGTTTTAGAATCCGTTCGCAAACAATATACCGACTAGGTTTGGAGGCGACTTCTTAAAAAAATGATACATAAACATTATTTATTGTGCCAAATAACTAATAGACTTGAAAGATCACTATTAGAAGAAAAAAATACACTCATTGCTTTTTATTTTTGAAAAAAAAAGGGGGGGGGCTGTTTAATTAATGAAATTTTAGCAAAATTTTCAATATTAGGAAAAACAGTTAATTAAAAAATAATGGTAATATTTAATTTTTTTTCTCCTATGTGAAACTGCTCAACTTGAAAAACTCAACCTCAAACAGCATAAAAGTAACAGACTTCAAGATAAAAATTATTTTAATTAATAAAAGTATTATGAGCATTTGAAGTTACTGTTAATAATTTTTTGTCAAAATGTATCTATGTTTTTAACTTAAAGTGTCTGTAAAACATGTCTAAATGAAGGTATCTTAAAATCCGCCTTCTATCACATCCTCAGAGGTTTCGGATACATGCATGCCAAATTTCATGAAATTTTATTGAATTGATGTTGAGATATAAGGTTTTCCGTGAATCAATGGCAGTGAAATATTCTTCCGGAAATTCATTTAGATGTTGTACACGTAAATTAGTTCATTCCAATTCGCTGGAAACAAATATAGTTTTTCACCTCATTTTAACAGAAATGCCAAAAATAAGCAAACTACGCCCGAGTTAGTAAAGAGTTAATATAAACATATCAAATATTATTTTGGTTAATTTTACGGTAAAAATAAAATTAATCACTCATTTTCGGTTAAAAATACTAGTTTTCAATTTTATTTTTATTTGTTGTGTATTAATGAAACGACTGCATCTATAGTTCTATCCTACACATATTAAAAAAGTTTGTTTTAGAATCTTCGAAAATTGGGCTTTATTTTCAAATCATTAAAAAAAATCAAATTTTTCTGGAATAAGCATTTTTACAACCTAGTCGGATACCTTAAGCAGATTCCGATTCTCTAGGCCGAATCTAATTTGCTCACTGACATTCTGAACTTAACGCATTTTCCTTAATATTACGATAAATAAGAAGAATTGTGTTAACGATAATCGCTCGCATCTCGAGTGAATTCGATCCCGGAATC
The DNA here is from genome assembly GCA_026543865.1 of Argiope aurantia. NCBI lineage: Eukaryota > Metazoa > Arthropoda > Arachnida > Araneae > Araneidae > Argiope > Argiope aurantia. The sequence goes on from JAPMOR010063813.1 coordinate 355,416, forward strand.
GTTTGAAGAATGTAATAGCCTCCCGCTAATGCTTCTCAACTCCAAACAGTGGCTGCTTTCAACTCTTGATTTGTGTGTTCCGATTCAATGAAACTTTGTTTCTGTATCATCACTGGTTGAGTTGTCCCGGAACCGGATAGACAGAAAAGGATGCGGTTGTGTGTGGGGGGGAGGGGGGGTTGCATCGCTTTCTTTCGCACTTTATTTTTTACTGTGGATTATGTGGTCGTTTGTCAGGCAAAGAAATAAATAAATTTTTTTAAAAACGAATTAATATCCTGTTTGAATATATTGTTATTGCTGCGCCTTCTCTGTATTGCGATATATATAGTAGACAAAAGATTTATGTTCGTTGGACGAATTTCAGTTTGTTACAGTTTTAGAATTCAAAGGTGGTTTATTTCAAAGATGCAAAACAGTGTCTACTGAAATAAATCTGAATAAATAGATTTTATTCAGTAGATGCCTGATTGAAACAGTATCTATTGAATAAAATCTATTTACTGAAGCAAATAAAAAGATTCGATTCAAGTCAGAGAAGCTAAAATTTCAGTGCAAATCAATATGCAGGGTGTTCTTTCTTATCGCTACCCTGTAGGTAGTTTCAAAGCCGCTTGACATAAAACTTATAATTCCGATTGGGGAAAATGCTTCCAATGACAGGAAGAATCATCCCATTTTATGTTGAGTTAATAAAAGCATTTCTGTAAAAGGTCCCAAGATTCTATCGGTCATATGTAGTAACAAATTTTAAAACATACGATATTTTGTTTTATGACTAAAATTGACTAATTATAGCTATTTAAACCAAAAGGAATTCAAATTTCGTTTGATTGCATTATTGGCTGGGAATGCTAATTAAATATACTTTTGTTTGTGAAATTTGAAAGACTGTGGGAAAAGATATAAAACCCTTTGCAATTTATAATTGCATGATAACTTATCACATCAAAACTATCTTCGATTTAAAAAAAAAAAAAAAAATTCAGGATTTATATCCTTCTCCAATCCCTTCCTTTTCATTTGCTTCGTTAGATAGGAAATTAGATCGCCTTTGGACAAAATATTCAATTTCTTCCGCCAAACGATTTTTCTTTAACCTTCATGTTTAACACTGTTATCTCCTAACCACGTCTCATTCAAATAGAAGACTCCGCCACTCAGTCGAATCGTCTGTCGATTTGTTCCCTCCTGTTCTGACTCGTAGATTTTTTTACGTGTTTTTTTTTTTTTTTTAATTCTACGAAACTCATAAATAAGTAAGAATTTTCATATTGTCTTGCTTACGAGGTCATTGACATTGAAAAATGAAAAACGCGTCCACCTGTTCGTGCATTCGAAACAAGTCGTTCGCGTTCCATCAAGTTTGCCCCGCGGCCGCATAAGATTGAGATTTTGAGAAGAAGAATAAAGAGATTTATTATTTATCCGTTTTAGAATTTGGAGTGCATCAGAATTCGATTTTTTTTTGAATAAATATTTTAGCATAAATTGTTTTCATCGTTTCGCGGAAGGGTTATAAGTGATTTCGCTTCTTCGTGACATTCTCTGTCGGCGGCATGGAAAAAAGTGCATACGTTTACAAGAGCAAAACAAGAGATTTTTTTTTTTTGGGGGGGGGGGAATACGCTTCTATTGGTGCATTTAAAAACTGATTTTTTTTTTCTTCATTTATGGTTAAGATAAAAGTATCCAAACATGAGGTGAAAATAAACATATTGTCAGAAATTTAGAATTTTGATGAACAGTTGTAGTTTGAAATTTTTTATGAATGCTTATGAATTTTCTTTCTTATGATTCTGAGCACGTTTGTTTTCGGCTGTAAAAAGCGCGGGAAGTGGTCTTGGGCTTGCATTGTGGAAGGGATGTATATGTTAGAAAGCCTCACCTTCTAATCCTAATTTTTAGTTCCCTTCTCGCCTTTTAATTTCTCATTTTTATTAGAGCATTCTCGATGTTGACAGGAATCGACATTTTTCTTATAAATTTTGGGGGTAACACTCTTTTTCTAAAACTTTTTAAAGGCCGCGATGGCCTGGTGGTAAGGTCTCGGTTTCGGAACCGGAGGGTTTCAGGTTCGAGACTCGATTCCATCGAAGAACCGTCGTGTAAGCGGGTCTGGTGTACGTTAAATCCGTCGAGACCTAACGTTCTCATGCTAGCTCAGGTGTCGACTTCGTCATCAGACCGCTGTTCAAAACTACGTGGTCCGTTCCATAATAGCGCTAGTGTTGCTTTAAAGGGGACGTTAATATAACTAAACTGAGACTTTGGAAATGTCAAAGACTAAGAATTGGAATTGTTTAAAATCCACACAATAGGTTTTTCAACACAATAGGTTACTTTTTGAGTCAATTTAACGAATTTTAATTAGAACAATACTTGTTGAATAAATCAACTCCGTGTGTGGATATTTCCCTCGGTGTTACCCTGTATCAAAAATTCTTTACCTTATGGGTAATTGTTTATTTTACGGATATTTCGAAACTAAAAGCTAACTAAAAGCAGTGGTTGAAATTTTACGGGGGGGGGGGTTGAAAAATCAGGAAAGAAGGGGCTGGGGGGCTTAATTTCTACAATTTAATTTTTCGGAAAATTCCTGAAACTTGATGCAGATTGATGATTTGAATTGCGTTAGTGCCTTGTAGTCAGTCAATAGCGGTTCGATTTGTGAACTGAAAAGATGATTCCACCAGAGATATTGAGATATTTGCGGATTTTAACTTCGTTATCTTTTGATAATGTTCGTCATTTTAATAATTTATTCTTTATTTTGATAAAATATGCAAATTTTAGAGCAAATTAGATCGATATTTACATTTATGTTTATAAACAAACAGAACTTTTGCCCCCGATTCATAAAATTTCAGCTTAAAGCCATATGCGTGGAATTATCTGCAGTAGGGAGCAACACCAAATGGACTTGTTAGAAGATTGATTATTTAAAGAAAAAAAATCTGCTTTTATTTTGAACTTAAAGATTGCACTTAAAGAGTATTGAAAATCGGTCATTTCAAAATTTTCTGTTTCAAAACTCCCTTAGGAGCATGTATTGCACCCTCTCTGCCCCGTTCACTTTGACTATTCATCTCCCACGTTTTTACGATTTTAGTTCGACTGTCATATTTACGATAAAAGGAAACCTTTCTGTTGAGTTTATTAATTATGCTTATTTTAAAGAAAATAATTATTAATAGAAGTACGTTAATGATATAATTTTACGATTGAATTATTTTTAGTTTTTAATATGTTTCATAATTCATTATAATTGAAATGGAGATATGTAACGCAACATTTCTCCCCTCATTCCTTGCCAATTGGATACAGAATTTATTAAAAATTAAAATAGTGCATTGTCATAAAACACACACGTGTTATGAATTTCAAAATTCTGGCACATTATTACATTAAATAAAAGCGCTTAAAAGAACTAAGCTGCAAGGTTTATTGTGGTTAATTTTTTAAAAATGAATGGAAATATGAAAATGAACTCGTGTTTAATTTAAGCATAAAGTAATAAAGAATGGAAATTTATTTCTCAAAAAGTCTTAAGCACATTCGCTTCATTAAAAATTTGAGATCGAATATGAAAACCAGACTTAATGAATGACGATAAAAGTTTTCGCTGCTCTATTTCACATGCGCAAAGATTCGTAGATTCCCTTTCGATCTCAAAATAGCAGAGGAGGGCCTTCATCAACTGCTTTGTGTGACGACGCTTGGCTTAAGATCCGTAATGCGTGTCGAGAGGAAGAAGGGGGGGGGGATGATTTTTAGCGGGGTATCGAATGCTTTCCTTCCGATTAACTGATTTGATTAAGTTGAGTTTAAATATCCAATTGGTTTTTGTTTTATTTTCCTTCTTTAAAAATAACCCGTGCGCTTCCCGCCACGAAGAAAGATCGATTAACCGTTAAGAGGATTTGCAGTTCTATCGATAAACCTATATGCCAGATACGAGTCTGGGGCCGAATTCTTTTAAAGAGTTGCAGTTTTTTTAAAAAAAACTAAAAAGCAAAAAAATTTAATTAATCTTGTTCGCTGTTGCAAATTGTAAAGTAAATCAAAGATCGAACTGGTGACATAAAGCATTTCTTCAGAGCTGTCCCATATCCAGTTCTATTATTTTAAATATTCTCAGGTCAGGCTGCTCATCTTTATGGTCGTTTCAAGTTTCATCACCTACATATTGTCTCTGTGCACCGCCCCCCTCCCACAAAAAAAAATGTGCTGAATAGGAAAGTTGATCTTGTATAGTGATTAAATCACTGTCAGAAAATTAGAAGCAGTAACCGCTGAATATGTTGGACTTCGAACCTATTCAAAAGACCGCATGGATGCGATTTTTTTTCATCAACTCATTTAAAAAATGGTCGTCTTGATCACGCATCAATTACGTAATGTTCATTTTCTGAAAAGACAGCTGCCTTCTTTCTCAAACAGACATTTCGTGACATGCATCGTCCACAAATGCACTTTGCCGAAATTTGATGCACTGGACATAAACGCAATAAAATTTACACTATTGTGGACATATAATATAATATAAAATACTAAAGTAAGTGGCATATAAAGTATAATATAAAATACTAAAGTAAG
>JAPMOR010063813.1:360024-440758 GCA_026543865.1 Argiope aurantia
ACTAAAGTAAGTGGCATATAAAGTATAATATAAAATACTAAAGTAAGAAATCGCTCTTATTACTTATTACGGAATGGCAGCAATGAAATGTAAACATATCGATGTACGAAAGTTTCATCCAACTGCTTTATTCAGCATTTTTACAGCTGCACTTAATTCAACACCTTGCTAATTAAATAAGATTATTATATTGTAAAAGCTGCTCGCCGTGACAAACACTTCATTCAGTGAGTAGCTGTAAAAGAAATTAAGAAATAAACTGGAAGCGGAAAGTTTTATCATCGGGAGTGAAAATAGGCTTAACCATCAGGATGGATTCTCGTTATGACTTACCAACTGGTTATAGATGATTTTCAAAACTATTAATTTCTCACACAGGTTTTTGCATTATCTTAAAACTCCAAAAATTATTTCTTTAATGATATCGATTTCATTTCTACACAGTTTTTCCCCTTTACTTTTTATAAATTCAAGCTTTTAATGTTAGGTTTAGTTTGGTTTGAAGAATGCTTTTAAAGAGTAACGCTCACTTCAGTTTCTTTTTTAATGCTATGAAATTCAAAGTCATCCTTCAAAATATTCAATCGCCTGATTTTGCTAATGTTAAAGTTAGAATTAAAAAATAACTTTTTTATCATTAATTTCAAAATAAAATTTTCATTTCCGCTTATATTTCATAATACATACACATTTAATTAGTGCTTACAATTTGTTGAAAAAGGATTCAGTTTAAATTCTATTTGTAAGTCGTATCAAAATAAATTGAAATTTTAAAAATGTATTCCATATTAATCGCTTAATAACCTCAAAAATTCAGCAATCTTGGTGAGCAAGCTGGTCGTCAAAGGCGGCTAGTATAATATAAAACGCTAACGTACGTGACAGAAATCGTTCTTATTACATACTGTGAAACGGCAACAGTAAAATGCAGACCATTGACGTTTCAAACTACTTCATGAATATTTTTACAGCATAATTCAACGCTCCGCTAAATAATGAAACTGCGAAATATTATTGCTCTGGAAAGGTTCACCAAAATGTTTGTTCGCTGAGAAGGAGAAGTTTAACAAACATTATTCGAGTACGAAAATAGGCTTAACCGTTGCCAGATGTGAAAACGTTATGAATTACCAATGGAAATTGATTCCAAAAAAATGATTATTTCACAAAAGTGGTTTTTGCATTCTATTAAAACTCAAGACATTTTTTTAATGATATCAATTCCGTTTCTGAATACTATTTTTATTTTTAATGAAATTTACATGTATCGGACAGAATGTAAAAATTAATTTATAATGTTATGAAATTCAAACTTAAGCATCAAAACATTCAGTCGCATACTTTTGCCACTGTTAAAATTAAGATTGGGGGGGGGGAAGCATTCTTTGACTAAGAATTCCTTGTAGGATTTTCACTTTCGCTTTTATTTTGTTGTGCAGACAATTTGTTTTGACTTATTCACTTAAATTATTATTTTTTGGTCTAATCAAACTGAAGGGGAAATTATATATGCGTTCAACATTAATATTTAATAGCCTAAAATGTCAGCAATCTTTTCGATCAAGCCGATCGCCAAAGGCAGCTAGTGTATATATATATATATAATATAATGTAATATTGCTACCTGATTTAGTCGTCAAATCTGATTATCAGCTCTGCCGCAAGTTGCCAATTTTGACTAAACGCATTGATAAGCGAATATATATATATTGGTTTGTCGACAAATTTCCTCTTTGGAAACAAAGAGCTCGCTAATTGCCCTTGCAGGATTTCCTCCAGGAAGAAGAAATGCATTGTTAAAAATGATACTTTTGTTCCTTTTCGTACGAGAGTGCATAATACTCTTTAGCAAGAGTGATGAACTACAGTAGGCTAATTCTCTAAGTTCTCAGACCATAATAATCGATTCAATTGATTCAAAAATTCCGGGTAAGCGAAAAGTAGATCTTGAATACTGCGACAATTATAATGGAAGAATAGCAGCCAAGATTTATTTCTAATATAAGATGCGAAAAAAGTAAGAAGTATTTGTTGCGGCTTCTTCTTGTTAATGGAGAAAAATAATTAATAAATCGATAATCAGTTTTGTTGGATAATAAGGATAATTGAATTTTTTTTATAATTTTAAGCATAATATTTTCAAGAAAAAGATAATTTTCATAAGCAATATAGATGAATTGGATTGCAATAGTTACACAGTAAGCACATTTAACGTGCTGGCAGTTTGATCTTGGAGTGAATAAAATTCTGTTAGGAAAGAATTTACAGATAATTTTAAATGGCTCAGAAAAGAAATTGTGAACTTTCTGATTCCGATTGAGCATTAACCAAAGTAAAATGGAATTACTGACGAAATTTCAAAATGGTGTTAATATTAAACTGGAAAGCATGAGAAAAAATTTTGGATTTCCGATGGGCGTGCTGTTGCCTCTTTTTAATGTGCAATGAATTTAAAGGAAAGAACCTGTGGCAACGCGGTCCAGAAATGTGTTTGTGAATCGAAGAATCGAAACCAAAATTATTCCCTTTTCGTGCTGCCATCTTTCGGAAATATCTATAAATTTAAAGTGCCTTAAGACTCGGTCCTTATCATTTCTTATCAATTTCTCATTCAAACGTCGAAATGTGACTTACTAATACGATAAGAAAAAGATATTTATATTTATCTTACTGATATTTATACTTCCCTTTGAAGAGAACGTGCTGATTATTAAGTTACATGTTAATTTCAGTAACGCAATAATTTTTTTGTATCACAGAAACGTTTATAGTTTTATACATTCTCTTATAAGAACAGGGCGGCCAGACAACCGAGAAATGTCAGGAAAATAGGGAAAAGTCAATGAAATTAATTATAAAACTGGAATTTTTTTTATATAAATCGGTAATTCTTATATTCGCTAGTATTTCGCTTGATATTCGCTAGTATTTTTTCATAAGTCGTTGGCAACTACTGAAAATCAAACATTTACTGATTGTCTTAAACAGAGGTTATCCGTGCTTCTAACCATGCATTAGGTTGCGGAAGATTTATATTTACAATATTTCGAAAGGTTCGAGTATGTATTGTCGTCAATGCTACATTTGGCAAGTTCCTACAATTCTAAAGAACAACTCGCATGAGCAAGTTCGATTGCGCTGACCGTTTTGTGTCTATTAAACAAATTTATTATTCGCCTTGCTTTTATATTCTATATACTTATCTAAAAAAAAATTATTTAAGTTGCTCCATTTTTTTTTTGCATTATTTATGGTATTTGCAATAATAAATTGATATTATTAAAATTCGTTAATGCATTGTTTTTAGATCGAGTCGGAATTGAAGCTAGGTTTAGCATTAGTCAAAAAGTTTAGGTACTGTAAAATTGTTTAAATTAACGTTTGAATGGAAAAGAAAGATTAACCAGCATATATAATTTATTGCACATATGTAGTATAGTATTCTCCCCCAAAGTTTTTGTTTCATTTTTTTTAGAACGTCAAATTATCTGCATAATTAGCAAAAATGGTTTCGCGTACTATGGGAAAGGCAGCCTACTAAAGCCCAACTTCTATTACTGCTATGATTTTAAGCTTTAATAAATTTTTTATTTAAAAAAGGATATATATATATATATATATATTTACTTATTCAAAACCGACTTTTGGCCAACATGTTATATATAATAGCTTACCTCTCTCTCCCTTTTCTTCCTTTAAACGCCAAATCGATCATACCATGTGTTGCGAAAGTATTCAAAACTGTTTAAACTGGATATAAAACATTGACCCATTATTATAATTCTGAAACAATTGATTTTAATTAAATAAATATTTCGCGATAATTATTTTATCCGTCTTCTCGCATTTTTTTTTTTTTTTTTGAATGATGCTAATACATTGAATATTGCTAATAGTTGCGTAAAGTGTTTTTCTTTGTTATTTTTTAAAGTTATGAATACGGATTTACTAAATTATTCATGTGAACGGATGTTATGGACGGCCTGAAATGGATGTTATTGCTAGTATTTTCTTTTAACAATTTTATTTACTACCCCATACATTCAACAAAATGCTCTATTTTTTAAAAACAATACTAAACACAAGAAATTAATTTGTTTGATATATTACAAGTACACATTTCTCTTGTAAATTTCTTTAATTTTTTTTTTTAATGGGGCGGCGTTTTGATGTGTATGAAAATGTTTGCCACAAAAATGCACAAAATGCATTCATACTATATATTTACTGGAAGGGAACAAATAATTTCATTCTTAAGCACTCCGCCACTATGCATATATTTTTGTACCGCATTTTTTTTGTGAGTAAATTTGACAAACAGTTCCGAGATATGACTTGTTGACCAAAAGTCGGTCTAGATGGGTAGGTTTCTTCTAATGTTCGCTAGTATAATGGCAAAAAAAGATAAAGGGTTTTGAATAAGCAAAAATTGTGTTTTTTTTTTTCTTTCTTTCTTTTTTCCTCTGAGCATTGCAGTTTAATTTGCATTGTTTTTAGTTAAAAGAACTTTTTAAATACTGTTAAGAGCATATTATGCAATAATGAAAGAAAGTGAAATAAAGCGACATCGTTCTGTGGATATTAAATGCAGTCGGAAAGAGCCTGGAACATTTCTTCAAAATCTTGGAAGGTTCATAGAGCTGTAATGATTGCCTCACTGAAGAAGTATTGGAAGAAAAACTTGTAACTCTCAAAAAATTCGGCATCTTGATTTTGATGAGTCTCCGCATTTCAGATGAAAGACGCATTTCATTATATTCTTTAATTTTTTATGCTAATAAAGGGGTAATTTTTTTGTTTGTTTTTACTTTTATTGTGTCGGTTGAGACTTGAAATGGATTTTAACATTTTGGAATTTAATTATTGATTAATCGATTAGTTGAATTAGATTTTTGTTCCATATGCATGACGCCACCTGGTAGTCAATTTTTAGAAATAATATAACAAGTTTCGATAATATTTACAATAAGGAAACATAAATGATAGACCTAAAAGCACAAAATAACTACAATAAAATATTTCAGTTTTCAGTGCGTTAATATAAGCTAGATTTTTGGAACCCTGCCTCTGTTGTAATGTAGAACAATTTTAAAACGCAGCTAATAAAATGAAGAAAAAAAAATCGATGTGCTGTCTTCTCACTAAAATGTAGGAAAGACTCAAAGAGAACCAATTGTATATTTCATTTTCACTAAAGGACGTCATATTGTGGAAATATCCGAGAGAATCGAGCAAAAACAGATTATCAAGATGTTTTTAAAATCAGTATGCGTTATAAATAGTAACAATTAGAAATGTTTCTAGCTGTTTGCTGCATTTTGAATTTTTTAATACTTTTGAAAATAAATTCGTTGCTTTATCATTTGTAAATCCCAATTGTTACGGAGCGAAGCTGATTTTATTTCTGCTTCCACAGGGGCGAGAAGAGTGGCGTGCTGACGGAGGAATTGAATGCGGCCGAGAAACGGGTCGACCTCATCAAGGAGAGTTGCTACGCCACTGGAAAGAAACTCTCGGCATGCATGCAAAGGTTCACTCCAGAGTCCTCAGACAGGAGAAACACGGTACGCGATCTTTTCTTATTTACTACCCCGATATTTGGATGATCCGAAAAGACCATTTTGGAGTTCTTTGAACACCATAACTGAACACAACCAACGTGCTAGAAAAATAAAATGTGGCATACAATTCTATCTCCTGTATTGTAGATACCTTTTAAAATTTTGGACTAGATTCTGCTAGGGTGGTTGATTATCTGCCGATGCAATCAAAAGTGCGAGTAAACAACGTTGCAAACGCAAAACGAGATCTATTGTGGCAACGTATGAAAAAGTCACTCCTGCTGATCTGTGTCTTTCCATTATCAGGGTAATTCCCACAGCCAGATCACAGTTTGGTTGCCGTTAAAGATTGAAGCTGGCGTCCACTGCACTCTGCAGAGGCTGAAGACTGGCCAGTAGCAGTACTAAAGTAAGATATTGGAAGTCCGATCGAAAAAAATACAGGGGATTTAAAAATCATCTATAAAACAGGGAAAAGGCAGGGAATTCTAAAATTTTCCTTAAAAATCGGAAAGAACAGGGGACTTTAAATTTCATTAGTGTTTTTCCCCTTTATTTAAACGAGCCCATTCTCTATAAAAACTGCAATCATCGTAAATTTATATATATATTGCTACAAATTTGTAATGTTGCATCCCAGCACAGTTGCTTGCATTGTAGGAAAGATCTTTTTGCGATCAGCTCTATTAAAGTAGGATCAGTGACCCCCCCCCCCCGGGCTTGTCGACCATTTGGCATCTTAGCCACGAATTTGGCGACAAAATGAATAATACTAAAATCTTCAAGAATTTTAGCTATAGAGCCAATAGGAGCTGGGATATGCTTGATTGTTGGAGAACATTATCTGCCCTGCTCCAGAAACTATAAAAGGCCAGCAGTCTAAGCCGAAAGTCTCTGAGAGGTGTAGAGTCGCATTGCGTGTCAACAGCGAATTAGTTATCATTAAGTAGTTTGTATAATGATATGCTTTATTTCACCCAAGATGTGTTTGTGTGATTTTAAACTAGAGAGCATCAGGTAAATGATCAATATCTTTTTTTCCTTAACATATGAATTTTGTTTTGCTAAAGTCTAGACTATAAATGAAGGGATTTTTTCCCCCTTTATGTAAATTCGAACAGTCATTTAATATACTATAATATCAAGTAATGTTGAAATTTTATTTCACTGATAAGAACAAGGGGGCGGGGTATTATTATTTTAACTAGCAAATGAGAGCTGTTCACTCTTTTCCTCCTCTACTGCGTAAACATATAAGGAAAAAAGGCTACCCCCCGCCCCTCCCCTCCCCAGATTTGAGTGGCAAGCCCGAGCTGAATCAAAAGACTGACACGAACTCCTTATCGCGAGCTGCTTTCACGCTTTGTACGATTGGTTTCTTTTTCCCGGGGAAATATATGACAGTGCACATTATCTGATTTGTGAAATTCTTTTAATAGACTGAAGGAAATAGTGATTTATTATTATAAATAGGGGATTTTCCAAAAAAGTACCTAATTGCAACTTCAGTTCCCGGTTTCCAGTTTTCATTCCAAAGTCATATTTTTGTCGAAAATTTTTAAATAAATCCCAATTCTTTTTTCTCTTTCAGAAGAAGATTCCAGAAGCTGCACTTGCTCAGTGCATGGAAGAATGGGGTCTGTCTCTTGGTGAAAATTCCATTCTGGGGTAAGTAGTATCCTTGCTTCTTCTAGCATGTTTTTGTGTCCATTTCGTCAGAATCATGCAGGATCATTTCTTTATTTCAGGTTGACTCTGGTGGATTACGCTCGGATTCAGGAGACGCTGGCCAATGACCTGCTCGGCTACAAACTTCAGGTGGAGGAAAACGTGGTGGATCCACTGCAGAGCATTCTCAATGTACGCCTGCTTTAATCAAGATATTGACCTCTAATCATAATTTGATAAATTTTGATCAGATTTGAATATAGTTTGTCTAATATGAGAAAAAATTTCAGCAAAGAAGTTTAAATTTGTTTTTGTATGACCTCTAAGGAGCATTTCTTTCGCCACAGAATATCTCCGAACTTGGAATCTCTAGGATTCCCTATCGGTTGAAAGGATATACGTGGAAAGATTCATTAAGAAGTAGTTTACATACGGTACACAAAAATAATAATAATAAATAAATAAAAATAACTATATACAATACTATGGTGAAAAAGGGAGTGTTCGTATAAATTGAAGAATTGTGTTGAAATTAATATTTTCTGGAGAAGGGCTTCATTGAGGTACGAGACAAAAATTTATTCAGGACTTGGATCTGGGGAGATCAGTTCCTCATTGTCTTGCAGAAACCCCGCAAGATTTCTAATTTTGACCTTGGACATCTTGTGTCTCATAGCATTGATCCACCCGATTCGTTCGAGGTCGTGAGTGGGTTTGTTAAGATGGAAAGATGTGGTGAGAAAGCAACTTATGGCATAATGAAGGGGATCGCCTACTTCACCGCAGCCACAATGATCCGATCCTTTAATATTAAATCGCTTAAAGTACGAAGGGAAAAGGCCATGGTCAAGTGTAAAAATAATATCTAGCCTGTTTCAAGATGATAGGATAAAGGAGCCTTTGGAGATAAGTTTTTAAATGCTTCTGCAAGTTGAGCCATTGTCCTATTCTTCTTGCCATCGCTGTAAGCCCAATTTATTATAGTATACTTTTAATATGGTTTCTCGGAGCTGCTATATGCTAAAAAAAAGTTGCGTCACAAATTTATATAATAAAATTTTTGTTTACTTGAAATCCCAATTGCATTGACTCCGCCCTGAATATTTTAAGGCTTCATTCGGATCCAGTCTTTTTTAACTGCAAGAGTATTCAAATAGGCTTTTCTGTGCATCATTTTATAACATTCATACACAAAGTGTACCGTATTGTGGCAGTGTACGAGAAAAGTGAGGAGACAAGACACCTGTTGTTCTATGTCCTTTGGTGATCATGATAAATAGAGAAGAATAGGTTTTAAGACTATTGAAATTGGCTTTTGACTAATTGATTTGATTCCTTGGGAGAATGTGTTTATTTTATTAATTACTAGTCTATTACTGGAGATGAAAATATCGTTTCTTAATAAAAATAGAATTAACTAAATTGATTGACCATTGCAAAAATATTTCTTCAAAATCAAATCAACAACGTTGTGCGACGAAGTAGAAACATATTGAATATTACACTCGAAATGTCACTCATTAATATATATATATATAATATGAAAATGTAAAATATTCTTTAAGATATTATGGTACAGAAAATGCTACTATCGTCTATTTATAGTTTTATTTTTAATTAAAGTGATAATATCAGTTGTACGAAGCAATTTTTTTCACATAACTTCTGGAAGAAATAGTTAAAATGCAATATATAAAACAATCTGTTTCTGAAAACCACCACTCATTTTATTTGTAAGTCATCAACAATATTTGAAAAGAACGATGCAAAATTTAACGATATATTGGGAATGGCATTTTGGAGTGAAATAAGTAAAAGTGTCGGTGATATTTTCAGTCCATCCGAATGAAAATGTAAGGTCAAAGCAGCCTTTTCTGTAAACGGATAGATGCACTTTCTACTAAATAAGAAAATGGACCATCACGAAATCTTCGATATGCTTCGCAACATTTTTGAGCAAAACGTCATTTGAATTCCATTTATGAATGTTCTCCTTTCTTTTTTTTACACTGGGTAAATAATGAATGAAATGATTTCTCTCTGATGTAATATCATTCGTTCTGGGTTTGAAATATTACGTGTTTATAACGAGTAAACATATTGCATATTTATATCGGGAGGTTGCGCTTTTGGCAAAACGAAGCAGGTTTCTTGGAAAGCAGTGAGTTAATATTACGAATAATTTACACATATTAGAAAGAAAGAGAGCTCAGAGAATTTTTTTAGTTTCTGAAATACTTCCTACTGTAGGATTATATTGTGTCTTTAGAAGCCTTACTTCGAAATCGATCAATAATGCATTAAAAACTTCCCTTTTAACCGCATATAATTTTTACCACATTCGAAACTTTTACGTGTGTGTTTTAAACTCGCTTATTGTTCATTTCTTGATATCTCTCGAATCAAGGACTTCAAACCTCAAATCCTTGACCAAAACAGTTGAAAACTACAGCTAAGGCTCAATTTCTCCTAAGTAGCCGTAGTAGAATTTCAAAAAAAAAAAAAAAAAGTATCTCCTCCCCCTTTTCCGATCTATTCAAGTGAACAACTAAGCCAGTAAAAATCCCGACACTCTGGGTTCCCCAATTGAAAACATTTGTAGAAAAACAACCTTTACAGACTGACAACGGTTTCAGTGATTGAAAATAACGTATAAGCTACTAAACTTTGTCATCCCCTCCAAAAAAAATGCCAATGCGTGTCAAACTGCTTGTTGTAAAAACACGAGTATAAAGGTGGTTCACTTTATAAAAATGATCACATTTTATATATACAAAATAGGCGAATATATTATTTTATTTATAGATAATGAAGTTGTTGTCTTCTTTTATGATGAAATGGATTCTATTTTCTTCAGGTTGACATCGAAAAAATCCTCAAATATCGGAAGCAACTCTTCAAACTGAACTCTGAAATGGAAACTGCCAGAACGAGGTATTTCTTCTGTTTTGATATATTTTACTTGAAAACGGACTTGCTTATTGTCTTTAAAAAAAAATAGGGCTGAATTTTGAAGATTCTAAAAACAATTGAAGAAATACTTAAATTGTATAGAAACAGTTTTTAAAATATTGTTTTGAATGTGTAAAAAAGTAAACTTTTTTTTAATTTTGTTTATTTTTTCTGTTTTAGCCTTTTATTATTATTACTAGCTGACCTGGGTGTTCTGCCTTATAAATTATTTCTATTGAATATTTCGGT
Source organism: Argiope aurantia (assembly GCA_026543865.1). Classification (NCBI taxonomy): domain Eukaryota; kingdom Metazoa; phylum Arthropoda; class Arachnida; order Araneae; family Araneidae; genus Argiope; species Argiope aurantia. Next base: position 370,455 of record JAPMOR010063813.1, read on the forward strand.
TGTTAACGAATGCATTGTAAGTGTGGTGCGATGGGATCTATGACAGAATGAGGAATGGAGCGTTGTAGATAATGATAGCCGATAAAAAAAACACCAACCATTCATTTTCTCAATACAATGTATTTCATTAACATAACGAAAATATACATTTTTGATCTCTTAAAAATTAGAAGTAAAGTGAAAAAAGTAATATATTTTTAATCCTGAAGCATCAAAATGAAATAAAGAAAATCAATATTCATTTTGAAGAGCAATTGAGTGTACGATATTTTTTGTCAGTCCGTCTTTAGCCAACACAAATGCGCTCGATGGTTTGATCATGCGAGAACATGCCACGTATAAATGTCCGTGTGAAAAACATGGTGTGCCCAAATCTAAGCCGCAAACAGACAACGTTTGGCCTTGCGACTTATTGATTGTCACTGCGAATGCCAATCTAATAAGAAATTGAACGCGTTTGAATTCTATTGCCACGTCTGTGAGAATCCTTGGAATTCGTGGCAGCGAAACATTTTCGGCTTGGAATTTACCATTCAAAATGGTGGCTTCGATAACGTTTTTCATCAATTTTTTAATGACCAATCGCGTGTCATTGCACAGCCATGGTGGATTCAAATTCCGAAGTAAAATAACCGGAGATCCAACTTTCAGTCGTAGAAGGTGTAGTGGCATGCCTGGCAAATGAAGTGAGTTCAAAAACTCTGTTGGATAATTTACAACTTCGTTAGCATCGCAAACTGTATCGATCAATTGGTATGATACCAAGTCGCCTGGCAACGACTGCTGTATCTGGAAGTTTAAATCGTCACGTCCACATTTTTTGCTGCCAAAATGGCTCTTTCTGCCAGTCACGCATGATTTATGTATTATGTGCGTACATCGGGAGATATGCGGTCAATGAGAGCATTTTGCTAATCAACGATAGTGCAGTAATGAGTGGGCAATTTTATGCATCCAGTATTTTATTAGACTGCAACTTTTCCATCGCCGATATCTAACAATTGGTCCGAGAATGTGTCAGCAGATGGATCTTGTAGCATTTGGACGCGCGTGTTTATTTTTAGCTGGACTTTTTCAACATTACGCCACAGTGGCGATGATTTCAAGCTAGCGTTGATCTCCTCAGCGTACGGTGAACGTGGATAGGAACACCCTAATTACCTAGCGTTGTGAAATATACCTTACGACCTATTCTCATACCTACCAAATACAAATAAAAATTTCATGAAAATCGGTCGAGCCGTTTCGGAAGAGTACGAACACAATCAACGTGGCATGAGATTTTTATATATTAGATTATAATATTACGGAATCTTGAAATGATTTTTTTTTCATATCCATTACAAAGTAGTGCCACGTGTATCAAATCAATTAGTTAATTAATGATTAGATTTTGGAAATGTTAAAATAGTATATTATCATTCAGAATACTCAAATGTACAAAATTTAAAAACTAATTGATCAGTAAATAAGTAAAAAATCGAACAAGAAACAAGTGGAGCTAAGTAAAAGTATGGAACCATGATTGATCTACGAACACATATTATCCAAATGGATCCATTAATTATTCAGATACATCTTTCATTCTTGTAAAAACAGGGGACTGTGGTGGTCTGGAACCGGAGGGATGCAGATTCGAGACTCAATTCTTTCGAAGAAACGTCGGAAGCGGGTCGGGTGCGCGTTAAAACCGTCGGGGAAAACATTCTTCCGCTGTTGTGGTGCAGAAGCTTGGAGAGCGGGCTGCCAGATCAGGTGTCATCCTCGTCATCTGACTGCTTTTCAAAATGACGAGGTCCGTCTTAATATAACCCTAGTGTTTGCTTTGAAACGGTTAACTGAATTCAACTTTACTGTCTCAGGTTGCAAACTCAGTTTGCATGTCTCAAGTGCATGGGTCCCACTCAGGAACACATGATGCGTGATTAAGTTCAAAGGCGTCAGGCAAAAATTGAATTCTCCCTTCTCTCAGCATTCTGTCTCGCCGTGAAAAAGATTTGGAAAAGTGAACGCTTCTGCTACTTCCTCTAAAGAGCCCTTTATGGAGGACGAGACATATCGAGTTTTTTCCTCTCTTCTCTATCCCATGTAACGAACTCACCGTTGCAGTGGCAAAAATTCTTAATTAGGCAACTCATAATTTCAATTTTATTCAAAAGAGATTTCCTTTCATGAAAACCTGTGCATTTGGTCTTTCAATAGGTACCAGAGCGCCCAGCGGAGCAGCCAAATGGCGTCGGGGAACGGAGCTGCGACGGCCGCTGCCAAGGCACAGCTGCTGAAAGAGGAAACAGAAGACATTGTCAGCAGGGTGGACCAGTGCAGGGTAAGATTTTAGTGACTGAATTCCACTTTCAGAGCCGTTGCGAGTAGAATAAATGTTTTCCCTGTTTTATATAATGTTCTGGGTGATTCAAAATTTTAAGGATGTTAAGAAGATTTTTTACAGTAGGTCATGAAATCGCAAATACAAAATACAGCCGCTCTTTGTTAGTGATTAGAGTATAGGAAAAGGATGCGCATAAGGTGTTTGATAGCATAACATGAATAACATATGAAGCGTGCATCCTTATTTAGATACTCAGAAGGCTTGCTCCATGTTACAGATATGTAAGGTAACATGGAAGTCAGGTGTATGACAGCATAACGTGAACAACGTACGAAACGTGCATCCTTGTTTAGATACTCCGAGGACTGTTGTTCCACGTTACAGATATGTAATTTTTATAATTCATGTAGCTGGTTTGTCTGTGTTGTTCTTTTATCTAATTCAATAGCAAAGAGAACTATATATCCCTCCACCACTCACTCCCTTACCTTTTTATTCCAAATGTTTCTTGTTCCTGCATGCCCAAACTGATTTTAAAGGTGTATACTTTAAATCAGTTTACAAATATGAGTATGAAAAAGTCGTCGATTTACGTGTTCTAGAAGGTTTCATCCACTATATCAGTTCTATTTCTTATAATATGATTTATTTCGTTGGTTATAACCATTGATATACTTTTAACGGGAATGATGTGTTTTTCTTCTAGGATTCTTTGACAGCCGAAATGTTCAATTTGATCAGTCGCGAGCCCGAGATGTCCCAGTTGTTCATAAAGTTGTGCCAGCTACAGCTGGAATACCATAGGAAAGCTTTCCACTTGTTGGAATCAGCTTTGCCGGAGCTAGAAGCTCAAATTAGTAAGTTTGCCCACTGACTGCATTTTATCAAAATTTTCCACTCTCCCCTTTTTTTATAACATTATTTAATTAGAATAGATTTGAGTATTTATTTTTCGAATATTCTTTTAATGTTTTATAGTATTGTTTTGTTGGATTCCATTTTAGGGGATAAGCGGAAATGAACTATTAACAAATCGTCCTCTTATATTTCAAACATGTCCATCTTTGTATATAGCTTGTTGGACTTGATATCTTAGAGAAATGCAGGAAAAGATGACTCGTAAAATCCGGAAACGTCAAATTTATATGTTCGGAAATAAAATGACGTCGAAGAACTTTTTAGTTAAAAAACAATAATTTAGAGCTGAACTTTTATGGGATTAAAACTTGTTGCGTCACATTCGTCCTTTAAGGCATTCAATGATATATCGGAAATATTTTCACATATGTTTTCTGAAAGTGAAATAATATTATTATATAGCATATAATAATATTATAATTATGGATTATATTATAATATAATAATAATATTATAATTTAACGAATCATTGTTTTTAGATAGAATCGCGATTGAGGTTTGGATCAGCATTCATGCTGTTAGTTAAAATAATAGTCCTTTTTTACTCTTATTAATTAAAAACCATGTTTCTGTTAATAAAAAAGCTTTTTTTTTATATTCAAAGTTGCCATTCGTATTTAATTGAAATCTTTACAGATAAATTAAATCATTTATTTTCTTACCAGCTGCTTTTAAAATTTTTAGTTATATTTTGTACTAATTTTTGATAATTTAATAATTTGTGAAGGAAAAAAATTACCTTTTGGCAATTTGTAAAAGTCGTTGTAATTTTTTGAAGAACTAATTGTAAAAATTGTTTGCTGCAGTTCTTATATTCATCTTAATTCAAAAATAAACAGACGGTTATAGTATAGTGCTCACTATGGTATTCTATATAAAAGCTTTTGAAGTTACAAATATTATGTGTGTACTTGAAAAATGCATTTGTTTTCTTGCCCAGTGGCATTCCCTTAAGTGTTGATTCCCTTAAACTTGCCTATGATGCTTACACCAGGGAACGCTTTACCAAGATAAAATTAAACTTGGAAAGGTTTCCAATTTATGTAGAGGATTCGTATCAACGCTCCACTCTTTTACGATTTTGTATTAATCTCAATGTTTGTATTAAAGAATTTCTGAGTTAACTAATGTAGGCGTATTTGGCTGAAATTTGTTTCCTCAAATAATTTACCCCTTGTGTTTCGCTGTTGAACAACGCACGTTGGTTGAAAAAAATTTCTCCGAGTAAGGAATTGATCTTTTTTTGTGTTGCAGGATGTTGCGCATATCAGCCCGTTTTCGGCATCCCCTTGGAGGAGCACCTGAAGGTCACAAAGAGGGAGATCGCCATCGTCATAGAAACCTGTGTATGCTGGCTTCTCGAGTCTGCCATGGAGGAAGAGGTAACATCCGTTTTGCGTTCCTTCTCATACAGAGCATTGCAGCCATCGTCCTGCTGATACACTCTTTGGGATTATGGTTGTTTGTCTACGATCAGTTGTAACTTAAAATGCAACAAAGTGCAGTCATGAAGCAAATTTCGTCTCTGGTTCGCCTGTCTATCTCTGGTTTGTGATGGCCGTATATCTAAAACACAGCTGGAAAGTTGTATGAATTTGGTATGCAGGGTGATATGCTTTACGGAAGAATGTGGGTGAGAAGCGCGTGCAGATCATACAACAATCCTATCACAGCTCTAACCGTTGGCGGATAAAATGAAAATCAGTGAGAGGTAATTCGAACTGGAAAATTTGGTGGCAAATCTGCATGCAAAGTAATCGCATATTTTGAAAAACTAGAGAAAACTTGAAACGCCGATTTGCCAGTTTGAGAAGTGTATAGTACTCTGAGGCCTCATTCCGATGACACGTGCGCGTCTCAAGACAGACCCATTTTAGCTTTCTTTCCCCTTACTTGGAGTTTTCCGGGATACTTTGATGCCTGTTTATTTTACCAACGATTTGCGGGAAGCTCCCGATCTACGTACGCAGGCGGAAATGGTTCTACAATAACTCAGATGGCAGATTTACGACCATATCCGTAAAAGAAGTGGGCCGTCGGAATGGGGCTTAACGAGTGAAGGCAGGTCCAAACGTGAGTTCAGAGACACTTGCGACGAAATTGGAATTTCATAATGTAAAGAATCGCCTCCTTACCGTTTCACACAAGTACATGATTTACGAAACTGGTACTTTTAACTGCGGACAATATGCTTCCACTGGATGTTAGAACGAAATATTTTAAGAACAGCATTTCCTGAAAATGATACTGTGATCAGATAAGCCACTTTTCACTTTGCATTTTAAATTTACACAATGCGCATTAATATGCGCGTCGAAATGTATCCAAAATTCTTCGCTCTAGACGCAATTCAGTTTAAATCTTTGGTTTAGAGTGGTCTCTTAATGAGTCAACTTATATTGCAGGGCCAATTTCTTGTATTCCTGGAAATCGGTTATTTGACACATATCCCCATTCTAACGAGCGAGAATCATTTTCCATTAAAATGGGTACATTCTTCAATGACAGTTCGGGGCTTCCTGAATGAGCAATATTTGCGGCGGATTAATTCCTTGAACACCTAAACCGCCAGGTCTTATGTCAGTGGATTTTCTGAAGCAAGAGGTGTACACAGGGGAAGTATCCAATTTAAGAGATCTGAACAGCCGCCTTGATTGGGGCAATGGCAAAACTTTAGGACGAGTTTGCCTTCATGTCTGCTCAGTTTCAATTTATGCGGGCAACCACGTTTCAATTGGGGGAAAGGGCAACTAACGGATGCGGAAGGATGTGTAGCAGCATCTATGAATTTGATGCAATATACAAAATGCATACGCTCTACTTTTGTTTATATCGCATTTGTAACCTAATAAAAACGCCATTTTTGTTATTCGGATTTAACGATTTCTGGAAGAGCAGGTTGAAGGCTAGGGTTTTTCCATTCATCCCAATTTCAGTGATGTATTACTAACGAATGGCTCCTGAATTCGAGCACGGATATGATTTATTGTTGATGGATGGACTTGACACGTTTTTGGCAAATTTCACATGTGGTATCGAGCAGTATTTACGGTGTTCAATATTCAAAATCTTGCGGCACTTCGATTTTGCAATTCATCAAAATTTTGGCGCTTGTAGCCTGCTTTTAGATTCATGTATTCTGATGAAAACAGTGTCATCTTACGACTTTTCCTCTACTCCTTTAAAAGATATGCTTATTTTATGTATAGGCCTGTCAAAAGCTTGTTAAATTTAGAATTTTCTCGATTCGTTGTATTTTTTATTTTATCTACTGTTCTTTGCAAATGGTTAAAAAAAGTTCTTGTATAGTCTTGGCGTCGTAATTGCTAGCTTATAAAAGTAAATTTAGGTCATTAATCAGCTTAAGAAAAGAAATGAAAGCTATGCTCAAAATGTATCATATTAAGAATGCAAGAATGAATAAAAAAACACTTTAGACAAACTATTTGCCACGATTTTGCGGGTGTTCATGCTTTGTCTTATTCTTGCAAAACGATGAACCTTCTATCAAAGCATAAATAAAATTCTTATGCAATGTGTTCTCTGATTATAATTTATTTAATAGTTATGCTTTTCTTTTCATTCTAGTTTTGCCTAATGTAGCTTAAAAGTAACAAGTTGTTATTAAGTGCTTGCATGTATTTTAATGTGTGACATCTATTGATAAATATGCGAAGTATCTATATAAACGGCAATGGTTTTGGGTTTTACCAATACTTTATTGTTATCACTTTGAAAGTTTCCCATTTAGTATTATTGAGTTATTCAGTGTGTGAAAGCCCCAATCATGGAACGCTCCAAATTGCATTTTCGACATTCATTGCTTTTTTTGTTTGTTTGTTTGATTTGAAGAAATCTGCTGTCGAAGCCGAACAGACACTTTAAAAAAAGCTATGGTGATGTTGCTCCGCCATATTCCAATTTTGGTTGCAATGATTTAAGATTAGTGATTCCGATGTCAGTGACAAAAAACGACCTGGAGAACCAAAAAAATTCGAAGGCAATCAATTGCAACTTATTGAACGAAAATGGGGAAAAGTTGTAGAAAATGATGGAAAATATTTTGAGTGATATATATTATACCAATTTTGATCAAAATACAAGCAAGCACCTAATATTATCTCAGCTGAGTTTTATAATTGTTTAGCTTTTATTATCCTGTAGAATGCATTATCGTTATAATTTATTTGCGATTTCTTGGAACATCTCTATGGTTTTTATTTCGAATTTTAACATTTATGAAAGAATTCATTTTAATTTAATTCAAAAAATATTATAATTAGATGCACGAACCACACACAGGCTAACAATTAAACAATTTGTATACGTTTGTCTATATATTTTGTTTCATAAAATTTCATACGTTTTTCATTTTTAAAAATCTGCAATAATTTCTTTTAAACATATTTTAATTATATCTGAGGACCCGTTGTTAAAAGTTTTAAAAAATTTCTTAATGCCTTTCGGCAAATGTAATTAAGTTAGCGATTTTATCTCATTATTAACTTCCTTAAACTAAAAACAATGAAAATCTTCCAGAGGACAATACTAGTTCTTACAATGCAAATGTGCCTCTTCCCTTCATCCTATTATAAATTTTTTCGTAGGTATTAAAGCGGTGCAACTTTTAAAATGATCTCCTGCTTTGTTTTTTTCGCAGGGTCTGTTCAGGATTGGCGGCAGCATGATTAAAATCAAGAAAATGAAGGTGAGAATTCACTCCGAGTCGGTGTCTTTCTGGGCGTGTCTTGTGCATAATGCTTAAAAGTGACATTTCTGTTTCAGAGTGCGTTTGATGCTGGCTTCCACCATCTGATTGAAGAGGAGAGGGACCCACACAATGTCGCCGGTAAGACCTTTCGTGATGCTATTTCCGACTCTTGGCGACAATACATTCAGAGCTACATTATCAGTCAATCGATTCATTTAGTTTTGATTCCATATGAATGATTTCCTCTAGACCAGAGGTTCCCAAACTTTTTTTTCTCGTAGACCACTTTCAAAGTTTTACTATTGTCGGTAGACTCCCTGCTGCTTCATTTCTATTGTATTCCCAAGACTCTTAAAAAATATCACCCTAAATTGGGGGTGTTAAGAAGAAAAAAAGTAGCACATTTTCTTGTATCCTATGTATTAAAATAATACTTGTGGTTATACAAAATTATAAACATTTATTATTACAAAAAATCAACAATTTACAAAAAATCAACAATGAACTCTGAAATGTAAATCAACAATAAAAAATAGTCATACTTTTAATGAGACGGATGTACTTGATGAATTGACAGCAAATTATCAATATTTGGCTTCAGTTTTGTAAGAAGTAATCTCAAATCTCCCCGTTCTGTGATGTTCAATCTGCTCTTTTTTTTTTTTTTTGTTAACAGGTTGGTAACGGCACTAAAACTTCTTTCGACAAGATATGACGAGGGAAACGCTATCAAAAATTTTCTCGCAATTTCCCACTGCCCAGGATATTTTTCGGGGATTTCTGTCTGCAGCCGAAATGTTTGATAGCCTTTTTTAAATTTCACCTTCAGTTCCTCGTTGGTGCTGAACTCAAGTAGTTCCTCTTGTAATACCACATTCGCCTCTTCCATTTCATCAAATGGGGTTATGATCCATGGTGGTATTTCCATTGTCAGAATATCTTCAAATCTATTTTTGAAGTCATCATGCAGGGTATTTAAATGTTGATTGTATGTCTGAATATCTTCATCAAGACATTCTATCTGTGACAAGTGCGGAAACTGGGAGAATTCGCGCCAACTCATATTTTGCTTCATTCATTTCAATTTACGAAGAAAAGCCGAAATGACACCCTCTGTTTTTATTAAATGAAGGCTGTCCCCTTGTAACTGCAAAATTTTTGTTCTTTATTATGAAAATTTTTCGTGGACCCCCATTTACAACTTGTGAACCCCTGTTTTCTTTTCACGTCTACGTGGTCCCCGTGTTGTCTCCTATGCACTCCTGGGGGTCCTCCTGGACCACTTTGGGAACCTATGCTCTAGACAGTGAAATTGAGAAATTGTAAAATTCCGTAATCTACATATATAAAATACTAATGCATGTGGCCCAGAAATTGAACTTATTACTAATTGTTGAATGGCAACAGTTACATATAAACCAAACACCATGTGAATTTCAGACTGCTTTATGCATTGAATATTTTTACAGCTGTACTGAATCAAACGCGTCGCTTAAGTTAATTAATGGGGCTGCAAAATATTATTAGAAGTGCTTTGAAGATAATTAGTTGTGTCACCAAAGAAGACATTCTGTCATTGGAGTGAATCGTGCGAAGACCAAAAATTAATGTACATTAAAGTCGTGCCAATTATCCAAAAAGTCTCTCTAAAAATCTGCAATCCTGGGTGTATACAAGAAATGCTAACAAACGGTTTTTAAAGCTGCAATAAAAAATTGTCACGTTTATATGAGCGAGAAATCGCACAAAATTGTTTCAGTTTTGGTGCCCGTATATTAAACTTAAGTCTAGTCGCAATCACTGTGATACACATTTCTTCCAAAACAATTATTATATAAAATGTAGTGTTTACTTTAAAACAGAAAAAAAAAGTAACTTTTTAATGACAAAAATTTCCGTACAATTTTTCATTTAACTTTAATAATATTTTCAATTCAATTTGATACCCTTCAGAAGCAATGCTTTTATGTTATTCAGACTCTTCATCAAAACATTCAACAGGCTTTTGCCAATCATTCAATCCGTAGTAGGATCTTCATTTCCGCTTTTGTACTTCGTTATTTATATGCTTTGTAAATTGCAGTAAACTGTTTTAATTGAATTCATGTATTTTAGTCATATTAAATAACTTGGTGAAATGTTTTTTTAAAGAAATATATTCCATAATAATAGTTTAATAGCCTAATAAGTTAAAAATCTGGACGAATAAACTGGTCGCCAAAGGCGGCTAGTATTATATTACAATGTATAGGAAATTTAGTACTGAAAACAAAAAATAATTCAAAATACTTCTTAGCAAACGAAAAAAATGTGTGCTATTTCTCCAAAGTTCTAAAATGTTATTTGGCAGATGATGTTGCAGTTTCTGAAATAAATTGCTTTTACTCTTTTTCATGAATTTGTTTGTATCTTTAGTTTGCGTTAAGAAAACTATATCTGTTCTTTTTGCAGGTATATTGAAGTTGTATTTGAGGTCTTTGCCAGAACCTCTTCTCACCTATCAACTATATGACCAATGGATGGAGGCAGCTATGTAATTATTTCTTTTGCCAGATGTCATGTTTTTGAGGGAGGATCTTTCAGTTACAGAGAATCTTATATCAGAGAGGAAAACATATCATTGATTTTGTAAAGAAAATAATTTTAAAGACCTATTTAAAAGGAAAAAAAAAAATACCCCAAAAAGTTTACAGTCTAAACTGCATTTTTCTTGAAAAATTATTGCTGACATCATTAATAAATTCACATATTAATAAATTTGAAACAAAAATTTAAGTTCTTCAGTCTATACCTTATATTAAACGCTCTGCCTCTTTTGACAAATATTTGTTTTACAAACTACTGTTTCGCAGTAATGTTAAAGAAATTAGAATTTCTTTTTAAGCATTTGAAATAAGAATTACAATCTGCAAAACAGTATTTTATTATCTGTATTATTTTTATCATTTAAATAACATTTTATATCTACAAAGAATGTGTTTGTGTTTTCTGGCATAAAATCCATCGTTGGCTAAGGAGTGTCATATTATCATTTCATATAGATCATTATCATCATACTATAGTCACATTATCATTTCATAGTAAAATCAAAGCATGGATCACTGTTTTATGCATAAAACTATAAACATGTTAGATATTATGAAGCAAATCTGCTAGAATGTGTAAAATAGTTGCAGGTGCATAAATATCAGAAACCAATTTTTTTGTCAGGTAATGTGCACTATTACGTAGAATCAGTTTGTGCCTATCAGATTGCCATTAGAAATTTACATGGGAGTATCTATAAACAAGTTTAATTTTACAATTATTGCACGTAATATTCTGGATACTATTTACTTATTAAAACTACTGTTTTGTTTTTTTTACAATTTTAATCAATACATATATATTAAATCAATTTATATATATATATATATATATATATGAATATTAAAACTGAAATATCAAAATGGGTCTTTAATTTTTAGTTTAATAACTGCCAATTTTTCTCTTTACACTCATTATATATATAATATAATATTTAGATTATTAGAGGAATCAACATGTTTTTTATTGTGCTTGTGAAGCTGTAGAGATAACTGTTTTCTTTCTCTCTAGGGAACCGGACCATGATGCACGGCTGAGAGCTTTGTGGAGTGTCGTAAACTCTCTTCCTGAAACTCATTTGAGAAATCTTAGGTACCGCTACATCTTTTAAATTTTACGCTGTCTTTATCTCAATGTGTAACAACAGATATGAAAAGGGGAATTTGAGCTATTTCTATACATTTTACTCACAAATACTGTGCAGACTCGCTCATTTTTAATAGAAATTGAAAACTGCATTTTATTTCCATATTATTATTTTTGCCTTTATTGCTTTGTTTATCATACTATAATTAAGGCATTTTTCACACTTGTATGTTTGTGATGACAATACATACACTATCTTAATATTTTCAAAACTTAATTACCAAGAATTTAATTATTCTTGATTGGTGGCGAGTGGTGCCTTCTGATGAGGAATTTGAGGAAAATTAATTTTAAAATACCAAATTAGTTTTTAATTGTAATAGTAAAAGTAAAGAGTAACTGCTGAATTGGAAATATACCATTTCTTACACTGTTTACTAAAAATGCTTTTGATAGAATTTAAAGTTGCATTTGTTTCTAAAAGAGATAAAAAATGCGTTATTTGAACTTTATAAAATAACATTGAGTCCAACTGTAAATATTTCTTGTTGATTTTCTGTGGACTGTATGTGATTTTGGTTGCAAATGGATGAACTGTGTTAATTTCAGATACTTGATAAAGTTCCTGGCCAGGTTGTGCCAAAATTCTGAAGTGAACAAGATGTCCGTTCAGAATGTTGCCATTGTGATCGGGCCCAACCTCATCTGGCCACCGGTGGATGACAGTGCACTCGGGTGAGATTTCCAATGTCTTTTCATTTGCAATGTCTAATGCATGCAGTTGTGGAGGAGGGAAGGGGGAATCACCAGCTTTCAGTCATCGTATATAAAAACTAAAAATGCCATTTAAAAAATAATTCATACCTAAAGATTATGTGCCTAAAGTATTCGTAAGGGATTGTCTACATATTTAAAATTGTTCAAACTTTAGAATTTCTTATGATAATACTTATTTTGATGCCATGTATAGATTCTCTATGGAAAAATTACCCAGAACATAAATTTTGCTTAATATACCATGATTAAATTGAGAAATATGTAACATTATTTGTTAAGGAGTCGTTTCCATATTTAGATATGCTAGATTTAAATATTCTTTGTACGTCGGTGAGTTTTATTATTATTATTACTATTACATTTTGAAAGCATTTGTAAAATTACAGTTTGCATTGTAAGATCGCCTGCTCCTTTATACATGGCAAAATATTTACAGTAAAAATTTCTAGAAGAAGTTTGATTCTCTTCTTCAACAAAATATCAAGAGCATTAAAAGTTTTGTTTTGGAATGCTCATTAGGCTCAAAGCATCAAAATGGAAAGACTTGTTGTATGAATGAAAGAAATAAAACTCAGCATAATTTTATAACTTTAAAAAGTTGTTAATTGAGTGTTAAAATTAATATCTTATCGATTGAAAGAAAGAAAACATAAATGCTTTCAATTCTTTTTTTGCACTTTATTTTTACATTTCTTTAGCACAGGGTGCCTAGTGTCATGAAAAGTGCTAAAATTTGAAAACCACTTTTAATCACCTTAAAATAATTTAGGGAAAAGGTCATTAAATAGTGTTTAATTTTCTCAAGAAGTGTGAAGAAAGCTTTTTATTTGTTTTTCTTTGTTACTGAATAATAAATTGAAAGCATGCTCGTAAATGTTTATTTAACAAATGTTTCAAGAAAGAAAACCAACAAAAAGAAAAAAAATTCAGAAAAGGAATAAAGGGTTCGAATGCATATTAAGATAACGAATGCTTAAAGATCTTTTTTTTTTTTCCACTTTCTCTTTCTTGAACAATGTACATTGATGTTTATTGAAACATTGGAATAGTAATCCAAAAAGGCCAGTATCAAATACTGTACTATATTTGTTGCGATTCAAAAAACATTCGAACCTCAGTTTTTAGTGTTTTAGAGGTTTAAGAATTTATTTATGTTTATTAAGTATACAATTAACCCTTTATGTGTTATTAAAAAATACATAGATTGGTCTGGTCAATGGAAAATAAGAATTCAGCAGGATGAATTTGACGTACCAAAGAAATATATCGAATATAGGAAAAGCTGTTGAACATAACAATAACATAACAATCCTCTTTAAGAACTATAAAGAGGATTCACTATAAGAGGAAACACTTACAGTGAATCCTTTTTATAGTGCTTTACACATTTTATCATTATTCTCATTAATATGTTGTTTTAGAGCAATCTCTTAACATATAAGAGAAATATTAGTATATGATATTGAATTGTAATTTATTTGGTATGTAGATTGTTTCTTTAAAATCTTGTACAATGAGATTTTAATTTGAAGACATAAATTTTCAGTGATTGTGATTTCTTTCTCGGTGTTTTTAAATCTCCACACGATTTGAAAATTATTGTTTGTTGGTCTCGCCAAACTTTAATTTTTACTGGGAAAAAAACCTGCTATATCTCGTACTTAAAATTTTTTAAAGAAATAAAAAGTTTTTCGAAACTTTTATTTTTCAGTGTTTAGATTCTATCATTTTTAACGATTTTTGCTTTTTTTTTTTTATAACTCTTGGAATTTTTTTCTATGTGAAATCTCTTTTTACATATAAATGTTTGTTCTGATTGACAGAGCAACCAAGTGAGGAGCATGACAATTAAAAAGTTATTTTTTGGGTATTAGAGAGAGGTCCAATCAGAGTTTAGTTTTCAAAATTTTAAAGAAAAATAAAAGCGGAATTTCAATTTTGTTTCACCATAGCAATTAAGCATATTACTATTTGAACAATTTTTCCCCACTTTCAGCATTTTTATGAAAGTTTCCCGTAGCAGGTTTTCTGCAAGTTTGAAATAAAACCTTTCTTTAGTAATAGACGTTAAAATTGCACCTTTGAAATTTACTCTTTTAATCATCTGTTATATTTTTAACTGTGATTAATGAAATGTGATATTGAATGATTTGCGTCTTTTTATTAAATTTTTATTTTCTATTTCATATTGATTTATTTTTTTAAGTAAATGTCTGCTTATATTTTGGAAGCCTTTACTCTTTCTCTCTCTCTTATAGTATGAACATGACTGCTACAAATTTGCACAGCTCCATTGTGGACACTCTGATAACTTATGCAGATTGGTTTTTCCCTGGAGGTAAATTTTGTTTTTGCTTTTCAACGATTTTTTGAAATTGCATCGATTCAGATCCTTGTATTCTACTTCTTAAAAAATGTTAGTCAGAATGATTCGCCAAAAGAAAAAAAAAAGACATTTAGTGGAAGTTTATTTATTCTGATCATGCATAATCCAGCAGTAATTGCACACATTTTACTAATTATGAAGTGTGCAATATCAGTAAATAATGCAATCAGTTATCTTGCAATAGTTTGAAAGTAATTGCTAAAATGTAAATTGATGAAAAACAAGAGTTTTAGGTCCGTTTTTCGTTTTTTGAATTTTTAAAGATCATGTTATAAATTGTATTAAGAATCATTATTTTTAAAAAAATTATTATTGTAATTATAGATAAAATATCAAAGTAATAAACTTGGCATCAGGAAAAAGTTAATTTATTTTTTTAAGTCCATATGTAGAAACTGGGCTTTTTTTATACAAAATATTTTAAAAGATAAGGAAACATGCGATTTATAATTTTTATAATATAATGCAATTAATTTGACCTATATTATAACAATAAAAAAACAGAGTTGCAAAAAATGCTTTTTAGATGTATTTAAATTATGGAAAAACTTTCACAATTGCTAAATTAATGTCATAGAAAAGATAAAATTTGAAATAATGTATATATTTATTTGCAAGTTTGGAAATTTTGGTGAGGAAACGCTGAAGTGTAGGTTAAGAGAAGTTTTTCAAAATTCAAATTAACTGCACATTTCTTTTCTTTAAATTAAGATTATACCGAATTTGGTAGTTGTAGATTCAACGCTTCCCTGTAAGACATTTACAGGTAGGTCCGAAGACAAACAGTGCTCTTATTTATTATTAAATTATTAATAGAAATGTGATTGAAGGTGAATTTTTACTGTGATTATACAGTGTGCTTAAAATTAAACTGGCAGCACTTTGAGAGGGGTAACTCTGGTACTACGCAGTGGATTTGAAGAAAATTTCAAATATGTTTCATGTAAATCATACAGTTAAAGTTTGCATGAGGAAAAAAAATAGTTTGAAATTTTTTTTTAACATCTAGTACTGTTGGAAGTGAAAAGAATGATAATGGTTCAAAAATCAAAGAAAAACAAAGCTTTATTTATTTACTATATATCTTTACCTTCTCAGTCAATATTTTAATGACAGCCGCTAGCAACATATTACATTACATGTCCTTGATAAATGCCTTCTTTGTAAAAACCCCACATCCAAAATTGGCAAGGAATCAGATCTGGTGACCTTGCTCTCTGAATAATTTTTACTCTACTTTCTATTTCATTCATCTGACTTACAAAATATTTTACTCTTCCCATTATCTTCATATAAAATTATCATTAAGAATATTGTTATGTATTACTTTTCATGCAGATATTTAACTTTTGCTGAATTCAGTTTGATATATTACATCTGCCTTTGAAATTTGAAGCAATTAAAAAAACAATAATAATTTAGACTGTTGTGCTTTATCCTTGCAATATTGTCAATTAGTTGATCTTCTGAGGCATGTGCAATGGCTAATTCGAATTTAACAAGACCACAACAAAAATTCTAAATAAGAAAATTTGGGTTTACAAATGAATATAGTAACAGAAAATGGCAATTTAATGTTGAAAACAGAAGTAAAGGTTTATTCTTAACATTTAAAAATGTTTTTTTAAAAAAAACGTAATTTAATAAACCTATTTTTTTTATGTAAATTCAATAAATAAGTAAACAATTCTCATGAGCAACACTTTGAATACAGAATCTACATAAAAAAAAGCTTCAAAATAAATACCATAGTTCATGTCTAATGAGGTGAAAGAATTTTTAGATAAAGCTGCAAGATTTTTTTTATTTGAATTGAGCAAATTATACAGCAATATATTAATGGCTTTCATTGAATGAAGGACCTTAACCCTTTAGTTTAGTTATATTAACGTCCCGTTTGAAGCAACACTAGGGCTATTTTGAGACGGACCTCGTAATTTTTCAGATGACGAGGACGACACCTGAGCTGGCACTCCCTTCTCCACACCACACCAGCGGGAGGACGTTTGATCATGACGTATTTAACGCGCAACAGACCCCCCTTACACAACGATTCTTCGGTGGAATCGGGTCACGAACCTGAAACCCTCCGGTTCCGAAGCCGAAACCTTACCACCAGGCCACCGCGGCCCTAACCCTGTATTTACCGAATTATTTACCATCAATTTTTCAAATTTATTTTTGAATCATTAGTTAAGTTATTGTACAGAATAAATGCAGGGAAAAAACTTTTTTAATTAGTTAATTAAATTAATAATAAAATATTTGTAATATTCTTTCTTAGATGATATCTACTACTTTCTATTGGAAAAACGTTCTTCGTTTTCTTTAAAATATTGTTAGAAAAAGTAGTCTTATTGTGAAAATATCAATTGGATTTAAAAGGTACTTTAAAGTACTGTCAGTAAATAAAAAGTTAAAATGTCTTTCACTTAAAAACAAATCAGATATAATTACTTGCGACATTTTCGATGAAGAATTGAAAGCGAATAGTCTGTGGACACGAAATGCAACGCGATTATTTACACCAACACGTTTTCGAAATGAGCTGGATTTCTTATTATTTGCGCTTTTCTGAATAGTTGGGAGAAAGAGAACCGGCATCTGAAAAATAATTGATGTATTCAGCAAAACCTTACGTTTGAAATTTTTTCTTTCTTACTTTCTCTTGTACGGAAATCAGCAAAAAATTCGGCATCGAATCACGGTGATCTTTTAAGATCCTCCCATTCTAAAACTGTCTTTGGAAATCATCTCGTATGTGAGCACGTCATCTCAAAAATGAATCAGATGGTTGTTGAAATTTGGTCCGCTTTGTTTTGCTAAAAATTGTATGCTTCTATCGAATTTTGTGACAAATAAATCTAAGGGAAATCTGACTTATTCATATTGGTATCCCTAAATGGACTAAAAAATGCAGTGATTTGAATAAGTAAAACTAATGTATTGTTTTATCTTTAAAATTTTAAATTTTAGTTTACAGCTGCCTATGGTTTGTCTATGAAAGTAAACATAATAACTAAACTGGAATGTGTGTATCGCTAAAAAAGAATATTACTATCAGTTTTAATTTATTTATTTAATTTGATTTGATAGAGAATAGGAATGTTATGCTCTGTGATTTTTCAGATTGCGAATTCTACTTGAGCACTCCTACCTCCCCACGCCACATTGACGGCTTTCCCCCTCAGTCCATGTACGGATCTCAGATCAGCCTCACCACCGCCAAACTGTCCAATGGAGACTCCGCGGTTGACTCCATGTCCAGCAGCCCCACCAACAGGTGAGAGATATTCGCCAATGACTTCTGGGATGAGGAGATTGTTCAAAACTCAATCAAGGTTAGAGATATTATCGTAACAAGTTAGAGGACATTGTTGGGGTAACCGATAAAGCCCTCTCTGAGTTGTTGAGCTAAGACACTCCATATCAACAGACTGCAGTAGCTGTTCATGGTGCATTGCAGGATGTTGCTTAGTGAATTCCGCAAGAAGTAGCGAGTGCTTTTCCTCCCTTATTTATCTTGATGGGACCCGTTTAACATATTCTTTTCGATACAATCGTATAGACTTCAGGTAACGAAGTTATGCCTAAACGAGTTGTTCATCTGCCTACATAGAAAATTTCATAAATAGCATAAATGCTGATAATCGTATGATATATTGAGTTGGTATTTGCAGCACGCGTTCCTTTGTGCAATCCAACGAGGCGTATTTTGAACTGCCAAAGGTGCGCATTGCTGTATCAAAGCGCTTCGTTTGAAAGTCTCTGTCCCAAAGAAGGCCCTTGAAATGGAAAAGACTGTACTTGGCAATGCAGAAAAAATCCACATGCCGTTACAAGATCGGTCTCTACTCTTTGCGGCCTTTTTTGAACCGCCATCAAAAATATCTTGAACTCGAACCAACTGCACCATGCCATGAGCAACTACTTCTGCCTGTTGGATCATACTTAAATGGTTACTTTTCCTGGGTGTAACCATGCAGAAGAATGGATTACCAGGGTGTTTTCCTGGTAATCCATTCTTCTGCATCCATCTGTTATTCACATGCGGAGTAAGCTTCAACAGGAAAAGTTGTTGCTGTGCACTGTTATTTGCATTTGTGATATTTTCCATCCTGTTGCTATCTGTAGGCGACTGTTGATGATTTTTCTTCTCGAATGTCTCACTAGTACTGTACTACGCCTTCTAACTCGTTATGATTGCATTTCTGATTCTTCATTATCGTCTTCGAGTAATTTATTCTTTACTGTTGCATTGCGCCTTCCTGAAACAGCATTTGTTTTTGTTCGAATTTTCCATTAATAGTCGCTCCCTTGTTGCAGCAGCCCCAAGTCTCCGAGTCCGCGAGCTCCTGTCCGTCCTCGAAAAAAAGCGGCTCCCAAGGCGCCTCAGTCGGGCCGGACCCAGATCACCCGCTCCGTGTCATATGGTGGTTTTCATGCTTCCTCCTTGGCGCAGGCAAACCAGATGGCGTCTGAAGGCCCTAGGAAAGCGGCCCTCAGCGTGTCTCACGAGAACCTACTGAACGCCAGCTACAACGATGCCGTTTTCCAGGAAGGAAAAGGAAGCACTCTCAATGGTATCTGCCTTTTTGTCTCTAACCGCTGTATTTTCCCGCTCTAATTGTGATATCGTTTCAGCACATGTGCCTATTTGTAGATTATTCTTTTTACACATTTTGGCTTAGCACTCTTTGGACCTCACAGAAATGAAAGCTGAAAAATTGCCTCCCTCGAGAGGGATGCTTCTCCCTTCCGAAATTGCGAAAAAGTCAAACCGTAATAAAGTTGCATACTGATTATTAAATAAGATTTAACTATACGATTTTTTAATATAAATATTTAAATTTTTTATAAATACTAAAATGCGTCTAAATACTTAAATTAAATCTTTAATTTCCTGTAAAAATATAATTTATAAAATAAAGAAAAACAACATTAAAATATTTAATTTTAAAAAAATCATTTTTTTTTATGGAAACAAAGCAGATGTTTTAATAACTACCAAATTGGAAATGTAAAAAAATATCGAATTAAACACGGTTCATAGCGTCATGAAAAGTGCTTAAATTTGACAATCATTTTTAAGCACTTAAAAGTACTTAATTTTTTTGGGGAAAAAAAGTCCCTTCAAAAAGTGCTTACTTTTTTGTTTTAGAAGTACCAAGAAAAGTTTTAATTTTGTTTCCTCATACATTGTATTCAATAAATCGAAAGCAAAGTCGTAAAGGTTTGTTTACCAGATGTATCAAGAAAGAACTCGGTGAAGTAAACCAAAGTGAAGTAGATCCATTGGTTCTACCATTCATTATAACACTTAATGATTTTTACCCCACTTTCTTCAACAATGTGCATTGTTGCTGATTTAAATACTGGAAAAGTTTTCCGTAAGAGTCAGTACAAATTACGCACTATGACATGCTTGTAACTCGAAAAATGTTCGAACTTCTCTGGAATTCCAAGAGAGTGAATTTGTGTTAGTTATGCCTGATAAATGTACGTTTACCCTTTTATATGCAGTGTTTAAAAAAAAAAAAAAAAACGCAAATTGGCCCAACGAACGGAAAATCATACATCAGGATAAATTTGGTACGACAAGCAGACATGTTGAACATGGGAAAAGCTGCTCTAAATAATTATACTTGCAGTGAAGCCTCTTTAGTCCGTTACACATTCGATCATTGTTCTTTTTTGGAGCAGTCCCTTGAACAACCTATTAAGGAGATTTTATCTTGCTATATTGCATTGTAATTCAATGCAGTGTGTAATTGCGTTTGTCGATTGCATAAAATCCGGGGGGGGGGAGGTTATCGGCTTTTATATTACCAGTTGAAATCGTTAATTAATATTTTTAGAAAAGGGTTGTTTTTTTCCTCGGGCTCCGTATTCAGATTGGTAAAAAGCACCAATAGTTATTTTTCTATGATCTTATTTTTCAACAAAGTCAAATTTTTCAAAAAAGAAATAAAAAGCATATATTAATCTGAAATTCACATTAATTATTAAAAAAAAAAGTTAAAAATCTATGATATATATATTGAAATCGGCACTCTTTTGAAATTCGCTGTTGATCTTAATTAAACTGTCTGCATTCTATGGATCATTGTATAGACTATTTTAATTCTTACAGTTTTTTAGATTTTTCCTCCGAGTTGAATAACACTTTATGTAAACGCGAAAAACCAGTGTTAAAATGTCCATTTCTCTCCCACACTTATCCGATAAAACATTCGGGTGGAAATAAAATGGCTCATCTGCATTTGTTCCACATTTTGCTATTTTTGATGACAGTTCTAGGTTGATGTTCTAAAATTACGGAACAAGATCAAAGCTGTTGCAAAGAACTAACATAAAAAGGTTAATATCTCATAAAGCAAAAATAATTGCATTATCTGCAAATGAATAATTTTAGGGACAACAGTAATGTTAAATGAAATAATTTGCCTTAAAATGTAACTTAAATAAGTTTTTCACACTCGATACACCTAATAATTCCTATTTTAGGATTGCATTCTTAGTTTTGATTTAAAAGAAGGTTTGGTTTAAATTAAATGCTTTCTCTTCTGAAATAAGACACATGAAATGAAGCACAGACTCCGCCATTGGGCGTCTTGGAGCCGCAAACAATACTGCAGTGCAATATTTATTTGATTCATCATATTTTTGGGAGTTTATTAAAACATTTATTTGGTTCATCTAATTAAAAAATTATATTTACTAATTAGATATTACTAAATTATATTTTTATTTTTAAGAGTATTTTATTTTAATGTTGCTGGATACAAGCGTAAATGTTACATAATATTTTATATGCAAGTTATGTGTTTTTAAGAATCGTATTTATAAGTTGTTTTATAATCATTTTATGGCTTAATTTATTGGGTTTTTTTGGGGGGAGGGGAAGAATATAATTAAAGAAGAAGTTCTTCTTTCAAAGAAGATAACTCTTCTGTTTTCATTGCCTAAAATTTAATAACTGATTGAAACAAAGATTAAAATCTTTGTCTCCTATTTTATCCAATTGCATTGAGGCTTAAAAAATTGAGGTTATATTGAGGTTTTATATTTCTCTCTTTTCTTTTTATAAAAATACATTTTTTTTAAAAAAAAATCATGATTAATAAAAACATGCATGTAATGAAATTTTTTGTAAAAATAATCATTTATGATAATAAACATTTATTACATTTTTTATAAGGTAAAAGCTTATTTTTACGTAAAAACGATTTTTATGAATTCGTATGGGGAAAGTGGAGAAGAAACTTCCTTCCTCTCCGCCCTTCAGGAGCGTAAATTCTCCGGTTCTGATCTCTTCGAAATTATTTGACCAAATAAAAATTAAAAAAATCTCCTGTTTGCCATTTTTCCGTTTAATTGCATTAAACACATCCAGGAAATAAATCCTACCCCATCTGTCAGAAAGAAGCGAAGCATCCGTTTTTCTTGCATCTACTGCGCTTCTTCTGAACCATCTATAAAGAGGTAAGAAGTTACAACTGCAGAAATTCTTAAAGTTAGTTTTTAACAAATGTAATCAAAAAGGCCCTATTTATGCGCGTGTTGATTAAATAGTAGTCCTTCAAGACAAAAAATAAATGGCACTTGTTGATGATATATGTCGAAATACATTAATATTTTAACCTTTCTCTGCATGATGATGGAAATTTCCATCATAACATTTAGTGAACAGAAAAATCGTGCTCAAAACAGGTGTACTGTAAATTCGTCGTTGCTGGCAACTTTGTTCACTACTATTGTGTAATAAGAAACGTAACTGTAAAAAAATCAAATGTCACAATCGTTATAGCGGATTTGAACTTGTCATTCCGCAGTTTGTTGTGGTTTGAAAAAACTTCGATTTCTGAATATTTTTTATAATTAATCTAAGAATTTTTTACTAATAAAAGTAATAATGAGTGGATAAATGAAGAAGAGAGGTGTCATTGAAAACTCTGTGCTGAGCTTAACATTTAAATTTGCATGTTGATGGGTATTTTCATCATACTGTTTTTTAATTATTTTATATTATACATTTATATTAGGATTTTATGAGCATTTTCCCTTTAATCTAGAGCATGAATTATGTCAACCTGATTTATTTCACAAAGAAAAAAATCATGCAAAGGTGGGTTAAGAAAAAAACTTGCTTTCTGCTGTGAAAAATCCTATTTATTTATTGTATATACATCAAGAGTTCATACAACTTCAGGACCTGGTCAGTGAATTTCGATACAAACGAAAAAACAATACATTTATTCAAATGTATACAGGCGGAATCAGTTGGAGATCTACCGAGGTTCTTGGATGTCTTGCTCTTTCTGAAAGGTAGGTTGTCCTCCAAGGGTGGCCTGAACAATCTTAAGGATCCTGCATTGTTGCATTTTTACCTCTTGCAAGTATTTCATAATTTTCGATGTGATGTAAGTAATGTTCAACTGCTATTATGAGCATGATACCTATTCCATTATCTGTGTTGACCACTGCAAAGTTCAGAATCAAACTCTTTGAGGCGGGAGGGGACTCCGATAGGTATCTCGAGTGCCATCAAGTTTAGAGATCTTGTTTGCTTGACCTCGAGAGACTTAAAGCTTTCCAGCTTCTTGTTGAATTCGAGTCCAATAGAATATTGAACGAAGGTTTATTGGCCGTGGACATGCTTTCCACTAATCATTTATTTAATTGTGCTCAGGAATGGCATAGTGCTCCCAAATAGTTTCATTAAAAACCAAGGTTATTGCCTTTTTTATTAAAAGGGGAGGGGAAGACCCACTTGAACCTAAAGCACTTAACAATCATTAAATGTTTGACGTTGTAAACTATAACAGTTAAATGAGAAATTAAGTGTTTAAATATTTATCATTGTAAGCAGCAGTTATTAAGTATAAAGATATTTAACATTATTCTTCCTTTTCCTGTCCAGATGCTAACACTCCAAATGGTGACACTGAAATGAGTGAATCCATCACTGTTCGTCCGACTAGGTCCAAACCACCTCGACAAAGCCGTAGCGGTCTTCCTCCAGTAGCCGAGCGGAACCGACGCAGCATAGGCCGTCCTTCATGTCCCCCGCCCGAACGACCAGATTCTTTTAATAGTACCAAATCCGGCTCCATGAGCTCTGAGGACGCCATAACCGGGGATAAGGCTCTTGATCTCGAGGACATAAGCATCTCCATTGACAGCTCCGGCAGTGAGAGCTACAACGAGTGCCAAATGTCTTTCATGGATGACTCAGACAATGAGACCCTGCCGGGCTCGGAAGGGAAGCTCGACCTGGCCGAAGAACCCGTGGCGAGGTGCGGCAAATCGATTCTTTCGAACCCGGATCGTGACCATTTGGAAGAGAACGAACAGAAGAGAAGTCCCCGAACTCATATTAGCTGGGAAGATCAAAACAGCAACCAGCCGCGGGACGAGAATCTGGACAATGAGTGCCACTTCACTGGTGGAATTCCCACCTGGTTCGATCACTACGGGGAAGACAAGCGACAG
Organism: Argiope aurantia; assembly: GCA_026543865.1. Lineage (NCBI taxonomy): Eukaryota > Metazoa > Arthropoda > Arachnida > Araneae > Araneidae > Argiope > Argiope aurantia. The sequence continues at coordinate 394,743 of JAPMOR010063813.1, forward strand.
TCCAGCACACTCTGGTTCGCCAGTGACAGTTGCTTCGAGGAGACTTCCGAGAATGCTAGTCTGAATGAGAACTTCCGCACTGTCATTGAGGTAGGGAGCGAGGATGCCAAATCGGCTCTTAAGAACACCGTCTCGGGAATAGCGATCAAGTTGAGAGTGAATAGTGAGACACAAAACACCAGATTGTGATCTTCAGTGTTTTTTAATTCCTTCTTTATATATATGTGTGTGTGTGCGTGTATGTGTGTACGCCCCTCTCGTTTAGAGATCTTTTTTTTAAGTTTGATTGCTCATAGTTTTTTAAATGGATTGAAGCCTGTCTGTTACCTAGTCAAATGCCAAAGTTGCGAATGATTGTTTTGTTTCTGAAAGCTGTCTGTCGAAGTCTAGTGAACTGTTCCCCAATATTTGATGTTAGTGAATGTTGCCATGTTTCAGAAATATCTTCGAAAAAATGTCCTTGAAACTATTACTCAAATGGGGGGTTGGGGGGGGGGGGGATTAGACCTTGATGTTCGCAGTGTTCTCTAACTCTATGGTATAAATTGCTAGGTTTATATTCTATAAAAAAACTGCAAATTACCTGGAGATTTAAATGGATATTATTGTTGTATTTGATCATATCGTTGCTTTATTTTCCTTGAGTTAGTTTTTTATTATTTATTTTAATTGTCCATTAATTCAAATGCATCTTTTTTGTAGTAGTTCAAAATGCACCTCGAAAGCGAAAAACTCGTATTAAATTTATATTGAACTTATTGACATTCAAATTCAGAGCTCTTAATAAAAACAGTATTAAATAGGCAATTGAATTCGCAATTTTTGAAATGGAAACGTCACTGCTGTGATCCGTCATAGAGGGCTTACAGTCAATTCCACTCATGCTCCAAGATTAACCCTTTTTTTAATTAATTAAACGATTGATCTTCCTAGAATGTAGCGGTAGTCAGAAAGTCATCGCATTTCTAGTTTTGATTTTAAATTGTAATCAACAATTTACTATTAAAGCTTTGCATAGTTCTTTTTCTTCAAATTCACTTGTATGTAGAATCAGTTTAACTGAAAGGCTTTGACATATAATCTGGCAAACTAAAAATGGCAAATACAAATAATAAAATAGAATAGTACTTGGCGCTCAGTTGGCTCATTATAAGCATAGTAGGGTTTTCTCCTTTTCTTGCAGAAATGAGGGATTGAAAATCTCAATTCCAGCAACAACAAACCTCTTGACTCAGACAACATAGAAATCACATCTCAATGATTCAACAATTCTGTTGGCTGCATTAGCATGGCATTTCATTCTAAAAATACTTTCATTTAGATGTGTTGCGTATGAAAACAGTTCTCAAATTTTATAGAAAAGGTTTTAATTACTCGAAGTTGGAGAGTGAATAAATGTGCGAAACATCTTGAACGCATATGCATTGTTAAAGAGGGCAATTCGAATTACAAATTTCATTTGGTGAACATATAGATATAAAGCTTTTATTATGCAGATAAATAAAACTACAACAATAGATTATTTATCAGTATAAACACTATTTAAATTTACACTCTTAAGAGAACAGTTCACAAAATGTGAAACTGCTTATTCATAAAAATCTGCTGCTGGTGAATGAAACCTCTTATAACAGCATCAGGGATAGCATCGGTCCAGTGTAAACTACCGCTTCGTATACTCAAAGAGAAGGTAATCTCTTGGCGCTAAATCTGGGAAATGATTAAAAAAAACATCTGAAAGAAGCTTTCACTGTATATCTGGAACCGTAACGCAACTTTGCATGCGTTAGGACCAGTTTTAAATATTAATTCACGCCATTCGCAACCGTTCCCAATAACCATTTTCGGTGATGGAAATTGTGCGATTTATATTTCAGCGTTCATTTTCCCTTAATCTGTTAGATGAGGGAATCGCAATACACTCTTCTAGTTTACTCATCACCTTATAAGGACATCCATGCGGTGCTGTCAGTGCCTTTTTTGCGCATGATGAAACAGAGCTTAATTTTCTAATTCCCCTCGTGTTTCAAATTTTGAGGTCTCCTTCTATTTCTAGAGCCAAGTTTACAAAATAAAGCAACAAATGCTTATAAGGATATCCAAAATGGATGAAGATATTTTCTTCTCGTCATGCATTCAGTGCAAGAGCACTCAATCGATGGCCACATTGCAGTGAATGTTGATGAATTTCATGAAAGTTCAGCTGCAACTCTGCGCTATGAAAATGGAACGTTTCTTAAATAAAAAGCCTTTATCCAAGATGATAGCCATTAAATCTAATTCTGATCAGTGGTTGTGACTAAGAAAGTGTTAAGGAAAAATCATTATCGACATGATCTTTAAAAAAAAACATACTTCAATTGAGCAACAAACCTCCAACCTAATTTAATACTTGTAAGCAGCGGACATCTCTCAGGTGAGAGTCGTCTTTCCTAGAGCATTCCTCCCGAGTATTATGCCGTCTTGCATATCATATTTGCAAATAATCTATTTTTGTGAGTGATGCTTTTTAGACCCCGCAGCTAAGTACCATAAGTATTTCCCGACATATGGTCACTAGTCAATTTTATAATGAGGTTTTCTAAGATTATTTTCCAGCCTGCAATGTGTGTTTTGGAAGCAGTAAAATTTTATTGTGGTCTCCGAAAGGCTTTGTATTACTGATTTGTAAATAAAATTTATATTTATATTACATGTCTTAATGTGTCTTCTTCTCTGCATTCTGCTAATTCATTAATTGAATGATTAATGAATGTTGCCTTTCCAATAAATAACTGAAATGTATCGTATAAAGAATGCACGGGGGGGGGGAAGGGTAATAAAACAATTATCATTATTCTGGCAATCGAGCTGTTCAATTTCCGTGTCATTTCATATTTTATTTTTCCCACCGGTGCTTCGTGTCGCTGTAGCCTGGTGGTAAGGTCTCGGCTTCGGAGCCAGAGGACTTCAGGCTCGAGACCCGATTCCACCGAAGAACTGTCTTGTACGTGGGTCTGGTGCACTCTAAATCCGTCGGTTCCAAACGTCCTCCCTCTGGTGTGGTGTAGAAGTTTGGAGAGGGGAGTGCCAGTTCAGATGTCGTCTTCGTTGTCTGACCTCGGTTCAAAATGACGAACCCAAAACAGCCTTAGTGTTGGTTTAAAACGGGACGTTAATATGACTAAACTAAACCAAACTAAACCCACCGGTGCTTCTCTCGCATGACCATTTTGCATTTCAGGAACGCGGAATATTAAATCTGTTCAGGGAATTATGATCAGAAACTCATCGGCAGTAGCTGCCAAATCTTTAGAATTTAAGGAAGGTTTTTGTGCATGATTTTCTGGAACCAGAAATGTAACTTTCCACAAATCGTTAGCAATTATTCGAGCAATGAATTGGTGATAAGGAAGCACAGTAAGCCGAGCTTGTGTGAAATTGCTGCACTGAACGTTTAAAAAGAACAAAAACTTTCATGAAAAGGGTTAAATAAAACTATATAATCTACTGCTCTCCTTACAGAGAGAATTACAAGTTCACAAATCTATGTAATATGTAGCAGCCAATCACATGCCTTTCTTCCAGCTGAGAGAAAAACAACCAATGAGATCACGTTTCAGTAGTTGTCCTACCTATTTGCATTCCCCCCTCATTGGGTATTGAATCAATATGCCTTAACAGAGATGTTGTTATTATTATTATTTTATTAGATGTCACTTTTCCTCTGGGAAGCGTGCTGTCTTAATAATTCAGTAAAAATCCGCAGAATTTTTATGTCGTATTATATGTTATATCGTTCGATGAATTTTCTTCATTTCTGATTTTTAGTTTGAGACAGTCATTCGACGCATGTGCGACCCACGCGATGATTAAAAGGTTAAATATGTATTTCAATACAAGAAGAAAAAAAATAGTTTTCTTTCGTAAATAGGTTTATTAAGCGAAATTTCTCTGAGAATTTTTATATTTTAATTAAAATTTATCATAATGTAATAACTTTAGACTAAAATTTTATTCAATATTTGTATGCCTAGTTTTATTATTCCCGTCATTATTTTTCGAGGGAAAAAAATTGCTGCTTCGTTGTCGAATCAAAATTCAGGACTTTTGAAATCAATAAAACTAAGGAGCTTTAAAATTCTTGAATAAAAATAACGCATTTCCACTTAAGCTATACATTTATCTTCCACCGAATTTAAAGAAACATATTTGTTCCTGTCATTTTAAAAATTTCTTTCATTTATTCCTGTTTATTCGTATAAGAATTGACCAATCAGCACCTGCATGCTTAAATGTAAATATACTTCATGCTTAAATGTTGTATCTGAATGAGCAAACAGAAGTCTCCTAGAAAAAGTGTGGACAATGCTGTTTGAACTGGTTTGCTAATGTATTTTTGAGGTCGCACTGCGGCCTACATAAGAATAGAATGCATAGCTTCTCACTTGACGGTAAAATTCCGTATTACTTAAAGTATAAAGATCATCCTTATTTAAAAAATCTCAGAATGTTTGGCTGTGATGTCTATACTCTCCTACCTAATACTCAAAGAAAGAAATTAGACAAAAAAAAATGTAAGTAAATGATAAAGCGTTTATGAATGATTAAGGGCGGGTGTCAGAATGATGTAACGTCATGTTGTATATAGCTTTGATTTTTTCTCTTAACAATTTTTTCTCTTGGCTATTCAATGCGATTTCCCTTTGTATCTGTTTCAATCCTATACGAAGTTTATATTAGGTGCTTGCATGTACTTTAATCAGCGACATCTATTGGTAAGCTTGCTAAGTATTTATAACCAACAAATATTTTAGATTTTGCCCTAGGCTGTAATTTAGTCCTATAAGTAATAAGTAAATGAAATGAAATTTAAAGTGGGGTAAAAATGATTATTATTGAGAATTTCGATTAAAAAAACTATTAAAAGTTTTGATAAATAAATCTTTCCCAATGAATATTCATTATTCAAGAATGCCAGATTTGGTTGTTCTAGATCCACCGATCTGTCGCAGAGCATTTTGAACTATTGTTTGCATCTTGATGCAATTTGTAAGTATTATCGAGCAAATAAACATTAGCATATTAATATTAACTTGAAAGTAGGATTTATGTCACATATCTGTGCGGATTCGGAGGGTTAACTAAAATTCTAATTCTGCGAGTAGCCAAAAAGTTAATTTGAAGACATTAAAGCAATTAGCTTCTCGTTTCAAGGGAGTTTTGAATGTGATTAAACTTACATTTTCTAGAAAAATATTTTGTAAAGTTTTCCTACCATTATTTAGTGTTTTTACATTTTGCTTTCAACCTGAAATTTTTGTTAAAAATTATTTTCTACTTTTTAACTCATTAATAATAAATACCCCTTTTTATTTAAGTGCGACATTTAGTGCGTTCCTATAAAGTCATCGCTGGATTAGGAATCCGAGACTCGATTGAAATTGGCGATTTTGGCGACACTGGATTCTATTTACATGTACCCGTTATGTTCACAAATGGGCAGGCAGACTTTCTCTGTCGTATTTTAATAGCAAACCCAAAAATATATATATCGAAATGTGAAAATCAGGTACTAAATTTTATTTGTCGCAATTTTGAATTATCCTGACAATTAGGCTGATTCCAAGGATATTTTTGTGGATAAACATTTTTATTTAATGTTTGCAAAGATGAAATTTTGTTATCAATTTTACATTCAATTCCTGATGTGCTAGTTTTGAAAAGAAAACCTTTTTTGAAATTTTATTTGATGTGATATAGATATTTTTTATATCCCCACAGGGCAGATCACTGGGCATTAATCGAATGTGGCATATAATTACCTTTTGGTCGCTATGAAAAGAATTTTCTGACTAATTTTCTTTCTGATTCTCAATTAAAAATTAATCTTAGTTTAAACATTTTCCTTCATAACTTCGGAGTATATAATTCTATAACAATTTCTATGCTAATTTTATTTAAATATGTGATGACAACTTAATTTTTTTTTTAATTTAAGGGGAATATGTGTGGGAAATAAAGTCCATTTTACGATAATATATATATATTTTTTGTTATTGCATTTATATTTGCGTGTTGCGATATTAAATACATTTTTTTTCTGTACACATTGTTGTTGCTATCGTCGAAACGATAAGATAAGGGATAGATAAATCAGGCCTATTGTGAAGCAAATCAAAGATCTGAATCTCTTTTTAGATTTGTTTTAAGTGTTATAATCTCTCTCTAAAATGTAAAGATCTATAAAAAAAAAGTATATAAACTTTTTTTTTATCAAGCGTGTTAATTCTGTAAATTTAAAGTAAAAATTTTTTTCTTCAAGTTTATTCATTAATCATCTTGAATATTAGAATTTAATGGCCCTGTATTTATGTTTTCCAGACTTTGTATAATCCTAGCTCTTTTTGGATATTTTTTAATTATGTACATTTGTATAGACTTGATGAAATTATTGTTTTAAGTACTATGCTTTAAATAATACCTTACATTTTTGCTTTGCTTAAAACAAAAGGGTCTTTCCAGAAGATGGTCTTTTATGATCTGCAAGTGAAAAGGCATTTTCAAATATTTTTAAAAATATAATAAGTAATTCCAATTTTTTGTGTGTATTTGTAGATTAATTAATATTATTTCCGTGAAAAAAAATTATTTAATCCCTAAAATGCTGAAAATATCTAATGTCTTAAAATCACCTGACAAATACTTGTGTATATGTCTTAGCATCAAAGATAAAAACACAATTTCGTAATAAATACATTTATTTAATAAATATAATCACGAGTATACGATGTCAAAGTAATTCTTTAGAATTGTCTTGATTTACCTTGTAATCTGAGAGACACAGATCAATTGCGAAAGTTGCAGTTTGAGTGATACTGATTTTTTTAGTTTCATTGTCTTGGTGGTCCAGTCTTCCGAAGGTTATCAGGGAAAAACTGAAAGATTTCATTCGTTTCTATCCGAATTCAGATAGCCGGAGCTGTAGAGTAGAGGGGGAGACGCCTCCACCCTGCGGCTGCGATAACCTTTGGAAGATAGAACAGTCCCACCGAGGGTTGCCCATTTCCAGTAGAAATAAGACTCGTCTCCTGCTCATGAACGGCTTATTAAATAAACTTTATTGTACAGCAGTAAAAGGACAATGTTCTCGTATAAGACAGCAAAAAAACACTTAGCAGTTCTTTTGAATTTGATATTCGCAGTTTGGTTCGGACTAAGCCCCGTCAAGCTTAGAAGCACTTGCGGTGGACAATGGATGGACCGGACTCATCGTACTCCTGCTTGGAGATCCACATCTGCTGGAAGGTGGACAAAGAGGCCAAGATGGATCCACCGATCCAGACGGAGTATTTCCTCTCAGGTGGAGCGATGATCTTGATCTTCATGGTGGATGGAGCCAAGGCTGTGATCTCCTTCTGCATCCTGTCAGCAATACCGGGGTACATGGTGGTGCCGCCTGGAACGGAAGAACAACAGAATTACACAGGCTGCCCATGGTGACGGCGAGCGTGTCGGAGTTTGAGAGCGTCTCGGTACGCTTGCGGTTATAGGATTCTTAAAATTATGAGCTCCCATCGTTCATGGATGAATGATAGGAGTCTTCTAAGGGACTCAACCGAACTAACGCTGAGAGATGGCATCTACTTAAATAGTATAAAAAGAGGAAGAGGTCAGTAAAGAAGCTAAATGAGGTAAACGTTGCTGAATTAAATAATTTGGCCATCTGATCCAATGGTTATTTTTTGAAAGTTTAAAAAATTCTACAATATGGATATTATCTTGTTGCCGAGGAAATCTGATTTTTTTTTCGAATTGCGCTGTTATTGTATCGGCTGACCACGTACATAAAAAATCCCACATGCAACCTTACATCATTAAATGAACAAATAGTATTGGTTGATCTTCGGAAATTATCGTTTAATTTAAGAGTTAAGTTTCAATTTAGATATTTAGAGCTTGCATGATATATTTAAAGTTCCCCATTGAATTAGAAAAACCAAAAAAATTAAAGTAGATATATCAACTGATGTCAAAACTGATAAATTATTATTATTATTTTTGCAAAACATATAAATGTAATCGGATACATTCGTGTTATAGGAGATGTAATTTAAAATAAAAGGAAGTAAAGAAAGATCGAAAGCGCCTGTAATATTCGAATATTAATTACTTTCTATAAAATATTTAAAATTAAGTAAAATAATATGGAAAGAACTGTAAAATTCGAATATTAATTATTTCGAGCAACTTATTAAACATTGTGTTTATTCCTGTTGAAGTATGATGTAAGTGAGACTGAAACTAAATCCAGTAGGCGCTGGAATATTCCAATATTAGTTTCATCTTGCAAAATATTTAAAAGTGGTATGTAAAGAAAAATTTAAAATGTCGAATTTTTCCAATATTAATACATTCCTATAAAACATTTGAATTCAGTTACTCATGTTAAAATAAGCTATATGTTTTTATGGAAAATTAAGGTATGTTTCTGAATTTAATTTTAAAGCAAGTCTAACTAAAAGTCAATCAAGTAAGTTTTAAACTTACCGGAAAGGACAGTGTTGGCGTACAAGTCCTTACGGATATCGATGTCGCACTTCATGATGGAATTGAAGGTGGTCTCATGGATACCGCAAGATTCCATACCCAAGAAGGATGGCTGGAAGAGGGCCTCTGGGCAACGGAACCTCTCGTTACCGATGGTGATGACCTGTCCATCAGGCAACTCGTAGGATTTCTCGAGGGAAGAGGTGGAGGCAGCGGTGGCCATTTCCTGTTCGAAGTCCAGGGCGACATAGCACAACTTCTCCTTGATGTCACGGACAATTTCCCTCTCAGCTGCGAGTGAGAAAAAAATAAAACATGACGGTCAGAATTTGTCGAAACACACTCTGACACGGGTCACGTGTTGCCCCTGAACATCGCGGAAACGACATCCTTCAAAAAAAATTTTAACGAAGATCAAAATTAAGGATTTCTTAAAATTAAAAAACATTACTAATCGTTTTTCAACAAAATAAAATTATAGTATATCAATAATTAATCTTCAACAAAGGTTTTTGAAAAAATAAATTATGTATGGACAGCATTTAGTTTCTTAATAAAAAATGTAACTGCTTTTTAAGCCTTTTTTTCCATCAAAAGTTGGTCTCAACAATTGAAAAATTCTCAAAACATTATTTTGCTTTAAAATTTTGGAGGCTTCTTTGAAGTTGCTTTTAAATATCATTTAATGTTTTAGAAGTTGGATTATACCATGAAGTTAAATAAATGTATAAAAAAGTTTAATTTAAATGATGCTAATAAAGCATCATTTTATTACTTTTTTTTATTTTATCTAATCATCCCCATTATTTATTTAGGACTCTCTTGTTTTATTTTGTGATCACTAGAGTTCTGTAATACGCACCGGTTGTGACGAAAGAGTAACCGCGCTCAGTGAGGATCTTCATGAGATAATCTGTGAGATCTCGGCCAGCCAAGTCCAAACGCAGGATGGCGTGAGGCAAGGCGTAACCTTCATAGATGGGGACAGTGTGGGAGACACCATCACCAGAGTCGAGCACGATGCCGGTGGTCCTACCGGAAGCGTACAGGGAGAGCACAGCCTGTAATAGAAGAGAGACGTCGTCAGCAACAACTCACATCACCGACACAGATCACACTCTGTACGGTGAAATTTGTATGATTTCTTTTATCGAATTAGGACTTTCAGTGTCTGCATGAATTCGTTTTCGATTGGGCTTCAGTTTGGTGGAGAAAATGGGCCATCCCAATTGGTCATCTAAGAGAATGGCACACAGCTAGCTTTAAATCTAAATATATTCCCGACAACTTGCAGAAATTTTGCATTTCTCAGAAATTGAATAACTTCTATTTAAGATAAAATACAATCTTAATTACGAAATTAGTTCAAGTTTTGAAACAGAAGATATTTGAGCCCACATTCGTTGATAAACTGAATCTTCGAGAATTGGGGGAAAGGTTAGATCCCAAACCAAACGAAGATATCTAAGTCAGAGACAACTGATAAATTATTTATCAATTTACCTTGTTATTGATTAAAACATCATGTTCAAGAGACTATCCTTTTTTAGGAAATAATTGATGATGAAAATTTTACTATTAAAGGCTGCATAAAAGAAGAAGAATTTGCTTGATAATTTTTGAATTATTCCATCTGGTTTCAATAGACCAGAGACTAGATTTCATAAAATCATAGGTGAGATATGCCTCAATGAAAGGTATTAAAGGGAGGCTCACGCGGAACGATATTTTGGAGAATATAATTTTTTGCAAAACACTTATTCTACTGAAAAATGTTGAATGGGCTGAGGGTACGAGAAGTTTCCTGCCATACCATTTCTATATGGAGAAACTCATGCTAATTGGAAATTTTATTCATGTTAATTTATTTGTCGGGGTAAATTTCAAAGAAACTTATTAATTTAAAAGAAATATATGTCTGCGGGCATTTTGAAATAGTTATTAGAGGTCCCTTCTACTTACCTGGATGGCTACATACATAGCTGGGGTGTTGAAGGTCTCAAACATGATCTGGGTCATCTTTTCCCTGTTGGCCTTGGGGTTAAGGGGAGCTTCTGTAAGGAGGACGGGGTGTTCCTCAGGGGCGACTCGCAATTCATTGTAGAAGGTGTGGTGCCAGATTTTCTCCATATCATCCCAGTTGGTGATGATACCGTGTTCAATGGGATATTTCAGAGTGAGAATACCTCTCTTGCTCTGGGCTTCATCTCCTACGTAGCTGTCCTTTTGACCCATGCCTACCATGACACCCTGGGGGAAGAAAGAAATAGGGGATTGAGTGGCAAATAATTATCTGCCCTTCGGCGAGTTTCATCAGCATGTGATTCCAAGAATAAAGGTTTTGCTAAAATTCACTGAATTTCATCTGTTCTAAGTAACGGATAAATCTCTGTGGGCAAAGTTTTGCCCTTATTTAAGATATTTTTGAAATTATCCAGTTTTAAGAGGATACTTTATGAAGGATAAGAGTTTTTTTCTCTTATTTTTAAAATGGTTTTAAATTTCTAGTTTACATATATAATAACATGCTAGTTATAAATTGTATTAAAAATGTATGACGTTTTAATTATAATAACATTTTTGAAAATATTCCATTCTGATATTATTTTAGATTTTTGTGTTCGACAGAATGGTCATTTATTATGAATTCAGGATAAAGAATTGCATTTATTTTATTAAGTAACAAGTTAAAAGAAACTGACATCGCGCAAGAGAACGTTATTTTGGCAATAGTCACAATCTTTTATTATTATTCAGAGAAAAGCAATGAAGATTATTATAACTAAGTTATTAGATATGATTAATATATTTCTTTTCTTCTTCAGTAATTAAAAGAAATATATTCTGTTATTAAAACTTATTAAAAGTCAAATTATAAAGTTTAATTTTCATTGTAAACAATTGCTAAAGAATCAAAGAGTCTTTAAACTTGTGTTTATTACTTATTCAAATGACTGATCATGTTTACTATTATTTTTTCTGCATTTTGATAACTAATCTAGCAACTAAGCATCCAGATTTAAAATTTAAATCATATTTATATTAATTTAAATGTACGGAACGTCAGACAAGAAAACATTTGAACTAAATGTTGATTTTAGAAACTGACGGAATTAAATAATAGTGATGATAAGAATGCATATTATCTAGCTGCTTTCTAAATCTTTGAGGGGACACTTTAAAATCAAATTTATGGTGCACTTAGCTCATTAACCAACTACCCTTGATTAGTTTAAGTAATTTTTTTGACTATTTTAATAAAATTATATTTTTTAAACCTTAATTTTGTTAGTTACTAAACATGATTGCTTTTATTTTTAAATATTTCATTTATTATTATCATGGAATCTTGAGAATTAGAACAAAAAAAAAATCATTTCAACATTAAATAACACTGTGCGAATAGAATAAAAATTTAAATGACAAGTGAATTCTGAAATTTCAAAGTTCGAATCCATCAGGAATGGATTTCAAAATTCCGTTTTTTAAATCAAGAATCATTTCACCCACCTGATGCCTGGGCCTGCCAACAATGGAAGGGAAGACAGCCCTTGGGGCGTCATCTCCGGCGAATCCGGCCTTGCACATTCCGGATCCGTTGTCAACAACGAGGGCGGCAACATCGTCGTCACACATGGTGGCTGATCTGCAGAGAGAAATGAGAACTGATGAGAAGGAAGGAAGGAAGGAAAACAGACGATCTTCCACGAGGGGGGTCGGCCCCGAACGATGCCTAATTTGGGACAAGGAGAATCCTGGCCTGCCCTGGAGAGCGGCCAGGAATAGCACGTGTCGACCGCCTCCCCTTAAATGGCTTTGAACTTGACTGCGCGCAGTTCACGTTCCGAAAACAGTCTCGCAGAGGCCAGACGTTTTTACGTCAGATTTAAGTCAAAGCCAAATTATTTTTTTTAACGTAGCATGTTTCCGAATGACTACTCAAAACGTTCCAGCGAAAGCGGTTAACTCATTTCAGTAGTACACTTTTTTTTTTTTTAATGAGACGGAAGAGAAATTCGGAAAAGGTTTCATTCATATAAAGTTTATCTTAAGATCCTTCCCGTTTAAAATTGAGAAAAAGTTCTTTAGGCAATGTTGCTACACGCAAACGATTTCTCGAAACAGTTATCAACTGATGATTTCAGAGAATTCAGACGAACTTTCTTTAATGTTTTGAATAACGAACCGAACTTTAGATAAAATTCAAAACAATTTATTATGATTTCCGCATCATTAAATCTTACTTATCATTTGTTATTTTCCACAACTCATTTATATTCAATCCTAATTTATTTAAATCTAGTCATCACAATTTATAAGATTTGTATTTGACCTCTGCTAGTTAAAATATTAATATAAGAATTTGTTTTAAAAAAATCTTACTCTGTTCTCTTTTAGACCGATCGGAATTCAGTCGAGTCACACAATCAACTCATTTCATTTAAATTAAAAGTTAGTTTTGAAATTTTTATTAGCGAAGTTCACAAAGGATCAGTTTGAAATTATTTTCTAAACTTTCTTTTTTTTAATTGGGTGAGTTTAAAAGTAAATATTTTTATCATTAATTTTTGAAGAATGCAACGAAATTTAGATGAAAAATCCATTCTAAATTACACCGATTGTCTAATGACATTTGACAAAGAAGTTTTGTTTATTTTAAAAATTAAAAATTTTGCATTCATTAGCTGGATTTAATAAAATAACAAATTTGGAATTTTAAGGTTGCAACGCTATTATTTAAAAGTACACTATATTAAAGCTACCATATTATATTAACCAAACTGTGAAATTTATTTAAATACTTTAATTTTTAGCTATTTTTCAACTGTGCGGATTGATTTGTTATCCATATCCACTGACCTATTTGAATGAAAATTGAAATTATTCTCTTTAAATATTTACATTTTCTGCCGATTTCCAACTATTTGGAAATAGTAGACAGACGCGCTTATCCATTGTTTTGAAGAAATCGAAATAGTTTAGTTACTTTTTATCTAAATGTTTAAATTTTTTGACCAATTTCTAAGGCAAACTAATTAGCGGTCTGATTGGACATATTTTCACTACCGAAAAGACGAATCAACTGGTATATCAGAGCCCAATGAAAGATCTAGTCCCGTGGAAGCAGAACGTTGTCTTCCAATTTACAGAATTCATTTAAATTTACAAGTTTTCAGCCAATAATGGGGTAGATTAATCAGCAATCAAGTACCTCTGAATGGAATTATTTCAATTATCGTTTCCGAAAAAAAAAAAAAGGGGGAGATGTCTTATCCGCACGATGTTTAACGAAGAGCTGGATGAATCTGTTCGATGTATCCAAACGGGTAAATCAAGATATTTCGTCTTACCACTGGTTAAGATTTATCCAAAAAGTTATTATCCTCAGGATAGAACACAAGAAAATCCAAAGAGAGGAGGGAGATGTACCTTGTGAGTTCGGGTCTGCACACGAGAGAACACTGCTAGCTGTAGAGCTGGCGAAAGCTAGAACTGGAGTGGGACGATCTGGAGGAGAGCAGGGCTTTAAAAATCGTCTGCAGACCGGGTTCGCGCGCTCAGCCATATAGGGATAAGCCGTTGGCTCCCTGCGCGCTATTTCGGGTAGCGGAGCGCACCAAATATGAAAACGGTTCTAGGGGGGACGCGCGTGGGAGAGCCAGCGACTATTTTTGGGGTGGGGAGGTGCCTTGGTTGCACGAGACATCGCCTACTTTAGGCACCCGGGAGTACTCGCGCGGTGAGGGGGAGTTTGTAGGGACAAAGAAGAATATTTCGTAAAAGAACGCGAGGGAGAAAAAAAAAAGAAAAAGATTGAAATGGCACGCTTGCTCTCGTGTGTATATTCGTTTTGCTCTATTTTGAAATGGTTCGTTTTCTGTCACCCGAAACAATTTATATGCTGTTCTTTCTTTTTACATATTTTGGTCTCGAATCAGAATGATTGGGATCCGAACATGCAGCCGAGGGGAAGAATGAATGAGCAGACCAACTCGTAAATCATGGGAGCGAAACTCAAATTCTCTTGTTACATAAATCTGAACATCTATCTTGTGCCCTTTTTGCTTGCTTTGATCCAGAATAGAAACTAGATACAGCAAAATGGATGATCAGATATAAGAGACAATCTCATATCCTAAATTTAAAATTCTATTATTTCCACAATCCACTTTTGTTTCCACTTTTGTTTTCTTTTGCTTTTCTGGGTCCAGAATCGGACGAAATTCGAATAAAAAGAAGCGAAATTGAGCAAAAACATTAATTAAAATGAGAAACAAGGCAATTTATAATTCATAGGGGTCAACTTCGATTTCTAATCTTTTATAAATTGAAAGAAACACTGAGCGTTCTTCATTTCTAGGGTATTGTTCTGAAATTTCATTACAATTCTGTTGTAGTACGATTCTTATGTTATAAAAACGACAAAGTTGCTTCGTAACTTTTAGATTCTTTGACCAGAACCGAATAAATTGCATTAATATATGCATATCGCAGACTTGTTCTACGACATTAAAATATAATCTTTCTTTAAATTTTTTTAAACAGTTATCTTTATTCTTCACTATTATTGTCATCAAAAAATTATTTTTCAATTATTGCTAAAGATATATTTAAAATATCTCTGCAGATATCAATAATTTCAATGAAATTCAACAAACGAAAGTATATGTCGAAAAAAAGAAAATTCTGGATGATTCTAGTTTTCTGTAAATAAACAATCAAACTTCCAAGAAAATCGGTATTTGAGTCCGTCGCTCGTATTTCAAGGTTCATTGTACCCTTCAATATCTCTAACGTAGAAAGGATGAATACGTTTTTAAATTTGACATTCACTGAAGAAATAAATAAATTCATAATTTGACTCGGGAACCCCAAAAGACAAATATGAAGCAGTTTAATTATTTTTAAACTCAGTCTTTCACTTATAAATTCAGTCCGGCAGTTGTAAATAAATTAAAAAATTGTAAATTAAATCAACGAAAGGTAGATGGGTATTTAAGTTATAAGCATTTCTTTAACTTGATGACATTTTTGTTAAAACTCAAGAGGCTTCCTAAAATTCATCCATCGTCTTTGCTTCTAGTATACAAATTATGCGAAAGGAAAGTACAGTAATCGTCAAATATTTGAACTCGAAATTTTGAAGCATCTGAGATTGTCAAACTTCCATACTGAGGAACGAAATCAACTAGACCAATGAAATTTAGTGCATTACCTTAATAAAGAACCTACAGATGTTCACCAACTTTTGTCAAAATCCATTTAGAGCAGGGATGGGCATCCTTTTCCAAGGTACCGGCTACTTCTAATTTTTTCAAAGTGTTGCGGTTCACCCAGTGGTGTAGGTGTAATGAGCTAAAAAAGGTCTACAGTATTTATTACAACTTAATAATAAATACGGAATACGTACTTACTTACATTATTACAAACACAATAATAATGTCAAGACACAAATATATTAACAGTCACAAGTATAATAACATCAAAGGGCACATTTAATATTAAACATTTCAAAATACATAAAAAAATAAATCCTTTTCATCTAAAATTAGTTCTTTTAGTTATAGTTTGTAGAAGACTGAGTCTGCATACTGTCCGCCGATCTTTAATATCTCGGTATATAACTATTAACTGCCAATCTTGCACTGAATTTCTAAGTGGTCGTCTGCGACGCTGTCTTAATTATATTCATCGTTGAAAATGCAGATTCACACAGATAGGTAGAGCCAAAGAACGATGTTAAATGATTTGCAGCTTTTTGTAAATTAGGCTATTTTACTTCGTCCATTAGATCCCAAAAGATTTTCTTTGATTCTGAACAGCGTGCTTTTAAAATTATGCAATTCTGAAAGAGAAAACTTTGTTTCCCTCAAGAGATAAAGAGAATATATAATTTATATTTTCAGTTATTTCTTCCACATCAACAATACCAATTCGGTCGGTAAAGCATGAATGCAACTTTGGTTTCTTTTAATAAGCGCGTCTTGGGTCTTAGTAAAGGCGGTCACCCCCAAATGTCTTCATGAGTCACCTGTCGATTGCGATCGACTTAATGCCCACTTCTAGTCTAGAGAAAGTCTGCATAATTAAAAAAAAAAAAAAACTCGAACTGAGGAATATAGTTTTATCAGCAAAAATATTGATTACATCAAATTTGAACCAATTAATTGTCTGTCGGTCTATCTGATCGTGGATTTATTCATTTTTTCCTTTTCCCGGCATTGAAGAAACACTTATCCGAAACAAGGTTCATATCAGACGGTGATATTCAAAAAAGTGCCGAGGACTAGCTCAGTAGCCAAGGACCTGATCATTACGAAGACGGATTAAATAAATTCGTCCAGCGGTGTGATAAATGCCTCAACAGGTTTGGTGATTATGTAGAGAAGTGACCGCCACATATCTCTCTTAATTACTATTTGTATCGTGGGTCTATTGTTAATAAAGCATTTTTCCTTTGCCTTGTAAACTTTTTTTTTTATCATCCCTCGTATATCAGCTGACATTAATTTATAAAATGTGACTAATCTCGCAAATAATTTTTTAATTTACATAGTCAATAAAACATTATATTTTATTTACCAGATTTTTTCCGACAAGTAATTATATTCTTCAAGTAAGTGCATAAATTTCGCACATAAAAGTGAAACATTTATAGTTCTTTCAAAGTAACGATTATAAAATAAATCATTATGAGAGCAGGTATTCAATGATTTGTTTATTGTTGAGAGATCCGATAATGAACAGTTCTTCGATCATTTTTTTCTCTTGTCAGATTTAATTTTAAAAAACCCAACTATATATCTCCGAAAGTCTCAAGTGGTTGAGTTGATCGCTGAAAACTCAAATATTTCTTACAATGTTATTTTCATCGAATGAATTTCCACGCCGAATGAAATATTCAATGGCCCATCTGCATTTTCATAAAAAATTTGAATCCGATTTTCAAATCTTATTATGATGTTTTTTGTTTCCTACGCTTCTCGTGCGAATGACTCGTACACAAAGCCAAACCCATAAAATGAGATCCAGGGCAAATACCAGAGCAGTGTCCCTCCCCCTCCACATTTCTTTCAACTCCAAACACAACATTCTCACCCCATTCCCCCCAAAAAACATTATAATGGGAGAGGAGAGGAATTGATATTCAATATAAAAATCACGAACAAAGATTTTTGAATAATGTAACCTAGATGATGCATCTCTTTATTCAACATATTAACTAAAGAATTAAATATAATTATTATAAAGGCAATAAAAATATAGTCACCATGCGCAAAAGCATTTGAAATAGGTTTCATACTGAAATAATTAATAAATCGAAATTATGTTATGTGCGATTCTTCCAGGACATGAGAGAATCCCGTTTAAAGCGTCCCATTTTAAAGCAACATTAGGGCTATTTCGGGACTCACCTCAAAATTTTGAACCGCAGTCAGATGACGAGAACGACACTTGAGCTGGCACCCCTTCTCGAGACTTCCACGCGACACCAGCAGGAGGACGAGAATATCAACGCAATTCAAATTTTTAACGGAAACAACTGCTCGAATTTCACATGAATCAAGCATCTCCTAAAAATGTAACAAAATACCATTAAAAATTTTTCTACAATTTTTTTTAAAGTCTGAGTGATATATCATTATGATATTTTTTCAGAAGAAAGAGTCACCCGCATTTAATGTATATTATGCAGGTATCTTCACTAATTTTAAAGGTTTTAGTTTAGTTATATTAGTGTCCCATTGTCAACCAACACTAGGGCTATTTTGGGGCGGACCTCGTCATTTTGAACCACGGTCAGATGACGAGGACGACATCTCTAATTTTAAAGGAGGAGATTCGTATGTCTATTGGCGTATTACAAGTCCAAGTGTGTGGCTTTATTCTAGCGAACTTGAATAAAATACGCTTTCGATATTGGGAACTTGCACTTCAAAGCAATATTTAGAAACTAATTATTTCTATTGAATCAAAAATTAACCAAAACTTCATTTCTTTTAGTGATTACTTCTGAAAATATTATTATACAAAAATACTTGTTTTACATCAGCTTAAATCAATTATTCTCCAAATTTTAATAGTACTTCTATAAGTGATTTGCAACTGTAGTCTTCATTGTTGAAATTTAAATCATAACAATTTCATTGTTTCTTTATGAAATTAATAGATGAATAGGAATCCTTGAATTACGCTTATATTAAAGAAAATACTCTTCAAGAATTCGAAAATATTCTTTGCGTGGAATTAAATTGAAGAAAATAAACCAGCGATCTATAAGAGTTTCATTGAAAGCATCAAAAGTGGAAATAGATTGCTTGCTAATAATCATGGTTTTACACTATTACAGACGAATTAAAATTCCGCTAAAATCGACGATGAGCTCGCTCGTAGTCAGTGTATGGTATAACACAGTCGACAAGCCTCGATGACAAATAACGACGTTTATTAAAACGAATACAGCAACAAACAGTAGCTAACAACAACAAACAGTAGCCACAAGTAGCTAACAACAATCACAGCACACAAAGCGACCAGACAGCAGAAAGAATGAATCCCCGGATAGACCACTCACTAAGGTCTATCTACACGAAAGCTATTCTACACTATCTCCTCGCTTAAGCTGTACCTAACTGCCCTTTAAGCTGTCAACTCACTACTATACAAGTGGCTACTCAACACAAGAGTTGTCTTCAAGACTTGACAGACTAATATATTCTCAAGTTTCTAATCCCTTGAGCTCCACTTAATGCTTACGCTTCGCTGGACTGATCCAACTAATTCATCGCTGTCTACAGTCTGTGTATTTTCTGTAGGCGGTTCAAGGTCACATTTTCTACCCAGACAACCAATAACGAGGTCGAAAATGTGACCTACAGAAAATACACAGACTATATCTATCCGATTCACTATATAGCTCAACACACACTCTATACGACTCTTTACGGCTGACTTCTTCATGGACTCCAAGCCTTTTATAGCTTCCAGAGCAGGACACAGAAGATTCTCGAACAATCAAGCATAACTCACTTCTTATTGGTCCTAACGCCAAAATTCCAGAAGATTCTGATATCATAAATTATACCGTCAAAAATTCGCCCAGTTTGTCATTGATCCAACATCTGATCAGCATCCCATAGTAAAGTAGTCCGTAAAACTATCTTTCCTACAATGAAAATAACTGCGATGGAGAACAACATTAAAAATTCATAATGAATGATAAAGAAATGAAAAATTCAAGCTTTAATTTTTTTAGAAATATTGAGATTAACTAAAAACAATGAAATTAAAATTCTGCATATTTTGAAAAATAAAACAAATAATTCGATACTTAACACTACATGAAAAAATTTTGAATTTCTGAAGCATAATTTTGATCTAAGGTTTAATGAGAGTTCAATTGTTCTGTGCAGAAATGAAGTGATTACTTCGTGCAAGTATCAAACAGAACTAGCATGTAAAACAGAGCTTAACTCAAGCGAACCATTTGTTTTCAGGTACAGTTGTTTCGTTTCTTTCCTCTTTTACCCGCGAGACAACAGAATATGTTCATTGGAGCCTCCAAATTATCAGATTAATATTTCCTTATTCCAATCATGTAATCTTTCATCATAAAGTTCTTACTGCTTATAATTTCTGCACTTGAATCTTCTTATTAAAATTTATTTCCATTCTTCTGATTCACTTTAATTAACTGATAGTAATTCTAAGCAGACTACTGACAGAAGTTTTCGGTAACTAGAAATATGACCTTTCGGGCTTATTTACACTACGCCCGATTTCAGGTTAATCGTGTTTTATCAGAGAGTACGTCCATGACTCATTTATATTGTGGCGGTAAACCAGCCTTTGCTTATTAAACAAAAAAGTATTTTCAGTTGTTTATGCTTTGATTGCGCAAATTTAAATAGTGATTTGCATTTGGGAAATTTCGAAATAAATGAATGTCTGAATAATTTTTTTTAAAAATCATTTGTTTTTAAAAAGTTTTATTTAAGTTTGAAAAGTAAAAAAAGGGGGCACTTTTTTCTTATACGCAATTTATTCCGCAATTTTGTACCTCGTAATGACAATACTCCGGTTGTATGGTATTTGCGCTTAATAAATTTCCCCCTTTCCTCTCAAGTGTCAAGAAAGGCTACCACATTATAAACTTTATCTTTGCATGCATGATTTGGCGATTTTGCAATGTACGCCAAATGGTAATCAACTCACTCCTTGTCTCTGATAACGAAACGAAACTTCCTTGAGAAAAATGCTGATGACCCTTATCACATTTCAGACGAGTGTTGAAAATAATAAGTAATGAGAAATTTGCTTTAAAAATGTATTTATTAAAAGGAATACGTTTATAATTTTTCCACACGGAAGACATTTATAAAAATTATAGTTCTAATGTGCATAATACAAATTTAATCTAATAAAATGAATTATAATTTTTAGTTTTATGAGGATTTAATCTTTATATCTCTTACGGTTTAACTTTATTTAACAAAATGAAAAAAAAATACATAGAAAGGGCTTTAAATTCAAATTTAAATGGATATCAATAATGTTTACTTCTTTCTATATGTATGTATGGTTTTATGTATATATATTCCACAAGCTGATACTTGAAATGAGCTAATGTATTTTTTACATTAAGCTGTTCAAATAAGTTTTTTTTTTTTTTTTTTGCAAAATAATAAGCTTTTTGGTTGGTTGAAATAAATGATAGGAATCATATTAATAATCTTAAAAACAGTTGCTGGTTAATTCTCGGGAGGAAAAAAAAAAACATATTTTCAATAAGAAAATGTTGATAACTACTGAAATTCCTTCAAATCTGAAATATATTACTTCATTTTCTAGTTTATTTACTGTCAGATTTAACTATACATAATCCAATGTACCGGAAACGACATTTAAATGCAACATCTAAACGGCTACATAAAAAAATAATATGAAAATAATAAAAAGGCGTTAGAAATTTTAAAAAATGAATATAATTTCTAAATAATTCTTTTTCAATATTTCACATTATGCATTATATGGTCATTAACATTTAACAAAAATAAAGAAAGAAAGAATAAACTATTTGCAAAAATTGGAAAGAAATTAGCTTTTATCAACCTGTTGCCATCACATTGACAGAAGTTCAAATTAAAAAAATAAATCAACTATTATTGTAAATGAAGTATATAAAAGTGTACATTTCAGCAAGTGTCTGTGTGAAGCGAAAACATTTGAAATATATTTCTAAAAAGTAAGTAGTGGTAAAGATTTCTATAACCTTTTGCAATATCTATAGTATTAATTAAATCAAACAATTAAATTTAATGCAAACATGGTTTAATATATCTATTGGATAATCAGTGTAATCAGCGCCCATCAGTTAATTTTAATCAGGGGCTCGCATCTACTAACAAAATGGTCTAAATGAACTAAACAATTACATTTTATATTACTTGAGTCAATAAATGCTCCGATGAATTAAGAATTTTAAATTTTTACATAGGTCCTTTACATTACCCTTTGTAATCCTTTTACATGTTTACCCTTTTACATTAACCTTTGAATCTTATTTAACAAATTTTTTTGAGACATCAATATTTTATTTAACACTTAGCACTTCGATCTTTCCTCTCAGGAACTATTCAAGACAGTGCATCAGAAAATATATTTATTGAACTTGAGTTAAGAGTTGAAATGTCAAGAGTATTTCGCAAAATATGACTCCTTAGGACAAAAAGACTGTAAAATTTAAACTTCATAATTTTTTCATAAGAACATTTATTGACTGAATTCAAATAAAATATTTTCATTTGAATCATTTAAATGTTTTGAAAGTAAAAATAAAAATTAAATTTTACGATGAATTAGAGAAAGTTTTGTTGAGTAATTCTTTAAGATATTGTATAAATTACAAAAAATTTTCTGCATTGCATATACAACTTCAATGCTGAGCGACTCTACATTCAATTTTCACATTCAAAAAAAGATGTGCTTGGTTTCAGTAAAAAATGTTTTTATATTAATTGCAGTTTAACATTTCCACTCTAATATAATGTGCAAATTTTATGAACTCTGACAGAAATTAGTAAGTAATACAATGAACAGAACTGTTTAAGGCCTACATAATAGTATGACTGAATTATATAACTATCAAAATCTGAAACTTTGAGAGCTAAATATTTTGCAGAAAAAGCTATTAAGAGATCAAGTTACATAAAATAAATTTGAAAATTTTAGAGATCTTTTATACTGGCGAACTGCTGGTCACCAAAGGCGGCTAGTTTCTTAATAAAGATATTGCTAAGTGAACTATTGTAATATATATACATATACATACATTTTTTTTTTCCTTTTATGAGTATAGATAATAGCGATTTTCAAGAAAATTCATTCAGAAATATGAGATTGTTTAAATATTACTAAATAAAACAGCTATAAATTCTCTTATATCTTACTTCTTTTTAAATGCATTTAATTCCGCTATTTATTTTTCTGATAAAAACAGTCTTACTTTTCTATTCATAATAGAATTAATTATCATTTATTACAAGATATATGGATAAGATAAATGTATGTACCAGATCTCATAAATTCAAGATCAAATAAAATTTTTACAAAAATTATCACTATTTCATTATCACCAATTAGCCCGACAGGAAATGCAGCTATGCAAAACTAAACCCTCAAAACTAAACGTCACCGCTCTAGATGCGCGCCAAGTTTCTTACCGAAGGTCCGAATCCCATTAAACCTACAATGCAACAGGGGTAGGGAATAATTTATGGAGCGCAAATGCACCATTCCCAATACTCCAGACACTTGCCCTGCTTCCCCTAACCTTGTCATGTTGATGCTTCGGGCAAGTATCAAATGGCAAATGTTTTCGGCAAGTCATTCAAAGATAAGTTTGCAGAGCTCGCATAGTATATAATAACCACGATGAGACTTGTTTTTAAAAAGTCGCGCGATTAAGAATTGTTATGTCTGTAGAGTAATAATCTGAAAGGATGAGCTTCAAACAGGAATGAGAACCAACAAGTTCTTATTATTGAACTCAAACAGTCCTATAGGTCATTTTTTTCGATATCCGATTGTTTAACTGGTATCTGATTATAAGTTTTAACCAAATCTAGTTCAGAAAAAGTTGTTTTACCATTCAATTCCATAGAAAAATCATGGATATGAGGCAGAGGATATTTATCATAAATTGTAACTGCATTTAATATGCGGAAATCTCTACAGATGCGCCAAGTGCCGTCCTTTTTCTTAACAAGATGTATCGGACTAGCCTATGGGCTTTTGGAAGGACTTATAATATCTTGTTCTAGTAACAAATGAAACTCAACTCTGAAAACGTTTAATTTCTCTGGCGTCAGTCGTCTCGATTTACTGAATACCGGCGGTCCTTTAGTGAGTATACAATGATTCGTAGAATGATTTACTGGTATAAAATTGAGAGCATGTTTGATTATGCTCGGAAATTCGGAAAGTAGTTGATGGTAAGGCGAATCGTCCGAAATTGTCGTTAAGCCAATTGATGGACCATTGCAAGTTTTACCATTCACTTTAATAGAAGCGAACCTATCAATTAGTCTATAATTTTTGATATCGAAAAGTAATTCGAGTCCCGGTCTTTCCGAGTTGATGTTGAGAGCTAAGGAGGCAAGAAAACATCTCTGTTTCAATGATAAATTTAATTATCCTATGAATTTTTTTTCCTGGAGCGGAAGTTGCTGGCGACTCTTTTCAGCCATTCTTGTTCATGGCTTAGTGATGTTTTTTTTCCGTCTGCCAAGAGATTGTGAGAATGCATTCCGTAGCATAAAGAAATGATGTGCCAATCCCACCACAACTACAGCGATCACTCTTCGACAGATTGCAACTTCTGAGGTAGTCAAGAAAAGGCCCTTGTTCTGAGAAGAAAATTATATCCTCTCTGATCCAGTTAGTAGGATGAAGATTAACTGAAGGCAGGATATTAAAAACTTTTCTGCCTGTATCGCCATTGCTCCAGTATCTTTGACATTCCTCTAGTATGTTTTTCCACAGAAGGTCTTTTATATATGATTTAGGAAGCTTTGTTTGCATATAAAATTGCCCATTTCGCGTTGTGTCCTTAGCCAGTTGGTCTGCTTTTTCATTACCTATATTGCCTACATGCGCTTATTTGAGACTTTTGGATTTGAAAGCAGGACGCTAAAAATTTCTCTTGCTATTTTGTTTGTATGGTTTGAATTAGAGAATGCCATGATACTTGCTCAATTGTCGACATGTATTTTGCTGATGTTTGGAAACTGAGATGCATATTTAACTGCTTCATGAAATGCGGCGAGTTCAACTTGAAAAATCAGTATTGTTGTCATTCAATTTGCCAGATCAGTGATAGGACCAGGTATCAATGTTCAGGACACAAAACGCAGCGCCAACTCCATGTTCTGTTTTCGATCCATCTGTGAAGATATTGATGTTGTTCATTTGAGATTTCATTTGATGTGCCTTTATCTTCCAGTGAGATTTGGTTGGGAGTGGGATGCCGTGAATGGCCAGTTGACCAGCCAGTTGCTTTCTTCTCCAGCTCTTTTGGTTGGATCTTTATTATGTTATGCGCAAGAGGGATTCTTAGGCAATATATTAAAGTTAGTCTGGCTTCAAACTGTAATTGCATGTGCAGGGGTGGAATGTCGAAAATGGTTGGTAGCTCTGCCGTTGAAGTTATGCGATATGCACCAGAAATTTAGAGAAGAAATGGTCTCTGAATGGAGGAGAGTTTCCTCTTCATTCTGTATGTGGGGTTTAGACATCACGCTCAAGAACTATGGGCGAGCATTCTCTCAACTACTGCCTTATAAATAGCGTTTCTGTGTTTCTGAGAGATTCCCCATGTGCTGCCAGCGATTCTTTTGAGGCTTGATGCATTTTAATGGCCCTTTCACCTTGTTTTTTCTATTTGTTCCAGCCAGTTGAATTGGTTATCAAAATGGATTCATGGCTATTTAAAAGATTTGGTTCTCATAATGTCTCCATTCCATGCGATTCTGGAACCTCTCGCCATTTTTCTGAACAAAATATGGGTTGTTTTCTTCATGAAAATGAAAAATTGATTATTTGAATACCAGGAGTTAAATTTGGCTATTGCAAGTTGCCTTTCTCTTTCAAGGTTATTTTTTGTCTGCTTCGATGACCAGTACAAAATCATCTTGAGAAGGCTTAGATATGTACTTTTTCTGGGCAGGCCTGCTTAAGAATTTCGTTGGCTACGAGATTCCACAAAGTCGAACGTTGAACTTGTTTTGATAATTCTTCAATTTTTGTTTCTAGTGCCTTTAAAGAAGGATTTGCTAAAAACTCTTTAATCTGTGAAGTATTAGCTGTTGTTTCATTAATTTTATCACCAATTTATGCTAATTCATTATCAAATACTGATAATATTTGTTGCATTGTAACAGGTAAACGCTGCAAGAAAAGTGCTTAAAACATCGTCATTAACGCAACCGTTATTTCTTTCATTTGCATTAAAAATTGTGAAAGAGTTTTATCCCCTAGTTGAAGGTCTTGAAAAAGAGCTTTGAGTTTAATATTTTAGGGAATAGCATATTGTTTAATTATTTTATATTTCAATAACTTGTATAGTCTGTCAGGAGGAGGGGAGCGAATTAAGATATCGCAATCCAAAACAAAAACACAATGAAATTTAGTGCTTTCCGAAACAATTCTCGATGTGATAAATTAAAATTCTAATTGTAAAAACCACAATTCAGGATTACTTTTCAAAAAAATGAGAAGCTCTAAATGCTACGCGAGCTATCTTAACAGATTTGTCAACTTTCGTTTTGGCATCCGTTTTGAACATCAGAGATCAAAAACAAAAAAGGAATTAGAATGAAACATACCTGTCGTTTAAAATTCCTTCCCACTGTCGAAGCTGAACAGTATTAATGTAAATGTCACCACTTGTGGGGGTATGGATTGATTCCTCCACTTAAATGTTCAGAGATTCCAGAAAAGTTACGGCATTTTAACAAGAACAAGAGTAGATTTATTCTATACAAAAAAAAAGAACAAAACAAAGCACACAAAAAATTAACATAACAAGTAGGATTAGCTCTTCCGAGTTTGGAAAGAAATATTAAATTCTTGCCGGTCAGATTACATAGTGGGTAGTGATACAGCAGTTCCTACAACAGAATTATAGTTGCAGTCACAAGATTACATATGTCGAATTTCATTGAAATAGTCTTTTGTTTATGAGTAAATTGAATTGCATGCGAAACTACTGATTAACAGACAATTAATCCTTTGACAGATTTTGTTCAACATTTCATAAGAATCTACACTGTAAACGCTAAGCCTGTGCACCAAATTTTATAATTCTAGCTCTTTAGATTTTGTAGTTTTGAAGTTCATTTATACTCGTCCAGACAGACAGAGATACTTCCTCTGAATGGATTTAATTTACATTTAGTCTTCATTACTAAATTTCATCCGTCTAGCTGAAAGTATCCGTCTAGCTAGTCTGGGAAGTTTCGCTGCCAGACAAACAATGCCAAAAGGGTGTTTTTCGTATTCATGAAGATCTGATTCGTCAATATCTCGAGTTCGAATTTTTTGATGATCACGATAGTTTCTGAATATTTCATATATGGGAGATTGTCAAGATAAAGGTTTCCTCGAGATTGTAAAGACATTCGCGTGTAATAATAGTAAAAGTGTGTGATAATCATTTAGTTTTTGGTAATTTGCAATTTAGTTTCTCATTTTTAACCCTTTATTTACCAACGGTACTTAAACGTACCGTTAGAAGTCATATCTTTGTAACTTGACTGTTTTTTCGAATGGTGGTCAAAGTCGTATAGTGTAGTTCCGCTAGCAAGTAATAGGTATTAGCTAAAAGCAGAAATGAAAAATATCCTTAGTTATTAATTAAGAAATTTTAATTGATTAAAAAGTGTTTCCCCTCTTTCATAGGCTTATTTGGGACCAAAATGTAACAAATGAGACAAAAATAGAATTGAAATATTGACGGTAAAATAATTCGGTATATAAAGGGTTAAAAATTGGTATGTTGCCATTTTTACATTTTTACTGTTATTTTTATTTGTTATTAACAATATATCTGGAATTAATATGACAAAATTTGCGATATCACTTCTCTGAATTGTTTTTATTCTATATAATTAATGCAATTACATTTCTTTTATTTGGAAAATGAAATAAAAGTGAGCATAATCTGAAGCATTCTCCTTTCGAGCCAAAAATAACATACTGCCTTTTTTTTTCGAATATATATCATTTTTTTCCTTCTAAAAACACCCACCCACACCATGATTATTGTAGTATGTCCGGCATCAATTTGTGTCTCAGTTTAACCAATGTAATGCACTCGCCAAAATTAGCTATTTATGTACTCCTTATAAATAATAATTTAATAGTTCCTTTGACTTCCATTAGTTTCAGCAAACAAACTAACGTCATTTTTTTTACGTTCTTATAAAAGTGATTGCGATGTCCAATTTATTTTATTATCCAACTAACCCAAAACTCCACAATTACATTTAGATTCACAATTTACATTTAGATTATTCAGTTTCTTCACCTTAACCCTACTTTGCATGATTTTTTTTTTTTGTGGACCAAATCAGGCTGATATAATTCATGCTCTGGATGGAAAAATGTTAAAATATATATATAATATAAAATAATTAAAAACAGTATGATAAAAATATCAATCATCATGCATATTAACATGTTCAGCTCGTTACAAAATATTCATTGTCCCTGACTTTCAAATTTCTAGCTAATTTTTCAGCTGATGAATGCAAAATTTTAGAATTTTAATTTTTTAAATAAACAAAATTTCGATATCAAATGTAATTAGACAATCGATAGAACTTATAAGGGATTTTCCATCTAAGTTATCTTTTATTAGCAAAAATCTCAGATTAGTTTTTAAAAAACATTCAACATATCGCATGTTTCTTCCAACTACAACAAACAGCGGAATGACAAGTTCAAATCCTCTGTAATGACTGCGACATTTGATTTTTTTTATATAGCTACGCTCCTTATTACGCAATAGTCGAGAAAAATGGTGCCAACAACAACCAATTTACAGTACACCTGTTTTGAGTACAATTTTTTTGTTCTGTAAATGGTATGATGGAAATTTCCATCATCATGCAAAGTAGCGTTAAAAAAAAATAAGAGTAATTTTCTCACAATTAAAACACCTTTAAATATTACTTAAATTTATTTTTGGCATTAAAAGATGTGGTGTTTTTCAAATTCTTATTAGCACTGTGTAATTCCGCAACTTCTAAATAACCCTTTTTTTCTTGTCTTAAATAAAGACAATTATAAATGTAAACTGACTATTTACAAGGTAGTCATAAAATAACCTTCCCCGTTTGGCGGCATCTGCAGCTAAAACAAATGAAAGAAGTGAAACCACATTTCACATATACAGACTGTGGAAGGATAGGAAAATAATAATAAATAAAATGTTGCATAGCGTTTGGTATTTTTTTTCCTGCGGAATTTATTTTCCTATCCTTCCACAGTCTGTATACGTGAAATGTGGTTTCACATCTTTCATTCGTTTTAGCTGTAGATGCCGCCAAATAGGGAAAGTTATTTTATAGCCACCCTGTATATATTATTAGAATAATACCTTGATGATTAACGAGAAGATGCCTTATGAATTGGAGCACTTGATGCAGTCTGCTGTGAGTTTGCAACCGTCTTGAAAGGCGATAAATATTGGTATGAATTCGGGGTTCTTTCGATTTGTTAGTCGATGAAGAATCAGTTCTTTAAAATATTTATTTCAGAAAATTCCAGAAAATTCAGGACTTTACATGAAAAAACATACACAGACATGTATACACAGACGAACACACTCAATACATAGCAGTACACTACAAAAGACAGTGGGCCAAAAGTAGTAATCGGTAGTAATAACAACCACAGCACACAAAACGGCCAGACAGAATACAGCAGTAGGAGGGAATCTACGTAGCTTCACTCTACTGTTCTACTGTCTCTCCAAACGTCTGCAATTCTCAACTGTCACCTCGCTTTAGCTGTATCCAGCTCCTGACTCACTACTACACGACTGGCTACTCCACACACGACTGGATGCTGCTTCTACACCAGACTCGGCATGCAGCTCAATTCAGCAGTCGCTTGACCTCCACTCAACACCTGCGCTTCGCTGGACTATTCACCGTTGACTCTATGTGACACTAAACCTCTCGACGACTCTATCCATGATTGTCTTCAACTTAGACCACCGGCCTTTAATATTTCCCGGAGACGGGCAGAGAAGGTTCTGGAACAATCAGACATATCTCGGTTCCTATTGACTCTATAACCAAAATTCTCTATTATCTCGATTCCAGCATTATCAATTTAGTCGCCAAGGTCTGGGATCACTGATTCGCCATCCGATCTGAATCCAACAGAGCTCGCCGTAAAGCTGTCTTTCCAGTGATTGAAATAACCCTGTTGGAATGCAACATAATATATTTGTAACAATATCTTCTTGCGTTTTGCTACATGCGAGCTGATGTCTCGCAAGGCAGAAATTCATCATCTCGCAGGTCGAAGTGTTTCTGCAAAATCTTCCTCGTCTTACGCGTCAGATTCCTTTTCCATTCTGAGTTTCCATTGAGTCGCAGAAGTTTTAACGTTCTTTACGATAGAGATATTTATCTCAAGTTATCTGGATCTCGTCAGTGATTCGCCGCATCTATTAAGGCAACTTTCTTGCAATCCACTAAGAGTTGTTATTATTATTATTATTATTATTATTGAGTATTTCAATTGGAGTCAACAGATTAAAAAAATCTGTAAATAAATTTTAATATATTGACAATTTTGCTTATTATAAGAATGATGGACAAGACACTTTATGACAACCTCCATATCAGTGATAATTACTTACCATAAATTGGATTTTTTTTAAATATAGGATTGTCCGATTCATTACTCAGATATCTGAAATTAATTATTTTAAAATATTTCCAGCTCGTCTAAGTTCAAATTAAAAATAAACATTTAATAGCATTTACCAACTAGCATTGCAACATTTTAAAATGATTTCACCCAAAATATGATAAACATTTGGAAGCCACATAAGCGCTAACATATCGCGAAATAACAGGTGCTGTTCTTTTCAATATTCTATGACGCCCTCTTTTCGATGATTCTATCTCACTAAGGGGCGAGACGCAGAAAAATGAGGCATCTCCGGAACTTATTTTATTGTTAAATGCAAACAACTCCTTCTTTAATCTTTACTCTCATCCCTATTTTGTCAGATTAAACACATCCTAACACATGCGCAAAAGCGCGGAAAATTTTAGAATCCGTTGGCAAACAATACGCCTCCGTAGAGCAGCCATATGATAAAAACAATGAAGCAATTGCAAACGGGAAAGAAAATATAAAGTGGATATTTTGCATTACTCGATGGTAACATATTAGATTCCTTGAAAAGTAATGATGGCAGGTACACAGAGGAATAAAATAATTTTATTTTTAGCCGATAGTTACTGTAGAAATTAAGCACACTTCAAGTTTATAAAATCTTCTCATCTGTTCATATTATATATATTCCTATTATATATATATATATATTATATATATATAGATGAGTGGCTGACGAGAAAACAAATTTGGATCTAATTTCATTTTATTTTTCCACGTGAGGAAAACGCGTCAGTTAACACCGGGACACAAGCCAAAAAGTATGCGAAAATTTTCCCTCGGCCCTTTGCTAATAAGGATTTGTTTAACGCGTGTCATTTCGGGAAAGGGAATTTTAGATACCTTTAGAAGTTTTTTTTTAATATCTGCTTTTGAATTTTAAGAACTGTGTTAGTCATCCACTTCGGAGAGCGCGAACTAAAAACAAATAAAACAATGGGAATTGGGTCAAAAAATAAAATTTTAGGACATAGGAATATAGAATAATTTAAGATAAGACTAGAAATGAATTAGGATTGAAATATTATGAGGCAACATTACATGTAGTGTATTATAGTTGGGCGCGTACGGACGAGTATAATTATGGCTATCGGACGGAAGGTAACGTAATACGGAAAGACAAGCAAGGTCGTACAACTGAACAAACACAGGGTTGGGAACAAGCTATATTTGAATCCATAAGAACCATCTAACTTTAATGCTCTTATTTTGTCTAAGTGCAAGAAAGAAATTCAAGGCAGCAGACGAATCTGAATTTGAAAATCGAATCATTACAGATCTGGGTTAGGACCGGTAGAAAAAGATCAGGATTCTTAATAATGTAAGGCTTGAATTAATTCTAAAATTAATTGGTTTCTGATCACTTGAATTCGAACTTCACTTCAATTTCTATGTTGCGTGCCTTTTCTTTTTCAGTCTATACGTTCGAGAGAAATGTTGATTCAGATAAATTCAAAAGAAAATTCGCTCCTGAAGCCGTATAAATTATAGATGAGTTCCCACACCTCTTTTTCTTCTTATCCGATTTCCTAGTTGGAGCGTATCATTCTCTTGATCATGAACTCAACAAAGAGCTTAAAAAAAAATATCAGGCCTGGACATCAGGAGAAGAACAAAGTTCATTTTAAGAACGTTTTAAAGCTCACCTGCTTTTTTATCCAGGAAGTGCATTTTATATACATGAATTAATAAGTGAAACATCACACACATTTTATGTAAAAAAGTGGAGAAACATATACAAATGCAACAAACACGCGATATGCGGAAACTTTTTTTAGCGTTGTGAAATTATGTCATAAATCAATATCAAAAGAAATACGGAAAGAAAAAAATGCATTTAAAGTGAATTGATGTATCAACAAGAAATGATTTAACCAATTAACTGTTTTTGGTGTGTATACTCATCATGAAAAAGGTACCACTTTTTGCGTTAAAACGAGTTTATTCGTCAGGAGTAATAAGTAGTGACAATTTGCAGTTTGAATTACAATTTTAGTAAACCTCAAACATATTGGTAAATTTCAAGGTGTTTAAAATATTTTAAGGCCAAGTCGAAATCAAAGGGACGAATAAAAGATTATTATACGTTGTACCATGCTTTGCTCAATACCATTCTCTAACAGCAAATTAAAATAATAAATTAATTTTTTTTATGTTTCTTTTCATTCATAGGCAAAATATGTACGTTAGTGTAAGTAAATAAATAAACGCGATTACTGAAATTAAAAAAATAAAAGTCATTGCATCGCAGCATAATTTCATATTACGCATACTCTGTTTGACGAATATATTCGTCATCGCTCAATTTTTGCGACACAATTTAGATACACATTTCCCGAAGAGGTCAAAACACCCAGGTGGGTAAAAGCCCGATTTCCGTGCGTTTTTCGCATATATTGTAAGGCATTAAGAAGAAAATGATACTACCAAATAGTAAAAATAACAAAAGCGAATGAGAAACAGGAGATTAAAAAATTAAATAGTTTTCGCACATCCCTAAAACAGCAAAAAAGAACGAGACAAAATGCTAGTATATAAAAAGACCTCTTGTGCAATCCAAGATCAGACACCCGTTTTCTCCATCCAAATTATATTTTTTTATTAAAATCATCGTAAAATTAATTTTTAAGAATCAAACATCAAGATAAACTGAATTAGTGAAGATTTGGGGGGGGGGGGGTTATACACGAGTTTAAGTAATTTGCATTAAAAAAATTTGAATTTGAATTTTTTAAACAAAATAATAAAAAAAATATTACGAATTTTTCTTTGATGTTTTTCTAAGTATTTGAATAGAAATGTATTTTGTTGACTTACAAATATTCAGACAAAACACAAACAAAAACATCTGCAAGCGAATCTTAAAACATGAAGGGAAACAATTTAAGAATACTGTTTTACAATTTAAATTATTTTAATCTGAATACATTCAAGTACATGAACATTATAAATCATTAACATGTACATAAAATTATAAATAAAAACACAAAACTTGATATATTTAAAAAAAAACGTCCGTTTTTCGAAGGGCTCAACAGTTGCGAGTCTTCGATGATCTGGCTTTACCACTTCCGCGATGCATCGAATTACAGACATTTACCTGCCTGAAATTTTTACTGGCCACTCTTTGAAAATGAGATAATTATCACTTTAATCCACTAACGAATGCCACAATAGATCATTTTCTTTCATTCAAACGTTACTATTTCTGCACTATTTCCAATCGTATACCGCACCGCACCAAGTCTTGTATGTAATGCGTTATTCAACTGAATAGAAAGTTCATCGAAAATGTTTTTACAGCATGATCACATTTGTATATCAAACTGCTTCAGAAATAATTTTTTTTTTTTTAAATCGGTAAAGTTTATCACAGACCCGACCCACTCATTCGCTGTCCGAAAAGTGAAAACCTGTATCACGGACAAAGAAAGGGGAGGGGAAAAATGAAAATAATTAGAAACCGTCTCCCCGAAGCTTTCATCTCGACCTCGAGTAAGATCGTTCATACTTTATATAGCAATCAATAATAAAGAAACATAGATCCTTGGCGTGTATTTCCCATTTTTGTGAAACGATCGCGCGAATCTACTTCGGACACTTCGTTTACCGAACGATTATAATCAAAATTTACTCGAACCACCCGATAGATTTTCTTTGAATGGGTTTCTCTCAAAAAGCGATAGAAATCTACAAAATTGATTTAATTGTACAATATAAAGACAGACTTCATTTACCAGGAGGGATAGTCATAGGGATAATACATATTTTCAATGAATGCTCATAAGAAAATGACAATAAATTTTTCCTGCAAATCTTTTACGATAGAAATGCACAATAATAGCTCAGAAGTTTAATAATTAATACAAAGGTTTGGTAAGCGCACATTTGTTTGTTTCTCAATTAATACAAATATTTGTCTTTAAAAATAGCAAATGGAGTGTAGTATATTTGTTCAAATACGGTACAGACACAATTTATGCGCGCAATTAATACCCATCATTTTTGGGTAAAGGATTTTTTTTTTGTTTCGTTTTGTTTCCCGAGTCAAACTAGCTCTCATTTAACAATCTTAATTTGCCCCAAACATCAAATAACTAGTAGTTATCCTTGTCTAACAAAGGAAAAAAAGTTTATAATTTTAAGACAGGTCGTTCATGTTTTTCTTTTATTAAGAAGGCACTATTTAACTCGATTTCATGCACTTCATCGGTTCTACTATTAGTGACTTTCAATTCGAACCTATGAGACCCACAATTCATACCTAATGCACTTTGAATGGATAATCTATTCTGGAAATGATCAACGACTTCGTGATATATATTTACTACAGCATTTATCAGACTTCCTACATTGCTGCCATTTATTATCATTAAAACGCTTACATCATCACTTTGCGTCCGCCCTGGAATCTTCTTTCGAATAACATTCAATCTTATCTTCATTACCGATTTCCAGCGGAACGTTTCCAACCAGTCTGGAAAGTATTCAGCCACAACATTTTGGAATTATTAGTCCGTTCACATTATTATTTAAGTTTTGAATCATTTCCAGCGTGATCCGATTATCACGTGGTTTGTGGTCTTTGGATGCAATCATCTCCTCAATACCTTCAAGTTGTTCTTTTTAGCAGCATAATATACTGCTAAAAATCTTAAGTATGAATACGTGCGTATAACCGAGTTATTCTTTTCCAAAGTTTTGTTCTTATTTATTCATCGACTCCACGTTTCTGAAAGTGCGATTGTAAAAATATGTAACGCACCAGTTCATGTCTACGTATTTCACATTGCAATTCGCTGCATTTGTCTAAAATAGCATTTTGTTGTTTAAAAAGAAGTTGATATTCAATCGGGAGCTTCTGGGGGGAAAATTCTGCCACGTGATCCGGATTTTGATAAAACTAAAGTAATGGTTTGAAGAAGCGAAATGCCCCCAAGATGATTCCGATATTAGCGATGCAGAAACGATTATAAGCGATCATGAAAAAAAAAGTGAACAAGAAAGTGAAAAAAAATTGGACGAAAATTCGAAATAAGACATGATTATATGAGAAATTACTTCAAGTGGTCCAATTAGCCGCTAGTGAGTTCATATTCTCGGACACCTCAGCAACGTATTATTTCGAGGCTGCCCAGAATCCGTCCCAATTTTCAGCAGCTATATCCGGCAGAAAATGGAGCCTGGACCTATATTTTCTCGACCGATAGGTTACTTATGATTATAAAATATACAAATTTTACAATGACTGCAATTAGCAAAAATGGAGAGATCAAAAGAAGTCAGATTTTCTCAATTTGGATGTATGGGAATTACGCGGCTTTTACATTACTTCTTATTTAAATTTTCTTATTGATTAATGTAACTGAACGCATCGCGACAAAATCGAGAGGAAAGTCCCCCACGAACATTTCTTCGCTTTTGTCCAGGGTATGATCAAATGATCACAGCTCGAAACACCCCTCGAATGTTCACTGGCAAGAAATTAGGTTCTACGACCGAATCAGGAAAAAGAAATGACCGGAATTAAAACAGCGTCCTATTTTCATTTAACATGCCCTATTTCTGATATTTGATTGTATAATCTATGCTGAATATTACCAGGTTCAACATTTTCCCCATTCCAATCACCCTTTAACGTTTAGGTCACGAATTATGATACGAGGTGTTCATTAATCGGATAGGTTTATTGTTTTGTATAAAATGGAAAGGGGAAGAAATGAACTAAATTTTTTCTAAGTTCTTTCCTATCGCATTACTATGCTTCAATCTGATGAATTAGCCTTTAGTTGTAAGATTATTATTTCCAAAACTTATTATTTCAAAACATATGAAAAACTTTCATTGAAAATAAACTCAATTTTAAGATATCTAAGATAGTAGTGTACAGGAGAAAAACACAGCCCGAACTATAAAATCACTATTTAGATGCGATATTTGCAAATAAGTTCAAATATTTTTCAAACAAAGGGAACTGATGCTATATATTACACGATAATAAAAATCTGCAATCAAAAATAAACACTCTAAATTGAGAAAAATGCGGGATGTAATAAAAAAAAAATGGATTGATTGACAACCCTCGGAAATCGCGAGATAAGCAGTTGGAGGATTAAATGTAAATACTGTTCACAATTGATGCATATATTCTAAAAAGCGTTTCAGAAGTTTTGAAAAGAATAATTCGCAGTCACTTTCATTTAATAAAAAGGACAAATTTTCACACGAGATTCTGGAAATTTGCAATTCTGTTAAAGAAATTTTTTTTTCGATCGTTAAAATTAATTTCCCTTTCCAAGTTTAGATTCACAGTTAAAGTATTTTCATTATATCACGGTATCTCAACACATCTCCAATACCTCTGAAATTCTCAAACTCCCTACCTATATAAAATCCAAGTATCGAATTTGGTTTACTTGAAACATAATCTTCAACCGATTACGACTGTATTTTCTTTTCTGAATTTTCATAATCATCTTTGACTTGTATTTAAATTTGTTAAAACATAGTAACATCAATTACTCAAAAGTGGTACCGATTTGATTTAAACATTTCATCCTATATATTTTGGAGCATGCACACATTCTATTCTGTGAATAGATTTCATTCAAATGCACTTTGTATACTTGAAACAGATTATCTCCTTATTAACTCTAACCAGAATATATATCCTTATGACTTAAATCCACGTCAAATAAATTGATATTTAACACTAAAGCTACCACGAGCCGGTCAAATGACCGCTTCCAATGGCAGTTCCAATGTATCTGTGAAATGCCGGTAGGTTTAGTGTTAATGCACGTTTTGGTCAGAGAGTTAGTTCAATAGTCAATTTGACAAGTGTTGAATTTTTACGAGTTATTAAGAGATAAAATATTCGTCTATAAGTTCAGAAAAAAAATCTCCGATTTCAAATGGTTGTATATTTTAAAACCGATGCATTCTTTGCACAACATCATGTCCAACAGAACGTCCAATCCAAAATACTATAAAACGCAAGACAGAGCTTGCTTTGCCCTTTACATTTGTTAGACAACATTTAACCATCTCTGCCAAATTCTTTCCGATTTCTTACAATTTTAGAATGAATAAATTCGCGAATAAAGGTGGTTCGCTATTCTTAACTACGGCATGAGCTCATCTATCAAAACTGAAAGAATTCTGTATGGTAACATGCAGAATTTTGAAATAGAGTTGAGATGAATGGATTTGGGAATATGTTTACACATTTCATATATAAAAGTCAATAATATTTGATCAAATATGCAAAAAATTATTTTCATGCAAAGTTCTTCAACAGAAGGATTCCGACAACCTAGTGTAATTTGAAGAATACCTTGCCTCATGTCATACCATTAAAGTAACTCCTACCCTTATTTGAAGTTGCCTTTTCATTAAGGATAAAATTTAGATGAAAGCACATAATACTTAATTTACTCTTAAATGAATATATAAAAGTAAACATTTCAGTTTAAAAAGATTTTATGTAAAAAAAGAGACATTGTTTTAAAATGCAGTAATAAAGTTTTGATACAAAAAACTTACTAAAAAAAATCTTCAAATATATTTAAAATCCGCAAGTCCATAGAATTTTTCCAACCATGAAATTTTGTCAAAGTCGCCGATTTTGAATGAACCTGAAAGTAGATTCCTTTTCAGGCCTGTCATTTCGAAGGTTTCAGTCTCTCTTCGATGCTGAGCACTACGTCAGGAACATATTTACCGGTGTAGGCCGAGATTTCATAGTACTTATCAGCTCCAATCGATCGGGCCATGTCTTTCCCTTCCTTTCGAGATACGGGGGTCTCATTTTTCCTCTGTTCCATTTTGTTGCCAACCACGAACACTTTCGCATCCGGCAGAAATTGCTTTGCTTCTTCGTGCCATTTCGGAATCGCCTCCCAACTCTCACGGTCCGCTATCGAGTAACAAATAACTACCGCCCGAGAGTTTCGGTACGCCTGAGCTCGGATGTGAGCAAGATCATCGGAAGCTGGAAGTTCCCTCAGCACGAAATCAATAAGTTTCCGATGGCCTCCAAAGCCAACAGATTTTCGCCATTGCCGAGGTTGGTTTAGTTCTGGACAGATGCACTCTTCTGTCACAAAGCACTCGATGAAGCTGGTCTTGCCCGACCCCTTGTTTCCGACGACAACAATCTTTGTGTCGCCTTCAGAGTCGCCGTCCGTTCCATCCAGACCCGCCAGCTTCAAGATTTTGTCTAAATCTCTTTCGACAGGCTCAGACACCATTTTGAAACTCGAAATGCCAGATTATTCGAGATCACTGAGCTCCTTAAAAGATGATGGTTCGTGCCAGAGAGTTGCAAAACCCGAGTATGTCGCCAATATGGCGACCCAAGCAATCCACTAGTTCCACTGGCAGTCCTTCGAATGGATTGTTAACATAATTGTTAGTGTTTTATTGATAAAATGGTAAATGTTAAGAAAAACTGAAAATTAAAAATTAATATTAAAATAATTGTTTGAGGAATAAAATTTAAGATAATTTCGATTTATAAGAAAATAATTTTAATAAGAACTTCGATTTGTGCATTGAGTTTTATTTTTTTCTATGTAAATGAGCAGTTTTAATCGTTCTCGTTTCAAAAAGAATTATTTACTCAGATTTTTTATGTCAGCTTTTTAAGAATTTGCTAATTTAAGCACAAACTTCATTTTTTTTATCAGAACTTTCTTTATACTTTGGAAGTAAAAAATATAAAAGAAACACATTTTTCAAAAAATCGACTAATAATAGTATAGAAGAAGCCATAGTAACAAACCAGCGTTCACACGAGGCCAACTATTGCGCACATTGGAAGGTCACGCCTACCTCATCACATGATTACAATGGGGCAACAGCAAATAGTTCTCCCGATGGGATAACCCTTTGTCATTGTCCAGTTGGTGTCAGGTGATGTTCCTGAGGTAGACGTGACCTTCCAATGCGCGCAATAGTTGGCCTCTTGTGCTCTTCTAATTATCTCAAAATCGTTAAATTCAATGCATTAGCAAAAACATTGGATATTTTTCTGCGATGAAAATAAATTCTGCCCGGTTCCCCTTTTTGAAACCGCAAGCATCATGAATGTTGCTAAAATTTTCTGTTAGGAGCATAATATTGTGCAATAGTACACACTATTTGCTGCTAAAAATTAAATCGGCATTTATGTTTTGAGTAGTTAAGGTTTGACTGC
Source organism: Argiope aurantia (assembly GCA_026543865.1). NCBI lineage: Eukaryota > Metazoa > Arthropoda > Arachnida > Araneae > Araneidae > Argiope > Argiope aurantia. The sequence goes on from JAPMOR010063813.1 coordinate 434,452, forward strand.
GACCGTTTTATTCCAGTTCTTACATTCGTAGATAACTTGATTTGGCGACTTGGCACTTTTTTTAAGTTGATAGGGCTCCAGTATGTAGCTGATTGAATGATTAGATTCCTTAATTCCGACGATGACTTTTTTTTTTTCATCTGTCAGTGAGCCATACCTAATTGCCCATAGAATAGTTTCAGGGGATTGAATAAACTCCAATCCAATTCACTATGATTCTTTTAATGTAAAGCATTTTTAACTTCATTACGGTGACAAAGTCTCGAATTCTGGATTGAAAAGTCTTTGAGTTCGAATCCTACTTCCTTCAAAGATCCTCAGTGTGATCCTGACGCGCTATAAATCTGGTTGATGCTTTTTTCTTCTTCTTGTATGCAGCCGAATACCCCGCCAACACGGAACGGAGCAGTATCGACAGCATTTGTTGCGGCAGACTGCTGTCTTAATCATAACCCTTCCATAACATTTGCCGATTCACCAAATTGATATTCTCTTCGAGGCATTTGACCCTCAGTCCTAAAGTGGTCAATCACTGACCTTCTTCCTCATCTTCCCATACGCCTATCTTCCTGTTAAACAAGGAGCATACCATCATTTAAAGAAAATCTCTTCTAAATACTAAATATTCCTCCAAATTCTCGTTCCACAACAATAAAAATCCAAACATTCTAAAACTTTCAAATCGTTGGTAATAAACCGACAATTTTTTAATGCTTTTAACATCTTGTCCTTTAGTGTTTTAATATTATCTGGTACCACTAGTACTGTACTCAAGTCATCATTTTCAACTTTCAGATTCTTTCTTAATTCCGAGATTTCTATGGATTCCCTTACATAATGGTAAACAGTACCGATTCCTCCACAGATGCATTTATTTTCCTGCATTCTTCCAAATACAAGCTGGTTGATGTTGAAAGAAGTACTGCTTCATGCACCTTGTCGGCCATCGAAACACGATTCAAAAATATGCTCTCTAATTGACATCCTATCCAAGAGTGATTGCAAGTATCAATGACTAGTATCAATAGCTTCAATGTCGCTACTTGGAATCGAAGCGAACCATAGTTTCATAAATTTTGTATTAGTAAAAACTGCTGACATTGATTATAATGACGGGTCATCAGAATAACTTACAAAACCGAGCGCATTATGCATATGTTCATAAAAATTACAAAATAATAAAAGTATGAATATATAATATTCGTTTTTATTGTTAACATATTGTATAAAATTCCATGTGATATAATAACATGGCCCTTAATGGGGGAAGTTATTTCGATACATAAAGGTATTTACTATTGATTTATCGTCATCTGAAAAAAATTTTTTTTAATATGTTATGGATCTACTGTAATAATTAGAGTACATTTTAAAGAGTGTTTCGTGAAAGAACTTGTAATAGATTGTTTAAAAAATTTCTTGGGGGAAAAACATGCCTCAGTCTTCTCAACGCAATCGAAATGCTATCTTGGCTGTAGAAGAAACACACTGAATATAGTGTAACATCTTGATCAAGACCGATCAAATAAGAGAGCAGTATAGCAAAAACAAATATCAAGCAACAGTTCAATCACCAAACAGTTCCTCGATCAAATCGGAGAATAAATCAACAAAAAACTGCTAACAGGCTGTTAACTCTAAACAGCTATCCCAGGGCCGCTCCAGAAATCCACCAATCTTTATCGGGTAGATCTTAACACAAAAACCCGAATCATTCGGAGCTTCTGAAAATATTGGAAACAAATTTTTCGGACACCAGCGTCTCTCCGAATTCCAATTCGAAGCCTCTCACTGCTCTCCTCTCTCTCTGACTCAAAACAAACCGAAAATAAGCATCATATTTCCGTCATATTTTCGCCTCCGATTTTCTCATTGGAAAATTTAAGCTCCCTATCACCCAATAGCTGCCCAGCAACATTTCTACAATGGTCTCAACTCGATTGAGGGAGTGTCAAGGAATTTATCTTTGTGGCCAACCGCAGCTAACATAGGCAGAAGTACATCCGACTTTGACACTTAATGACAACGGTTGCTAGTGATTGATCGTTCTTTGATATCTTGAGGAATCTCTTCATAAGAGAAAAAAAAAGTTTAGCATTTGGATGTTTGGACATTTCTCTCCCTTGAAGACATGCTGGATCTATTGGAAACGACGGGACACGCATCTGCGTTCGGACACCTGGATAGTGATGATTGATCAGACACAATGACTCTCCTTGTAAAGGATCCATATTTGGAGGTCCGTAGGCACTTAACTATGTGTGGGAAAACGGGTGACGTTACATCTGGTTGGAATGCCACTTAATATCTGAGGAAAATGGGGGAGCGTTACAATAGATAATATAATACGTGTCGGAATAAGTGAAATTTTAAGATACAACTCGGCTCTCTTTTTCATATTTTAATATATTTGCATAACAAATATTCATATGAAAAGTTTGTTGTTAACTCTGTCCAGAAGCAACCAATTTTGAAAGTCAAATTTTTTCGGGTGCAACGGAAGCTGGAAGAAAGCGATGATCAATATTAGGAATTATTTTATTATTGTTATTATTTTTTCTCCTGAATTTATTATTTTTTTTAATAAAAATACATTTTTTTCTTCCTTTTAATTTTGACTCAGACATGGCACGTTGATTGAAAATGATCCGAAGAATATAGTTTTGAAATCGTGTCAATCTGACTTGTGCGTCTCTCTGTGAGCACAATAACTCAGAAATACAATGAGCTAGAGGGATAAAATTTTGACTGTGATTTTGAAAAGATGAAATTTAGTCCAGTTCCCTATTAAAGCTGTGCCCCAAATTCTTCTGAGGGTTCGCTGTATTTATTTAAGTGCATGTGAACTCGGTAATCGAAAAATGCATCGAAACAGATATATGAAATTTCGCCTACGATTTTATCACTGCAAATGCGGAGTCACATCAAAATTCCAATCAAATATGTGTATGCTATCGCGGATTAAAGGTTGGGTTGAAAGGGCCCGACAAAATGAAGCCTTATTTTTAAATATTGCCATATTATTATTAGATGCTTGCATTATTTTGATCTTTTTTCATTTTAAAAAAGCGTTTGTTGAGAAAAATTGGTACAATATATATCACCTCAAAATATTTTCCGTCATTTTCAACAACTTTTTCCCATTTTCGTTCGTTCAATAAGTTACAATTGATTGTCTTCGAATTTTTTTGATTCTCCAGGCCGTTCTTTGTCACTGACATCGGAATCGTCAGTCTTAAATCGTTGAAACCAAAACCGGCCATTGGAATATGATGGAGAAGCATCGCCAGAAGTTTCGCAAAGTGTCGAATGGGCTTTTGCAGCAGAATTCTTTAAATCAAGCAAAAAAAGCAATGAATGTCAAAAATGCAATTTGGAGCGTTTCATGATTGGGTTCTTTGTACACTGAATAACTCAATAGTACTAAATGGAAAACTTTCCAAATGATAACAATAAATGAATAGTAAATTGGCAAAACCGAAAACCATTATTTTTTATATATAGACTTCGCATGTTTACCAGCAGATGTCGTTGAGTAAAATACATGCAAGCAACAATTTTTTTGTTTTGTTTTGTTTATGGTCTTGTTTGTACATCCGATTTTAACCGGCATGGTAATCCTCTCCCTAATAATGTGCTGATTGTAGTGAAAAAGAAACTTGGGCTACACATACCGGGAACAGATTATTGACATAAATGATTTTATTACGAATTTAACCCCTTTGGAGGCAATTCTTTTTAATCGTTTGGCTTTGAAGATAATTTAAATATATTCTTTTTTCATCATTTTTATATCAAATAAACGTTCTGAAATTCTCTGCTTTTGGAATTATTTATTAATCTGACTTTTTCTTCACCGCGTTTTCGTTAGCATTTATACCTGCATATTTTTTATTTTGACCTTTGCATTCATTAGAGGCCGCGGTGGCCTGGTGCAAGGTCTCGGCTTCGGAACAGGAGGGTTTCAGGTTCGAAACCCGATTCCACCGAAGAACCGTCGTATAAGCAAGTATGGTGCTTGTTAAATCTCTCGGGATCAAATGTCCTTCCGTTGGTGTGGTGTGGAAGTTTGGAGAGAGGGGTGCTGACCCAGCTGTCGTCTTCGTCATCTGATTGCGATTCAAGATTACAAGATCCATCCCAAAAAATCCCTAGTGTTGCTTTAAAGCGGGACATTAATATAACTAAGCTATACATACATTTATTACATGGAAATTTTTTTCTCCTGTGAGCGAGAGTACAATGCAGAAACGTTTCTTTCATATCATTGCAAATTTTGATAATATTAGAAGGAAAATATTTCATAGAATTATTTTTCTGGTTGTACGCAATGTTCTCTGAACTCCAGAAAAAAATCGAACAGAATATCCTAAAAATTCCGAACACATTCATTTATGCATATCTAGCACCGTATTCACTATTTTATTGAATTGATTGCGACATAGTAATATCCCTGCCATCATTTAAATTTAAAATAAAATTTATAATTTAAAAAAAATCGTTGTTGTTTAGAATAAAGCGAAAATGCTTTAATCACAATGTTTGATTTTTTTGACAATAATTGATAACAGATTACTGAATGATTACTATAGATTTAATGGGAATAATTTGATAATTCCAAAGAGAATAAAGCTCTTAATTTTCTTAGTATTCTTTCATTTGATTCATATTCAAGTGCGCAAGTCAATCGGAAGGAATCAGATTTGTAAGATCGAACATTAATTACACTTTTTAAAAAAATAAAATGTTGCAGAGGATAATATTACAATAATGTATCAAACATGATAAGGCAATATTCGGAAGTTCAAGCACCAGTTAAAGAACATAATCTAATTGCGATTACAGTTCTGTGTGCTGTTCTTTCCTTAAATTTAGCCGGCAACTTTGCTGCAATACAACAGTTCAATATTTTATTTTCGTACAAGAATTATTCTTTTTTTCTGCATTCTCTCATTGCTAGCAAATATTAAATGAAAATCTAAAGAAATGCGAAAATTCACTTTACTATGAATTTAATTATCTGGTAGAATCGGTGATAATTGATGCAGTTCTTGCTTTCAAAGTTTATTTAAGCAAAATTAATAGAAGCTTTATCAGAAATGGAGAAAAAAAAACCCTACTGTAAGCTGAAGTTGGTTTACTTAAAAAAACGTTTAAGAATGAAACGTCACTGTGACTGTAATTTGGAATGTCATGTAATTTGCAAACAATAAATCATTAATAAAATTATTAGGGAACTTGATTAAGCAGTTTCGAAATTTTTACTGCAGAAATAAGTGGTCTTTTACATGTTTAGAAGAAATTTCTAATGTCCTAGATAAAAATTTTATCATCTACACGGACTCTTTCAGTATTTTATATTCTCTAAAATTCTGTTATCCTCATCCTTATACTCATCCTTTGGTTTAAAGGGTCCGAGATGTTTTTGATAAACTAATTTCTCGTAGTTATACTAGCTTATTCTCTTGGGTCCATCCCATGTTGGAATTTTAGACAACGAAGAGACAGACAAGGCTGCCAAATTGGCTACTACTTCAATCGCTACTGCTATTTCAGTGAGCGACATAAAGAAGCATATTAAAATGTTTGTTTATTCTAAATGGTAAAGACAGTGGGACCTGGAGACAAACAACAAATTTCATGTTATAAAATCCAATGTACAACCTTGACCCTCATAAGCGATCAGAAAAGCATATACTATTTGAACTGCTTTATGCATTGGACGCACTAGATTCAGCCATATTCACTTGTTGCTAGGTAAACAGCCACCACTGTGTTCGCAGTGTCATTGTCAAATGTATGTCCAACGTATATTGCCAGATTGCCCAAATTTAAATGCTTAGATTTTCCAGTTTTTTCAAAAATCCTGCACTGCATTATCTTTCTTGCTTGTTAGGATACCTCATGTCCAACTCTTTGCAAAATCCATAAAGTTTTATCCATTTATTTAAATCTCGATTACATTTTAGAGTTTCTTCTCGTATTCCTTTCGATGACTGTTTTATGATGAGATGATTTTACCTATAGTTTGGCACAGCATGGTCAACATCATGGTCCTTGCGCCAGAAAACCCCAAATAAACAAATAAGCAGTTCCGAAATAAAATTTCATGCGTAGAAAAAGATAATTCCCTAACAATGTTAACTTTCAAGCATCATATTCATCTAAGACGTCCATGAAAAACATTTTCTAAAGAAAAATCGTTTTTTTTTTTTTCCTCATGAAAAATTCATTTATAACATATTTAATTCTACTTGTCACAATTTAATTTTTCAGGTCTTTCTTGAAGAAACGAAAATTATGAGAA